>JARLTB010000034.1:5645000-5722500 GCA_030141615.1 Unio pictorum | reverse complement strand
CCTGACAACGGTCGATTAGAGAGGATACATGTTAAGCCACATCTAATTTATACAAGGGTCAAAGGTAAACTTTAATGATAATCAGGTGAGTACAGCCATTATTGTAAAAATCAACTTGTCAAAAGCAGACGAAAAGCAACTCAAAACCTATTTCATTTTATGAAAACTAACTCATTTTTGACTATCTATATCTCAATCAAACAAACACAATTTAAATGAATAACTTAATTAAATATGTATCATGTTAGTTGCTAATATTCATTCTGAATAGCTGCTGTAAAGCGGACAATTGTTGAACGAAAGGAATTATATTGATGACAGAAGATCGAAAGCCAGCAATAAACATTTTGCGTTTATAGGTTGTTGACAGTATTGAAATTATATTTTCTTGACCTGAATATTAACCTTGTTGAGGATTTGTTTTAGGATAATAATAAATAAAAACAAGATGTGAAGATAGCAAGTTAAATTTATATTTATCTATTTAAGTTGTTTGTTTTTGTCTTGCAAAATAATAGCGTTACGGGCGATTGCAATCAAGCAGAAGTTTGTAAATGAGGATTTGATATTGGTAATGTAGTTGCAACACTGCGATACATTTCACCTTTCCAGTCCTCAATTCATATAGATTGATTTATGCTCCTTGTTTCTACAGAATATGGGATGTTGCATTTTGCGTGGAATTGTTTTGTATTTCTAAATTATATGACAACATAATAAACTTAAATTACAACCAATGCGCAAGCTAGATCCGTTTGAAGCTCTTTTAAATTAATAATTTACCCGATTTGATATCATTTTGTATTACTTAGCATATTCCATTTATACCATAAATTAGAAATTTAATCTTCTTCTCACATGCTGTAAATTCAATTAATCATGCGAAGATCTCTTCAACATTTGTAACTAACTATACGTTCTGCTCATATTGCATTATTTTTGTATTTATTATTTACTGCATCATTCCGATTGATATCTTCATTTACTGGTTTAAGTTTCGGATTTAAGCTTTAAACCGTTTTAATTGTTTGAAATTTTGTATTTTCGTTAACTTTAGAATTATCTGTCTTATTTTAGATAGTTAATTGCTTCATTTTTTACGTTTTACAACCTAATAACTTTGTTTGCCCCTTATCGTGCATAATCGTTTGCAATATTTCTTGCTTTCATTGATATTGTTCTTATTTCCAATGTGTTTATGATATTGCTTACAACAGACTGAGTTCAGGTACAATTTAATCAACATTCAGGGCTTTCTTACAAAGGAATGTGTATTTATGCCTCGGATGCAATTAATTCTATTTATCTAGGATTTTCTCGACCATTGCAAGCAAAGACGATTTCTCTACTAGGTTTAATAAATACCTTGTTTTCAAAATTTGGAGATTTCACCAGAGCAGATTGACCATTTTTCAATTGTCGAGCAAAGTAGAAGTCAGCACTTGGATTAATGTCATGGTTCCTCCTCAAATGTAAAGTAATAATTGCTGAACCGCGTCTGAGTTGAAATGCCAACTCATTAGGGAGGCCAGTGGCACTGAGTATACGTTTCTCTCTCTGGGATGTTGTTGTTACATCCTTAATCCAGACAATTTCCAAAGTAGTTGTTGTTGTTGCTAAACCAAAGATAAAATGTATTTCAAAAACGCTTTCATCGAATAAATGCAACTTTATTCTTAAAGAGGTTTATTAAAACTAATGAAAGATTCCATACAATATTGCACTATATCTGGTTAAAAGAAATTATATTTAGAATGAACACTTATTTAAGGCGCCATGGTCCATAATTAACCAAACACGCGTTGAACGCTGATTGATACATGTATGCACAACTAATAATACAGTAACATAAATACATACATACATGCATACATTCATACATACATACATACATACATACATACATACATACATACATACATACATACATACATACACGCACGCACGCACGCACATACATACATACATACATACATACATACATACATACATACATACATACATACATACATACATACATACATACATACATACATACATACATACATACATACATACATACATACATACATACATACATACATACATACATAAATACATACATACATACATTCCTTGCTGTGGCGTGAAAAGTGATATTGCATATGTGGCAATACAGATCTTCTACACATTCATAGAGTGTGAAATAATAAAATCGGCCTTATGTTTTGCACATGGTAGAAACGAAAATGCACACGGCAAATAAATGTACCCTAGCATGAAACGTGAATGAAATTCTGTTAAACGCAATGATGATGTTAAGAAGATACAGGTGGCTCATGTATGTTGCCTAAGTTACTTCATTTATAATCGCAATGCATAATCCAAGTAAAAAAGATTATGGTTATCAAACTAAGACACTGGCATTAAGACATTAATGACATTAACATACACTAATTAATGACACTAAGTAATGACACTAAGACATTAACAGACACTAATTAATGACACCAAGACATTAAAAGACACTAATTAATGACACTAAGACATTAACAGACACTAATTAATGACACTAATTAATGACACTAAGACATAAACAGACGTATTTAATGGCCATAATGTCTTAGTTCGTAATTGACTTATTTACTGAAAAATATTTCAAGATATAAGAGAAATTTTAAATCAGACCTGCATGTTCATTTTATTACTGGTGAAGTTTTGTACAAATCTTTCTTTCTTAATATACTTCTCTCCGTGGAAGAGTTCGAATTGGGATTGATTTTTGTGCTTCAGAAGATTTGTTGGAACTGCAGAGTTTAACATTTTTCTCAAACAATCCTGGACACAATAACAGAAAGGAATTTGTGCATGTGCTCTGTCATTTATTAAAAGGCATTTGCGTATGATAATTTGAATGGACACGTTGACGATACATTTTATTTGTTTATTAGTAAATGTAGGTCAAAAACATTTCATTCTTAACGTAGTTCTTCCACTGTGCCGCTGATATATAGGGACATCAACGTATTATTCGGAGTACCTTGATAACGCATTTGGATTACTGCCCTCCATTAGAATTGATATACATGTTCGGACTTTTATGAATTCGTTCGCTATTATATTCTAGTTTTAATTTCTTATTGTTTCATTTCAAGAAACAAAATATATTTCAAGTATATAACTTGTTATTTTCTCGCTTCTCGTTGGTAGCTTAAGCTTCTGAACTATAACACAATAGTTATGTCGGAAATAATATACGTTGATACTCCAGTATGATGTCAGATTGACAAAATGTCGCAATAGTAATAAAGGAACATACGTTTCGATAGAATTGTTTCTCCTACATTACGAACTGTAAAAAGGTTAAATTTTGCTGAACGTTTAACATGCAAGTTTGGCAATTCTGGATTTTGTTTAACCTTTACGGTGCAATTATCTCTGATATACTATCAAGGTACTGATTTTTGGTTATGTCCGTCCATTACGGAGAATTTGTTTTATTTGCTGAGTATCAAGGCAGGAAGATTTGTAATTCTATCACTTTTTCTAATTCCCTTATATCATGAACAATTAACATTTGTATTTATGGCCGTCACGGCATATTTAAGAACTTGGGGAAATATTTCCTATTCGTTGGAGCTTGTTTAAATTGGTAATACTGTCTGGAAGTGTTCCCACTATACAAGTTCACAAAACTTGCATATCATGGGCGCATTGATAAGTATATGTCATCAAAGAAGAGACATCTGGTTACGCATAGTGATGTCGTTCAAGAAACTATGTTTTTCTATCCTATACATACAAACATATTATAGAGAAAATAAAATAAGCAAAAAAAAAAACAAAACAAGTTTAACACAAATACAAAACGCAATAAAGCATTAGTAATATTTTTTCTTCACCTTAAAAGGAGAACAAAAAATAATTGAATAGTTGCATCCGCATCACTTTCCAAGTAACATCAGCGTCCTTGCATTGCAAATTGTCTTTTTTCATAGAACAGTGGTTATATATAATTGCATTTTGCAAACTTCGGTTGTAAGTCTGTAGAAATATGTTTCTTTTAAAATTAAATTTTGCAGAAAAACACACCAGCTATGTATGTATGTATGTATGTATGTATGTATGTATGTATGTATGTATGTATGTATGTATGTATGTATGTATGTATGTATGTATGTATGTATGTATCTATACGTACCTGATTTAATAAGTCCCAAAAAAACAATTGCACAAATGTACATATAAGTATTCATTGTCATTATTACCTGGCTAATACTGGAATACGAATGTGTGAATCACTAGGGTCTTTGTCATATATAATATTGGTTGTGGGCGCTACCCGAATCTTATAGGTAAATGGCTCCAGCTACGCTTCAGGTTATAAAGCTTGTGATTAGTCAAAGCTTATCCCAAAAGCACAAAATCTACTTGGCAAACATAGTAGAGATCTATGTTTTGGGTTTTTGTATTTTATATTTTTTTGGTAGTATAATAGTGTCGGTGAAAATGCTAATATAACAACATTCTTACCTAAGCCCAACATTAGAAACTTTTCTTTATTTGGAAACCTATCATAAACTTAGCACAACTATCTATCTATCTATCTATCTATCTATCTATCTATCTATCTATCTATCTATCTATCTATCTATCTATCTATCTGTCTATCTGTCTGTCTGTCTGTGGTCTGTCTGTCAGTCAGTCTGTCTGTCTGTCTGTATGTATGTATGTTTGTTTGTTTGTTTTATGTATGTCTGTCTGTCTATGTGTATGTATGCATGCATGCATGCATGTATGTATGTATGTATGTATGTATGTATGTATGTATGTATGTATGTATGTATGTATGTATGTATGTATGTATGTATGTATGTGTGTGTGTGTGTGTGTGTGTGTGTGTGTGTGTGTGTGTGTGTGTGTGTGTGTGTGTGCGTGCGTGCGTGCGTGCGTTGTATGTATGTATGTATGTATGTATGTATGTATGTATGTATGTATGTATGTATGTATGTATGTATGTATGTATGAATGTATGTATGTAGTATCGCGCTTCGCAAGGTCAAGTCTGTTATGATTTAAAGCAAACGACAAATAAATGGTTACTGGCATGAATGTTGCCACTGCAATCTTGAAAACAATACTGGTTGTCGAGCGATATGTAATACAGAAATGTTATCCCGAAGAAGTTGTGTAGTGGGTCCTTCACAAAATCAAAACCTTTTCCTGAGTATCCATCTGCCTCATCATCAAAATCAGTCTCTTGCAGTCTAGTCGTTGAGGCGCTGTACTGCTGGACATCTGACTAGTTCCATCCACTTTGTTCGAGCATGTGCCATCGCCTGTATCTCCGCGTCCATTCTGTGATGTTGCCAGTCTAATTTTATATCCGACTCCCTGTCCTTCTGCAACCATGGATGCTGATATGCAGTACTTCTGTGGATAGACTGTTGGCTCTAGTGACATGACCATACCATTTCAGCTTTCTGACTTTGACGGCGGCGAGAATGTCTTCATTGTATCCTAGGTTGTACCTGATAGCGTTACGCACTTCTCCATTTGTGATATCTTCGATATAAGAGATGCATAGGGCGGTGCTGTAGCATCTCATTTCATATGCCTGGATTCTTCGTTGTAATTCTGCTGTCGGGGTCCAGGCCTCACATGAACAAGGAATGATTGAGATGACTAGTGCTCTCATGAATCTGATTTTAGTTTTCAGACAGATGTTTTTGTCTCTCAAGATGGGTAGTAGTTTTGTCGTTGTTTGTGCTGCTCGTGACATAAGTTATGTTCTTGATGCCTCTTCTGTAATTATAGAACCTAGATATTTGAACTTGCTAGCTGTTTCCAGTTCCTGTCCTTTGACTTTAATCTTGACTTAGATGTATTTGCCACTATGTTTCATCTGCATTGCTTTCTCACTGCTTATATCCGTGTCAAATTTGAAAGACGTTTCATGCAGCTTCATCACTAATGGCACTAATGGCACGCTTGTCTTCACTGCCTGCAAACCCATTAATGTTGTATTCAAAGCAGAGATTGGTGATATTACGCCCTTGAATGCTGACTGTCTCACAGTGGTTTCCCAGGGCTCTGCTCATGATGAGCTATAAGTAGATGTTGAACAGCGAAGGTGACAGGAGACATCATTGACGTACTCAAACTATTGTTTGGAACCAGTTTTACACAGAACATTCAGCAATTACTGAATTGGTAGCCTTGGTGTACAGCTACTTGATGATATTGATCAGAACATTCAGCAATTACTGAATTGGTAGCCCTGGTGTACAGCTACTTGATGATATTGATCAACGTTTGACCAATATTTTACGTCTTCATTGTGGCCCACATTGCCTAATGCCACACTCTGTCAAAGGTCTTTATGAATTTAATGAACAGATGATAGATGTCTTGTTGATGTTGCAAATACATTTCACACATAACCCTGTTATTTAATATTTAGTTCGTTGTGCTCGATCCTCACCGGAACCATGCCTGCATCTTCACCGATTTTTTTTTATGCTTGTGGTTTCAGTCTGCTCAAGATAATATTCATCATCACTTTACTAGCATTGCCGATCAAACTCATAGCTGTGGAATTTTGGCACAGCGATAGATTGCCTTTTTTAGCGTTATCAGTGTATGGGTCTTCTGTGTTGGCTATTCACTTGTCTGCCAGATCTTGTTGCATAAGTCATGTAGCCCTATGCAAATAATATGATATTGGTATATGTATGTTTTCACGTAATTAAGCACACATTTTACTTATCTATTTACTATTAGAATCGTGTTTGGTTTTCGTTCTGATAATATTGAGTAAGTTACCGTTAATGTTACATCTTACTGACATTATTCAACATACATGATACTTGTACTCGATTTAGTATTGCATAATTCAGTTTTTATCTGTATGTGAACATCTGTCAAACATAGGCACACCTAAGGCATACCTTTTGAAGGGCTCTTAATTTACTATGATTCGTGGCAAACTAAAGGATTCGAAAGAAACCTGATGTAACAATCGGGATTTGCAGAAGCGTGATAATATTTGGAATTGCTCATGTATTCAGTGTTTAAGGATAAGCTGCTAAGGATTAAGCCTTATCTCCGGGCATATATTTTTCCAGACATATAATCTACGTCAAACCAAATATACATATATAACTAGATATGAACCTTACATGAGTAGGATAGAAGCAAAAGTTATAATACTCTTAAAATTTTCTCATTTTATACTTATTAAATTATTTATTTACATACATACATACATACATACATACATACATACATACATACATACATACATACATACATACATGCATACATGCATACATACATACATACATACATACATACATACATACATACATACATACATACGAACCAGTGTTGTAGTCGACCCCTCTCTGCTGCTCTCTACATGTGTTACATTGTCAATCTGATGCGATAAAAAAGATCTTGTACATAGACCAAACACCGCATTCATTACAAATCCGATATAATCCTCGAATGCCAACATTGCATTGAAAACAATGTCGAGGACCATCATGTCAATATTTTGATAAAATATATGTTTGTTTCTTTCAGTTTTCTCCAAGACATTTTTTTATTACATTTATCTGTGCTTCCTTGACGTCGCCATGTACAATTTGTCATATGTCAAATAGTGTCTATTTAATTTAGTTAGAGGATATTATTTATTTATATTGAACGATATCTTGTCCTGGGATTATGCAGATTTATTTTTATAAAACCATACGGTGTTGCTTGAACAAGTGAAAAGAAATCTGAATTTATTTATGTCCTAATCTCCGAAACACCAGGTCCTATGAATATTTCCTAGCGTGTGTGTATCAGTTCTAATAAATACAATTAAAATATTACAATTATCTCTGATTACTTTCGGAATTTGTGTATACCGCTAAGTTATATAAATAACATAATTATTTTTATGCCGTCCTCAAGAAAATATTCTTGCCGGATTTGAATGTTTTTTTAGCAATACGTCATCATACACAACTAAATTATTAACGAATCCATGAAGATCATTAACAGATGGTACTTCATCAACGTCGGTTATAAATGTTCCTTATGTGGCAGAAAGAAATTTTCCTATATACCAAATTAAACCGGTGGTGACATTGCAACATTAATGTCAAAATTTCCAGGAACTCCTTGGGCTAAATATCCCAGAGAAAAACATCTTCCATGATATAATTATTGCGGTCCTGGCACTCGACTTGATATGATACTTGATGAACAATATCAACCAAAATCCGGTGAATATCCGGTAAATGCAATCGATGTAGCTTATAAAAGTAAAGATCTAGAACAGCGATATATCGCAGATGTGAAATTGATTTATGCATTGAATTCCATAAAAAATAAAAATCTCAAGGAAGGATTAGCCAATTGGTTAGTAAAATCTGCAATGAAAACCAAATTAACAATAGGTGCTGGGTAATTGATTATAATGCAATCAATTTATTACAGTACAGGAGAATGCTGGAAAGGTAGAACATCAACTGATAAACTCGCTAACGCAGCAAATGTCACGCTTACTACCGCCGCAACATGGTTAGCGCGAAAAGAAATATGGCAAATTTACCTACCAGCGCCTAAACTAATCGAGTACGCACATTTTGATGTTAATATTCCTAATGAAGTTCATCAGGCTGATATTCTGTTTTTACCTCATGGTCGTATACGTAGAGTACCATTTAAATACGAATTAACCGTTGTTGATGTTTCAAGTAGATATAAAGAAGCAGAACCACTAACAACTAGAACAGCTACTGAAGTTGCGTCTACCTTCGAACGAATATATCGAGGAGGACCCTTGCGATGGCCACAACTACTGCAAGTTGATCCTTGCAAAGAATTTCTTGGTGCAGTATCATCATTAATGAAGCGACATAATGTTAAAATACGACTAGGACATACTGAAATTCATCGTGATCAAGCGATCGTAGAACGATTTAATAGAACACTTGCTGAAAGATTATTTCGATATGAATACGCGAAGAAATTCATTCAGGATACAATATTTCGTGAATGGGTTGCACGATTACCATGTGTGATGTAGCAATATCAACATTTTTCAGGCATCATTCGATGGGTTTTCCATCGATCATATAGGAAGCACTGCTGGCAGCAAGAAGGCCGGATCTGACAACGTTTTAGAGACGTCAGTTTGGCAAACCAAGGCGTCCTCAAAATCGTAAAAAGCGTCAATTTGGCAAACCCAGGCTTCCTCTAAAATCGTAAAAAATGTTTTCGTTTGGAGTCGCAAGTCGTTGTTGCGTCCTCTCTTCTTCTATGGGGTAAAAATCGATACGATATCTTGATCTAGGGTCATGCAAATTTGTCGTTACAAATTCATGTGGGATTGACTGAGCGCGACGAAAGAAATCTCTAAAGTGACCATGACCTACGTCTCCACTGCCCCAGGTCTCATGAATATTTCGTAGTGTATGTGTGTCAACTCCGTTGAATACAGCAAGAATATTGCAGTTATCTCTGATTACGTTTGGTATTAGAGCGTATCGTTGAGTGACAAATACCACACCGGTATTTTTATGCCTACCTCTGGAAAATATCCGAACATCATCATATACGACTAAATTGTTAATATTTCCATCAATATCATCAATGACCGGTGCTTCATCGATATCAGTTATAAACTCAATAATATCTTCCTCGATTTCGGATCTTGCTTTCTCGTTAAAATCCTTTAACACCTCGTAACATCGCTCATCATCAGCGCTAGGAGCAATCAAATATAGTTTATCCCATCGCATCCATCTCATTATCAAATTAAGTAGCAGTTGTGTCTTGCCACTTCCACATGGTCCAATTATAACCATACGAATAGAATTTGGTAGCGCAGTATGATGTTTAACCGGATCTTGTTTTTGTGTCGCCGAAACATCAATTACATTCATGTTATTATAAATAAATTATGGATTTATATTGTGTAAAATGTAAGAAGCGTACTGGCACAGATGACTTGACGACGATTACAACTAAACATAACAGATCAGCACTTGCTGGTAAGTGTGTACAATGTGGTATAAAAAAATTACATCTGTTTCTATGAAATCTGCAGATAATTTAAAAAAAAACCGAGGTGATATTGCAACCAAGATAGTAAAACTCACAGGAACAACATTGGCAAAATATCCGGGAGAAAAACATCTTTCTGGATATAGTTATTGTGGACCGGGGACCAGACTCGATAACAGACTTGATGATCAAAACCAACCCCGACCCGGTGAAAATCCAATAAACGCCATTGATAAGGCGTGTCATGCTCATGATGTTGCTTATAAAAGCAGTAATCTGTAAAACAGACATATCGCAGATGTGAAATTGATTCATGCGTTGAATTCTATCACTGATAAATCCTTCAAGTAAAAATTGGCTTCATGGTTGATAAAATCGGCGGTGAAAAGTAAATTGATGTTGGTTACTGGTAATTCATAACAACATGGAATCTCTTTAGTATTCCCCAAGATGATACCGGAGAGGTAAATCAGCAATCAGTAAACTCGCAAGCGCCGCAAAGGTTTAAAATACCACTGCAGCGGATTGATTATCCAAACAGGCGATATGGCAAATGTATCTACCACCACCTAAACAAATTAACTAGTATTTCTGCCGCATGATGGTTTTTACAAGTATGCACTGACCGTAGTTGATGTTGCGAGACGATACATAGAAGCAGAACCTCTAAAGACAAAATCATCAACTGAAGTACCTTCTGCGTTTGAAAGGACTTATCGACGAGGTCTTCTGCACTGGCCAAATCTATTACAAGTTGATCCTGGCAAGGAATTTCAGGGTGCAGTGTTATCAGCAATGAAGCCTCATGATGTCACCATCAGACGAGGACATACTGCACTACATCTCGATCAGGCAATTGTTGAACGATTTAATCGTACACTTGCTAAGCGGTTATTTAGTTATAAATTCGCGAAGGAATTTATTCAGGACCAATGATCTCGTGAATGGGTCAAGAGATTACCAGGCGTTATTACCGCCCTAAATAATGAGATTACTCGAACAATTAATATGAAACCTAACAACGCGATTAAAACATATATACCCGAAACCGAAACGTGATTTTTCAAAACAACCAATACTCGGCAATGTCACTGTTAGCTGTTTATATGAACCAGGAGAGCGCGAATGTACGAAACCAAGAGCTACTGATCCTATATGGAGTGTTACTGCACATAAAGTATCTGGCATAACGAGATCTACGGGTAGACTGCCAGTCTATAGGCTGGATCCAACTGCTCCTCAGCGGAGATTTACTCGTGAACAACTACAAGTGATGCACGAGGATACTAAATTATCGCCGCGTGGTCTTAACTAGCACCTCTTAATCGGTTGCACTCAACACAATTCAGCATCACACTATATCTGGTATGACCAAATACTGCTATTCTTTCTGTCTACGGTAAATTGGCGAGGGTTTTTATCCGACCAACGCATTATACAATTGCAACTCGCGCAGTGATTATTATGTTGTTGTTTCAGTGTTATTATAACACTGTATGAAATGTTGCCTTTACAAATATTTAAGTTATGGAATACAAATTATATGAGCTTGATTGTAAGTTATACAATTCAAACTATAGGCTATAAACATGTTTAAATATAGCGTAACATGATGCAGAAGCCGAGGTATTTGTATATCTAATAATCTCCTATATAGCCCTATTGTTTAAATATCAATAATGGTCCTTTACCACTTCCTCGTTCATGCAAGTTATACATATGCATTTTCATTACATTTTGTGTTATCACGGGCATAGTTTCCCACACGTTTTACGTTACCAGCTTCAATTAAGCTACACATGTGTGTACCAGTGCAATTAGTTAAGTGAATCAGTCTGAATGTTATAGCTGATAGTCAATTTCACATAAACAAAGAGCAAATTTTCATTTTTGTTTCTTATACAGCTATATTTTTGCTATCTAGGACAAAATGTAAATAACTTAAATGAATGATCTTCTTTATAGATATGCATACAATTAACCAAATAAAAATGTTACTTTTTTAAACATTGTTTTATGTTATTTGTGTTTCACAATTTTGTTAACTGAAGCCAAATGCCTATAGTTGATCGACTTTATGAACTGATATACTGTTGCAAGCCCATAATTAAACACATTCATTAGTATGTGGTTTGTCTATCGCTGAAAGTATGAAGAACATGCTTTGTTTGTTAAGTCAGTTTTTACTAATATTTTGATAAAGATATGTAACATTTCAGTTGGAAAAAATATAGATATAAAAAATGCTCATATATCTTAATTCAACAACCACAAAATCAAAAATACATAATTCTGATGACTGATATATTTCAAACACAACACTGACAATTGACATAAAATCTAAACTACTGCGACACACACAAAAACATTCTTTTATTTACTGTTACACAATATACATCCACAAACTAAACACATGATTTCATGAATATAAAATAGAATGATTTAAAATTCTAGATATAGGAATTTCAAGAAAAAATTATATTATGCAAAAAACAACCACTCTCTGAATGCAGTTCTAATAAAGTCAGCTTTCAATATGTACATAATATAATAAAAAAGATAATATATATATATATATATATATATATATATATATATATATATATATATATATATATATATATTTATTTATTTATTTATTTATATATATACTATATACATGCAGGAAATTTTTAAGATTTACAGAATTTAGTCAATGTGGTCTTATCTCCCTACATTTTAATTGTATTCATTATATACCAACTTCATGAAACAGAAAGTCATACTCATGCATGGTTTCACACAAGTTCTGTATGCTAGCTTCATGTAATGTATACATGTGCATGATTTCACAAATATTGTGTGGGTGCAATTTAAAAATAACTTGCTCGTAATAGTTAACATTTAAAGTAACTCTTCAATGGCTTCAGATATTTAAAAACCATATAAGGAAATGTATTTCCATCAAGAGGGGACATAAAAAGCATAAATTACCTTTAAGAAGCCAACACTAAACATGTTATCTACATCAGCAAGTTTACAGCTGAATAATACTTCATTTACTTAATCAGGACCTGAATATTAAAGTCATTGCTATCAACTCAGTTTTTTTATTATGAAAAATGGTCGGCCCATCGTTATGTGAAATATAAGCAATAAATGTGCACCACTTCACAGAAGTTTTGAGTACCAACTTTATGCAAGTTATAAATGTATGGTTTCACACAAGTTCTTTGTGTGTACCAGCTTCATGTAAGTATTGCTTGTACAGAGTTTCACACAAGTTCTGTGTGTACCAGCTTCATGTAAATTATACATGCACATGGTTTCACACAAGTTTTGTATGTGTACCAGCTTCATGTAAGCCTTTCATGTACAGAGTTTCACAGAAGTTATGTGTGTACCAGCTTCATGTAAGTTATACATGTGCATGGTTTCACACAACTTCTGTGTGTACTAGCTTCATGTAAGTCATATATGTGCAGAGTTTCACATAAGCTTTGTGTGTTCCAGCTTCATATAAGTCATACATGTAAATAGTTTCACACAAGTTCTGTGTGTACCAGCTTCATGTAAGTTATACATGTGCATGGTTTCACACAACTTCTTTGTGTACTAGCTTTGTGTAATGTATACATGCGCATGGATTCACAAACATTGTGTGGTTAAATTTTAAAAAGAATTTGCTTGTAACAATTAACATTTAAATTAACTGTTCTAAGGCTTTAGTTATTTAAACACCAGACATATAGAAATGTATATCCATCAAAAGCTCAAATTTCCTTTTCAGAAGCCAACAATAAACATTTTATCTACATCAGCAAATGTACAGCTGAATAATACTTCATCAGGACCTGAATATTAAAGTCGTAC
Source organism: Unio pictorum (assembly GCA_030141615.1). Lineage (NCBI taxonomy): Eukaryota > Metazoa > Mollusca > Bivalvia > Unionida > Unionidae > Unio > Unio pictorum. The sequence continues at coordinate 5,708,604 of JARLTB010000034.1, read as the reverse complement.
ATGTTTAGTCATATACATCACAATGTTTTAATTTATAACACTTGTAAACACTAGGAACATATTAATAGTCCATTAAAAATATAAATGGTAATAAAGTCCTGTTAATTTGCTTACCTAAAAATCCCTTTATCTTACACAAGATATCTATCACGGGGGCAGACAATTAGGACTTTCTTGCTTTTGATTGTTTTGTATGCATCAACAAACTTTGACTTAATTCTTTGCACAGGTATAAATACTGCTGGTCCCTCTCTTTCAAATGAATCAATTCTCCAAACTTCATCTGGTTTTCCATACATATTTTTAAGTGACTCATCTAATTCTGTAAACCAAATAACTTTTGCTATTAAATGCAAACAGAATTTCTCATCCAAAACAGATTGTGTAACATACGTTCTTCAATCTGACCTGGCCGTGGAGTCAAACCAACCGCATTACAACCAGCAATCTTACCATCTCCGTCAGACCAATAAGCCAGCATCATTGGTGATCTGTAACTCCTTCCATGTTTAGTACCCAATATACTACCATATATCGATACCTGTCTTACAGATCTGCTTGAACTGCACACAGACTCTGCATAAATTACACCGTTTGGATACAGTGCACCATACATTAGTAATAGAAACATAACTTCCACCTCAGTCAAAGCCGTACTCTTACTAGAGGGATACACAATTCCATCATTTAATCTCCAAACTGCATTCTGAAAGTATATGTTCCTTGATGACATTTATATATATTCAAAATCTGGTTTTCGACCCATTTCACTTAGGGTTCCACGATCTGTTGACTCATCTAAACCAAACAGCTTATTAAATTCTGATCCAAAGTCACTCACTATGTTTAAATTGCAAACACTATCCAGTTTTTGATGAATTTTCTCATTAACTGAATTTCAATATTTCTTCTGTTTGTGGGCATTGAGCCCAATATACCATTTTCTCTCTCAAAACTGAACAACCAAACCTTTTATCCTGTATCATCCCTAAATGTCCATCACGCAGTATGTTTGTTGCATTCCGAATTTGTAATATGTGTTTCGCACTTCCTAGAAAATGGTTATGCATAGGGCAAGAATGGTCATTCTAACTGGATCAAAATAGTGCAATTCAAGGAGAACAGAGGAACGTATGCCATATTTTCTTTCTAACTCTTCTCTGGAACCTTTGGTATTTGCTTTCATGACATTTTGCACTAATTTCCGATGTGATGAGTTATTTCTCAAGTTCCACTCCGATAAATTAAAAGCACCATAATTCTTCTCTCCAATTCCACCTATAAATGCTCTAGTACATTTGTTACACCCCATTGTAGCAGAATGGCCTAAAAAGCCACACAATTTTCTACTTTCTGGAATATCACAACCAACACATAAAAATGCTAACCTGACAAGAACTGGCACATCTGGAGATTGGTAACTTTTCAAATAAAAACCATTCCAAGCAACTTTTAACTCCTCCACAAGTGGTTCTATAAAGGTGTTAGTTGGAGGCTCAGTTTTCATGTCTGGTATTAAACCAAGCAAAATCATATTTTCCTGCTTAAACCTTTCTTCTCTAGGTAAATGCAATATGCAAATATATATAGCTCCAACAGAGTAACTGGTATGTTTCAATGGCTGGAACCAATCAACATTCAACATTAATGCATAACTACGTTCACTAGTAAAAAATATTCCATGCATCACTAGAAAAGTCATGCCAAACTTTTCCATCATACACATCCATCAAAACATCATTAGGTACCTTTCTCTGCCTCCATAATTCACAGTTTTTTTCAAAACATGGTCTTTTTACCAAACCCGAGATGCTATCTTCTAATTTCACATAACAATATGTTTTAAAAGGAGTTAATTGATCCCCATTTTGAGAGTGTACATTTGTTTACAATATTTCTCCACATAGCTCTTCGCAAATGTTTACTAGGATGACATTGATAAGCTACATTTCCACAAATGTGTGAAACTTTACGACCTTCAATAACATCAAAACAATTTTCATAGTCATACAGTGTAAAACATTTTGTGCAAACAAAATATTTCTTGAAATTGTCTCTACTGAAAGACACGAATTTATTCATTTGATAAAATGGTTACTGGAAAGTCCTGATACAAAGCTTTCAACACAGATTTTATTAAAATCAAAACATAAGAAAAGGCTCTAACCGGTATAAAAAAAACAGGATTGCCACTTTAAAAGTGCTTTTAGAATCCAACAAATATAATCATTTCCAGATGATTTTTCAGTAACAATTTCGGTTTCACAGTCAGAAATAGCATCTTCAAAAGCTACTTCATACATGCTATCGTCACTTTCACTGTCTGACGAACTGATACCTTGATTCTGAACTGATTCAAAATACATCAACCTGTCCTCCTCTGTGATATTCTTAGGTAATGGCATCGCTGATGTCTGCCGAGGTAAATCTGTGCTCTCAAAATACTGCGTACTATTGTCTTCAATTGATCCTTGCTATTCTTCCTCACCTGAATCACACTGAACATCTTTGCAATTATGACGTCTGAAGTGTCGATCAAAAAACTCATCACCACAGCGTTGACAGTGTCTCCTTTTTCTCTCTTTTTCCATCACTACCTTGCACTAGAATGGACTGAAATATAGAGAAAACCCATTTATAATACTTTAAAAGAAATTGCCATATATAGACGTTTTACTTAATTATAACACTTTTTAAATAATACTATAAAGTGTCACTATCAATAAAGACTGCATCTTTTACTCAAACGATCACACTGGGTCTGAAAGCTACGATTTATATGACCCTAGTGGCTAACTGTAGCATTGGCTAATTTTTTGTGGTTAGTATAACCATGCACCAATAATGGTATTTTTAAAATGTCTCTGTACTTCTCTGAAACAACAAGATTACCACTTGCATGAACTAAAATGAAGATTTGGGCGTCAAATGACTGTTTATGTATTAATGTTTCAAACGAAAGTGGATGCAACTTTTGCTAGGGGCTTAAGCAACTAAATCTAACATGGTATCTTCTATTAGAGAAAAGCAACCAGAAGAATGTCAATGCCACATCCCTTGCCCCTCAACCCAATAGAATCCACGTTTAAACAACACTGATTTAATGTCTTTCAAGATTTAATGGAGTATTAATTTCAATCATTAGTATTATATTCTGTGCATTTATCAATGTTCTCACAGTTATGTCAGAACAAATTTCACTGGCAGCTATAGCTTTGTTACAATGGATGCCACTTTATGTTAATATTATCATAAAGTTTCAGTAACCAACATATTTGTTACTGAAACTTTGCGATAATATTAACATAAAGTGGCATCCATTTGAACACAAAAATTTACATCAAATTTGAAGCTTCAAATCTGGGTTTCTAAAACAGGTATACCAGCATACAATACTGAGAATAAGCTATAATGTCCTGACAATGTAGTTAGGTCATATGAATATATATAAATAAATGCCTACCAAATTGATGAATATTGAAAAAGTCTCACAAAATCATGTGTAAATGCAAACCCCTGACGAGGAAAGGTGTAATCCATGTTGTAAAAATGCAAAATCCAGGCAGAAAAAGAGTAATCCACATATAATATGCTAAAATTTAAAAAAAAATTATTTGCCCCTATCATCCTTTAACATCCTTTACTATTTGAAGTTTTCATATTTAGCACTTTTAGCGTTACACACGCATCGACTAGAATCCATCATAAGACTTTTAGCACCAAATATTAACATTCTTTCCACACAGTTTGAAAGAGATGTCATGTGATGATGCATTTGTGTCGTCATATTTAGAGAACTGTTTTTTGTTGTTGTTCTTGCTGTTTTTGCCCTTTTCAAATCCATCTGAACTTTTTAAGGAGATATTTTTGCTCTCATATATATGTATCTACTAAGATAAAATATACAATATTAGTGCCTAAAACCTTTAGAATGGTTCTGCAATAAATATTAATTAGAACAATGAACATGTACACAAAGATTAAATTTAGGAAACCAGTCTGTTCTCTCCTCACTAAGCCATACAGATGCTGTTAATATAATTTTATGTCGAAAGTTTTAAAGCATAACACGATTTGCTATAAATAGAACTAGTATGTTAGAAAAGTACACGCAAGTCCACGGACATGCGTGCTCTTATAGTGTAGTGACGTAAAAGCTGTCATGTCTAAAATATAGTCTATGGGATTAAGAGAATGTTCATAAAAAAAGAGAAAACAAATAATTGATATTTTGGAATGTGGATATACCAAAAATGTGTAATCCATATATGTTTATGCGTAATTAAGTGAAACAAAATGTGTAATGATTACGTCAAAAATGTAATGGTTGGCATGCATGCATATGTATCAGGTTTTTATTAACACTCTATGCATGTATGTATGTATGTATGTATGTATGTATGTATGTATGTATGTATGTATGTATGTATGTATGTATATATATATATATATATATATATATATATATATATATATATATATACATTAATGTGTTCAGAAATAATTACAAGTTTTTTTAAAAATGTAATCTTTTAAGCACAAAACTAAATTGTTAAAGAATAAATGGATAGAGTAACATGCAATATGCATATCAGTACTATAGGGCTCTGCTAACTTTGTCAAGGAAGGTCTCAATAAGACAAAGATGAAGCATGAAAATGCCAGATATTTGTGATCTGCACTGCATAACTATATTTCAATTACTCCAATACTACTGTATTTTCGGACATCCTTTCTAGCTTTCTGCCATTTTCGTAAGCTAATCACAAGTGGATCCTGCTCTATTTCATCTTTGACAGGACAGGTTGTGTTGTCCTCATGACAAGTCCGTGAACCCCGATCTGCTGTTGATGGTTCATATCTAGATTTATCTTTTTCCTCATCATGTGGTGGTGTAAAATTTGAGATGGATGCTGATATTTCTTCACTAAGCTGCTGCTCAAATCGTTTCTTCTTTAAGAGTCTTCTTCTTTTGCTTCATGATTTGACTGCCGATGCTCTTCTCTTTCTATGATTGTTTTCAAGGAGCACGTCTTCCTGTGCATTCATCCCTGTATGAGAAAAGCAGGTAAACCATAATTTTTTATAGTTACAATAACTGCTTATTATACCTAAGAAAATGAAGCTTCTGGTGGTTAAATTCTTAAAACAGTAGGATGAAGGGTCAGCAGATGTTGCGAGTCAAATCTTTTTATTTTTCCAAAAGTCTACAACACAGTCTAGTAATTATGCTTTTCAAGGCTTCTGAATACTTTTATTAAAAAATATTACTACAAAATTTGATATATTTTGAGCTTCTAAAAGAAAGTCAATTATGTTTAGAATCTATCCCTTACAACAATTCAATTTCTAAGATCATAACACCAGTCAAACTCATAATGTATTCCTAGATTTTACTGACATTGACTTGCAAAATGACAGATTTGTACAGGTATTTCAGCAGATAGCATCGTCTGCCATTCAGTTTATACTTCTACTATAACTGACGTTCATTTACTTGTTTTATTATATAAAGTTTTTTAAATATAAAGGTACATTTTAAATTAATCTTTTTTTACAAAAAAAATGCAATATGGGGCCATCCATTTAGTATGCATACAAAAATCTGGCAAAGCTGGATCTTACCCCACACCCACATGCATACATTTTTTGAACACACCCACCTGCGTATATACGCTTGACCACCCACCCACCCCAGGAATATAAACAATGATCAATATTTAATCCACGCAAAAACGATCAAGGATTAACAATATTAACATGTTTGATAAAACAGATACTACACCGTCGTCGAATGTCTGGCTGCAGCAAATAAACTGTGCAACTTTAAAAGTTAGTCTAGTGTCTGCTAAAATTCAAATGCTGACTGCAGTCAAGCAGGTTACGTATTAGACATATTATTATCGAGGTTTCACACACATCTGTTCCTATGCGTACATACATTATCAGTACACACACACGCACACACACATACACACCCTTACGCATCTGTGTTAACCCCCTCCCCTTTCATGTGTACGTACCAAATGGACAGGATACCTGGCAAATAATGAGAAATATATTTTAAACAAATGTAAATATAACTTTTAAATCCATGACACATATATTTAAAATGGTCCGAATCAGCTTGGCATTCGGTGCAAATAATTCCGTAATTTGGGCCTAATCAGCTAGCATTCTATGAGTCTCACTCCCACCCCTTGAAACTGCGAAATATTATATCTTGATAAGGCTACTTATTTGGCTATGTTGCATGCAGCATCAGAATGTTGAAATATGTTCTGTTTTTTTGGCATCAAGGTTGTAAACAAACATTAATCGTGATGCGAACAAACGCTATTCTGGTGAAGCGTTTGTTATCACTGACTCTAGCGGAACCCAGCTGCAGCAAGGCGATAACTGACTCATGCGCAGCTCAGCATCCGCAGCACAATTGGAAAACTGCGCATGCTCAGATTTAAGAAGCAGTTTTGACGTCACTGCTCTGTGCGTTCCGTTTTGAGACATTTTTTGTCCAGTAATATACCTCACTTTGGAGCTGAACACTTTTTTGGCGGAGATGACCCATCAATGTCTGACATCAGTTTTCGAATAACTAGCGATCTATAGAATTTCTTTAAATTCGCTTATAATTCCTTGATCCATTATTTGAATCAGTGATATTGTGTTCAGTGGAAGGAAAACATGCTTAACATTTAAGTAAAAGTTGAAAGAGTGGATTCTAATCATTGTTTATATTTATTCTTCACATATATTCGTGCCGTGCTGATTTAAAGCTGTACTGTACCGTACTTCGATTAACTGCAGACTCCGGTTAACTGTACAGTTTCGTGACTGGCCCGAGGATGTAAATTTACTGGAGTAGACTCTCTTAACCAAGGAAGTGATATTGTTTCCACTGATGAATGTTAAGCTTACAACATTATTGAAGAGTTGGTGTAGTTCTTTGAAAAACAAGGTATCTGGCCTCTTCCTAGTAATATGAGCGAGATAAAGGATACTTCTCGTACTTTACATGCCGTTATTGTAACTGAACCCATGAAAGTGTACAACAAAAGGAAGAAAACTTTATTTTAATATAATACAAGTTTGTGCACTTGTGTTATTTACTACGACCTGATGAGAACTATGGCGATGTCGACACATTTTTTTAAATAAAGACCACCATCTTTCTTCTTTCCTTTAACATAATCATCCATGCTTGCATGCATGCCATCAATCAATAATATCCATTTTATCCATGTAAGCAGTAAACCAGGCACGATTTGATATGCGGATCTGAGTGGGTGTACAGGATATGTTATGGCATTATAAACTTATGATTGATACCGTTAACAATTTTCTATAGCAATTAATGACTTAGCCAAAATTTTAATCTAAATGAGAAGTACAGGTTATAATCTGAATATAAAAAAATACGAAGCAGATGAAATAAAACGTGACTTCATAGAAAATTACCCTTTATTTGAAAACTGAGCTATTTTTTGTGGATCTAATTTTGGCATCAAATAACTAATGTTATGTAGACAAAATCTGTTTACATGGAACAGTCACTGTATATTGAGTTGGAAATACTTTTGGGGCAAAAGTCATAATAAAAGAGTCCCATATTCACAAACTGGCAACCTGTTACGTAGACAAAATCTATCTTTAAGGAACCGTTACTGCTTATTGATTTGGAAAACTGTTTTGATGGACGAAATTTGTCTTTATGGAACAGTTCCGGCTATTTCATAATTAAAGACCAGTTTTATGCACTACAGTTGTCTTCACAAATCAGTCTCTGCTTATTGAATTGTGTATCTTTTCTAATGATAAAATTTGATTTTATTGAATAGCCTGGTTACATGAATTATCGATCTGGTTTGATGGACAAAATTTGTCTTGATAGAACAGTACTCATCCTTTATTCACCAAATAACTTTGCCTGTTATGTGGACAAAAATGTCTTCATGTAACAGTTCCGTCTAATTAATAATTGAAGACCTGTTTTATGAACAACAGTTGTTTTCACAAATCAGTCTCTGCTTATTGTATTGTGTATCTTTTCTAATGACAAAATTTGTCTTCATAGAACAGTAGCTGGTAGATCTGTTTTTTGGACAAAATTAGTCTTTTCCTGATATGTGTTATGTGGACGAAATCTGTCTTCATGGAACATAATGCTTATTCATTTGGTAATATTTATTTGACAAACAAGATTCCCATATTCCCAAATAAACTTTAAATGTATTTTGGATAAAATCAGACTTCATGAAACATTTGCTTCTTATTGATTGAGACATCATATGTGGACAAAAATTGTCATAATAGAAGAGTTCTTGCTTAGTGAATTGAAGATCTGTTTGCTTGACAATCTTTCTTTTGATATAGTAAATTGAGTATCTGTTTGTACGGAAATACACTTGACATCAAATATACAGGAATGTTCTAGTCAGAAAAATAACGATTTCACCCGGAACAACTGTATATTATTCATTCCATTTGGAGTGAAACCCATAAACCTTTTCAGATCTAGTTGAGTGCGCGAAACAGCAGGACTATCCAAAGGAAAGTGTTCCGCTAATTTGTTTATTGAAAAGATAGACATATAAATTGGTCTACTGCTATCACGAATGTCAAATAATACAAGAACTACATGTACTTAAAATAAAATATCAAATATAAGCAAGCGCAGTAGATCATGAAAAATAATTTAGTAAATATAAGATGAAGGTGTTTGACGCAGCTTTGTTACGAAAGATGTATTCCCAAGAATTATACATTACACACCAACCGCAACTCCTATTAGCTCTCTTTCGAAGTGACGTTTACATTTAAATTATAAATAAGGTGAAAAATTAGTAAGAGGTAAATCTTGGTATTATCTTTGATTGATATGCATTTACCCGCACGAGTTATTGTTTCTTTTAGTTAAATATCATTGAATGCTGAAAAAACTTTACTAGCAGCATCAACAACATCACCAATGACCATACACTAACAATGTCAATATATTTCACTGATGACGGTTGCGCAATCGGTTTGTGTTTGGGGCTATTCTTCTAAAAAAACATCACCGAGTTTTATTGCATAGTTTTGTGGTGGCATTTTGTTGTGACAACTCTATTAGCCTATTATTCACCAGTGTACAATAATGATAAAATCACCGAAAAAACAAACTGGCATGCATGTGGTACGGATGCTACAACAGCCGGAGCTGTACGTAGCCCTAAATCTTTAAATATTTTCTAAAACATATTACAGGTTGAGGTATCTCAGAAGGTACAAGTATAAATTTGAATTACATTTCTTTAGCTAGGAAATTAATTTTACATCCAAAGGTATCAAGTATACTAGTATGGTATTTGGTAGCATTATTAATAAACACAAACTGTGCGATTCTAGTAGCGAGTAAGAATAATACATATATTCACTGCAAATAAATTTGCACTGACATGTTTCAACTAAGTATCCGACAATAAATAACCTTTTATGTACTATACATATCTGCATAATGATTGATTGTACAGATTAGGTGATTTCGCGTTGTCAGAGATTTCATTTTACTTTATTGATAAAACTTCAGATTATGTGGATGCTACCATTTGAGCTGCTGTGTGATGAGAACTGATACACCTTTCCGGTTACAAATGATATGGACGATGTCTTACATTACATTTCTATACCCAGCAGACGACAAAAAGCACAAACATATTTTAGCACATTCCATATTTAGAATCATAACTAAAATATATCCTGCGCGAATTACTCAATGATCAACATATTTTGTGGATTGTTAATGAAAATGTTAAATAATTTTAAATACCATATATCGATGATACTATGATACTTGTATGAAATTCTGAAAGTGAATCTCTCAGCGAGCTAATCGACATATGGTTAGTGAACATTAGGTTGAGACAGATGTTGTCACCCTGACGCTACTGTTGACATAAAGACTACCAAATAAGAATTTACTGTCGTCGAAATGACGGTTTCGCTGTAACACACACATGCTTATATAGCAATATCACGTTTCGAATACACTAATTGTCTTCACTGTTTCAGATACCAGTAAACTTGATAAAACGTTTGCATGAAAGGGTGTGCAAAATAAGTAAACATTTAATGTCGTTTATTAAATTAATTTAAAATTTTCTCCTTATTCTAAGACACTTCTTTCATATTATCATCAACAACAGAATCATCATAAAAGCCAATTTTGAACATGTTCATAAATATTGTAAATGCAAGCTTGCAACAGTATCAAATACCACCTATATAAATATACAGATAATTACAGTTGCGTGTATAGTACAGTAGTACCATCAGGTCCATTTATATCTCCGTCTTCTATCACAAAGTTCAACTGCATTGGTTCACAGTCAATGCGAAATCCGACAATTGGCACTTTTTCTATAATGGCAAACCATACGAGAATTATCTGCCTCGCATCAAGAAGAATGTAGATATTTGGTAAAACATTTTTGGTATAATAAAAACACTTAACGGTACTATTTCTGCTTTCGTTTGAACGTTTGAAACAACCTCTATAAAGTTCTATCTCTTTTCTCGCAGACTCTGTATGCCTATTCATTGTTACAGAAGCCTCTAACTTGGTACCTACCGTCTGTGCGTCAATATATCAAGTCTGATAATTTTGCACCTCAGTTGTGTCTTCTCTTACTGATGCTATATTTATGTGACAAGCATGTATTCCAGATGAAGCAAAACAATTGTACTTTACAGATCTTTAATCACTTTCGCTACAACTGGCAAGTGCCATCATAGTGAAAGTATACTAACTTCATCATGATATTTGCATGGTAATGCAAAACGCTGGCACTGTGATGATGCTTATATCGACTGTGCCATCGAACGTACAATGGTACTAGTGGTGTTTGTATGCCGTACATAATTCTTCTACCGAATGTTTAATATTTCGCGTAGAGAAACGTTACGCCTGGCTGTTTTATTTTCCACTGGTCACATAAAGTATAAGTGATAGAAAAAGTAATACACCGCTCCTCGATTGAAGTAGATCGTGGGTTCGAACCCCGCTCGAGTCATAGCAAAGACATATAATATTACTAGCAGCGGCCTCGTTTGGCGATCACCATGATTAATTTAGGACTGGTCGGACTGGTGTCAGGATAACGTGACCGGTAGAAGATGATGCCACATGTCTCGGGCGTAATGCCTCATCACTATAGTGCTCCTCACTGCAGACATCGCTACGCTAAAATTTTAAATCAGAGACACATATCCATACACAGAAAACATAAATATGCACACACACATACGTGTATTCAGATACTTGTGAGGACCTTGTCATATTACTACATTTGGAGGACCATAAGAATAATGGAAGTATATGTTAGAAATTTGAAAGTAAGGTTAACTGTAAGATAGGCAATATCTGTATCACTTCATTTTTGCCATATACCTCTTAATGCATTATGAGGACTACTCAGACTTAGCCATCATTGTGAGGATGTCATTGTGAGGACTAATTTTACACACAATCAAAGACTAACATCAACGTGAGGACCTGAATATTTTTTTATTATTCTTATTTCACCTGTCTTGTAAAAACATGAGAAGATATTTAAAAGTTTAAGAACAAATTTATCTGCAACTATACTACAGACAAATAAATACACGAGCTTACAGGTTCAAATCTCATTAAAATATTAGTTTTAAGTTCATTTTCAATTTCATCTATTAATATAAAAAATGTGATTTCTAAAAATGTAGGTTGACACCAAAGCAACTAAAATGTCATAAGGCAGTTGCCCAATGCAAATTCACTGGAACTGAAGTTTCCTTTATGAAATCTGCACTTGTCTCATTATATGACAATAAATCACTACACAAGTTTAAATATTCTGTCGAATAAAATGGGAAGTAAAGGACATTGTGTTCCATTCATTTTAGTTATTTTTTCTTCAACATTTTTTATTTGTTTATGACTTAAAATCATACGCCCATAATTATCAGTTATCAAAAGGTGTAAATAACAAATGAAGATAAAATACGTATGTGAGAAGGAAAGGAAGGGTTAGAATGCATATATATGCATGTGTATATGCATACATAAATATACTATGGTTTTAAATATTTTTAAATGAGAGAGTATAGATAGAGGGGGGGTATATTGAATTGTAACATTAAATATTTTGTCTCCTAACATGTTCATTTGATTTTCTTTTGTAACCGTTATTAAATTCAGTTTTATACGCCATGATATGCTAACAGATCAACATGTGCAGAAATGTAAGCTAGACTTTAATACTAATATTTTGTTCTAATATCTAAATGTTTTCAGAACACTGCCTTATTCATTTGCTTAAAAAAATAATCTAGTCACCGTGAAGTCTGTGATATGCATTTAAAATCTCTCTGACGAGTTGAAGTTGGAGGAGTTAAGTACACTTATTTTAATTTGTTTACTTCTTTTTCAAACAAAAAAGAGTTATCAGCCTTCTGTAATTTCCAGGTAAACAATCATAGAATAGATTATACACATCGATTAGGTTGCAAGTGTTTAGGTTGATTGATTAGGCATTTAAAGAAAAGAAATATAACTTCCTTACTGCATTTCTAAATAACATCAGTTTTTAAGGACTCAATCTGGGTTGCATTTTAGTTAACACATTACCTGCTGGAGGTTGTTTTTGTTTTCGCATGCAATGCGAGTTGGAAACACATTTTGGGGGCTATTTCTGAATATATCCTAATACATCGACTTCCATGCAATATTCCAAATGTTTTTTTCATTGGTTAGTTTGCTGGCGTATGAGCAGAAGGTGAGAAAAGGACTTGTTTTGCTTAAAGAACCCATAATTGACGTATGGAGAAGACTCTTTATTCAAAATGTCCACCATATTCTACTTTTGGCACAGGTTCACCTGTCTGTGTGAGCTTCAGATTTGTCTGCCGTAGATCTGAGGCCATAAAGTCTAAAATATGGACACAAATTTGGAATCCAACCATGGGCGAATGTTGGAAGAAAAAAAAAACGGGTCCAGAAACTTAGGGTTTTTCCCCCTGTATTTTGTAATGCAATTAAAATGTCCGGATTGTTTGCTATCGTTGTAGAACAACATGTCTACTTTTCTATAATACCAACTACTTTAGTGTATTATGCATGACCTTGACGCTACAGACATTGGAGGGGCCCAGGGTGGCCGATTGGTCTAAAGCGCTCTCCGTTACAGATCACTGCCGTCTCACCTCTGTCTGCGTGGGTTCGAAACTAAGATTTGGATAATGTAGTTATGTGAGAAAGCTCGTCATTAGCTTCTTGTGGGTCGGTGGTTCTTTCCGGTATCTTGCTCTAACAATAACACTGGCCGCCATGTATAGCCTATCGTGTGCTGAAAATGGCGTTAAACCCTAAAAAAATACACACAAAAGCAGACACTGGAAGTAGGCTACTACCTCATGCCCCGTAAAGTCGTCGGTAGGGGTTAATGTGTTAACAAAAATTTTGAAGAGAAAAATTGCCACGCTATGGCTACAATTGTAATTCATGTGCAGTGTTGATGCACAAGTGATTAAATGCGTATAAAATATTATGATTTTGTGGTATCATGTATTGTGACTGTTTAACACCTTAATCCTTGGAGGGTTTTGCTGTTTTCGCACGAAATGCGGTTCGGAAACACATTTCGGGGACTATTTCTGAATACATCCTAATACATTGACTTACAAGCAATATTCCATTAGACAAATGGCTAGTTGTGCTATAAAAAAAATGTTTTCATTAGTTAGTTTGCTGGCGTATGAGCTGAAAGCGAGAGAAAAAAATTGTTTATTTTTTTATAAATTTTTCTGCTTAACGGACCCTTACTTTTCGTATGGAGAAGACTCTTTATTCAAAATGTCCATCTTATAATACATTTTGCACAGGTGCACCTGTCTATGTGCGCTTCAGACCGGTATGCCGTTGATCTGACGCCATGAAGACTAAAATCTGGACACAAATTCGGAATCTGACCATGGGGAAATTTTGGATGAAAAAATGGGTCCAAAAACGTAGGTTTTATTTCCTCTGTATTTTATAGTGCAAAGCAAAATGTCCAGATTATTTGCTATCATGCCCTGTTAAGTCGTCGCTAGGGGTTAATGTATGAATATATAAGAAGATTCATTTCTTTAAACTATGAACTGGAATTTCAAGGTTCATATTCTTACATATTAAGGGACCCCGAGTGATCTAAATCGCTCTCCGTTACGGATCACTGCCAAATCACTTCTGTCTGCGTGGGTTCAAGTATAAGATTCGGCTAATGTAGTCATGTGAGAAAGCTTGCCAGCAGCTTTTAGTGGGTCGGTGGTTCTTTCATGTGGTATCCGCCTGAGACATCAAGAATGTTGGCACATTGGTACATTCTAAGCTATTTACATATCTTGTTCAGTATTGTAATTGGCTTGCATCACTACTGGATATCATTTGAAGAGAAAGTCAACTGCAATTTTAGAAAGAGGAGATCGAGAAGATATCGAAATTGAGTTATGTGCATGTGTACGATCTGGATATGTATTATAGCTTTAAAAAAAATCAGTCATATCACTATAATGTTTGCAGTAGGGCAGTATATAGTGTTGTCTAGCGTTTGGGTATCATGTTGCTGTCCTACCAAGACACATTATCCTAACACCAGGATAACAAGTGCCAACATTAAACTCTTACTGCTGAGTATCTATCGCATGTCTTTGGTATATGACGACCTGGGTTAGAACCAGCACCCCACCCACCCCAATCTAGGACTGACGTTCAGCCACTAAGCCACTGGAGTGGTCTATAGGCAAATGGAAATAATATATTAAAAAAGAGAAAACAACAGAAAGAAAAGGAAAATGGAGGAATGCAATTTAGATTTAAAATTTTGAACTGGAAAGTGAAAAGCAACCCTTCCTTTACATATACGTCTGCGTTTTGATGCTATCATAAATAATAGGTTAGTATAAATTGCCAGAGAAGAGGAAGTAGATCAGTATGGCCAAGGCAGCATTGCAATATATTTGTATAAAGTGTACTTATTGGCAAAACTAATAAAATCCACACTTCATCCTCATTGTAACAAAGTGTTAATTATGATGTGGTTAAGGTACATATCTTGAGGCGTAACGAGTTGGCGTCTGATGTTTATGAACAAGTTAGAACATTTCAAAATGGAAACGGAATAAATCTATATTTCAAAAGAAAGTACATGCTATTTCTGACTGCTAAAGATTGAAATATAAGCAACATAATAGAGACAGACTATCCGAAGGCTCCTACACTAGGAGGCCAATGTGACAGTCCTGTACTGAAAGCAATAAAGTTGTTGGATCAAACAAATCAGTCTGATTTTATGATTGAGATTTTTAAGCCATTTATGTTGAAATGTTCTATATCAACTGTGAGCAATTCTACCAAACCTATCACAATTACAATATTAATGGACACATGAGCTTTTCAGTCTTTTATTATCAGGTAGATTGCCTGTCTCTGAGCACAACTCTGGTCAGTGTTCTTATTTAGGATGTAAAAGTCAGACTTTGCTTTTTTCTCCAGTGTACTGAACTCATGACCATTGAATTACAAAATGCAGTCATCCACCTACTGAGCTGCTATGGCCACCTATATAATACTGTTTAAAACCAAAAAATTAAAAATAAAAACAGTAGAAAGTTGAGAAGGAAAAGGAAAAAGACATTATATGGTTAGATTGCTTAATAATTTAACTGAGCCAGAGATTCATGTATGAATATGACACATATTTCATTGCATAAAGTAAATGTTCATCTCCCAAAAAAAAATTAATATAAAAGATGCAACCCAAATAACTTCCATCTAAGGTGGAAGAGTATTGACAAAAATGGCATCACAGGAAGACATGCACTACCGCTGCATTGTTATATGAAAACATCATTTTATTTATCATTAATATCTGCATGGGCAATCTCTGTTATAAAAAGATAAGGTAATTCCTTATTCCAATCTTGATGAAACATCACAATGTCAATTTCATTTTGGAAGGAACATGAAGAAGCAAGACAATTTCGTTCGCAAAGTGTAAATGCATTTTAGTAATTCAAAATAATTTCAGCGTTACTTATTCAATGAAAGAAGCAAACACAATTTAAGTTAGATGTACCATAACTCCAGTTCGATTTCTCCGTCGAGTCCAAACAGTGCAGAATACTAATAATAAATGAGAAATGATAGCAGACCCTTGAACACATTCAAAACAGGAGCTAAAATGCAAGTAAAAAATGTAGATGTGGAGAATCAGAGAGGGTGAACAGACCAACTTTTATAGGCGTCGATTTAGCAAACTGAGGCTTCCTCGAAAATGCTTAATAGAAGCCTCCATTCAGCAAAACAAAATTTAATAAAACGACGTCATTTTTGTTGTCACCACCCCCGTTGCTGCTGTGTAGTTAACGTAATATTTGATCAAGTCCGACACGATATCTCGTCCGAGGGTCTGATAAATTTATCGTCACAAATCCGTGTGGGATTAATTGAGCGCGGCTAAAGAAATTTATAAATTGGTTATGATCCATATCGCCTCCACACCAAGTTTGCCAAATATTTCTCAACGTATGAGTATCAACTCCGTTAAATATACACAACATATTGCAGTTATCTCTGATCACTTTTGGTATTTGAGTGTAACGTTGAGTAACATATATCACAACAGTGCTTTTATGTCTTCCTCTGCAAAATATCTTAGCAGGATAATTTTGATTGTCTAACATCACATCATCATATACGACTCAATTGTTAATACTTCCATCGATATAATCAATGCTCGGCGCTTCTTCGATATCGGTTATAAATTCAATAACATCATCACCGTTAATTTCCATTTCTTTCTCGTTAAAATCCTTTCACACTAAATAGCATCGCTGATCATCAACGCTCTTAACAATCAAATACAACTTATTCCATTTCATCCATCTCGTTATTAAATTAAGTAGTAATTGCGTTTTACCACTTCCAGATGACCCAATTATAATTGCGCGAATATAATTTGGTAACATCGCATGATGTTTAATAGGTTGCCGTCGTCTTGTAGCTGAATAATCAATTGCATTCATGTTGTTATATATAAATTATGGATCTATACTGTGCGAAATGTAAGGCGCGTACTGGCACAGATGGCTTGACGACGATTACAACTAAAAAAAAATCGATCAGCGCTTTCTGGTAAATGCGTACAATGTAGTACAAAGAAATTTAAATTTGTTTCCTTTCATAACGTCAACAATTTTAAAAAAAACTCGTAGGTGATATTGCAGCCAAGTTAGTAAAACTCCCAGGAACACCATGGGCAAAGTATCCGGGAGAAAAAACATCTTCCAGGGTATAGTTATTATGGACCGGGAACAAGACTCGATCAAAACCAACCCAAACCGGGTGAATATCCAATAGACGCTATTGATAAGGCGTGTCATGCTCATGATGTTGCTTATAAAAGCAGCAATCTTCAACACAGACATCTCGCAGATGTGAAATTAATTCACGCGTTGAATTAAATCACTGATAAATCTTTCAAAGAAATATTGGCTTCATGGTTAGTAAAATCGGCAATGAAAGGTAAATTGATGTTTCCTGCAGGGTAATTAATAGCAACATGGAATATATTTATTATTCTCCAAAGGGATACTGGAAGGGTAAAGCAGCAATCAGTAAACTCGCTAGCGCCGCGAAAGTGAAGTATGCTACAGCGGATCACTGGTTATCTAAACGGGCGATATGGCAAATGTATCTTCCCCCGCCTAAACAAATTAACTACTCGCATTTTGATGTGACTGTCACTAATGAAGTTCATCAAGCTGATATACTATTTTTGCCGCATGATGGTGGTTACAAATACGCGCTAACCATAGTTGATATTGCGAGTCGATACAAACAAGCAGAACCGCTGAAAACAAAATCATCAACTGAAGTGGCTTCTGCGTTTGAGAGGATTTATCAAAATGGTCCACTGCGTTGGCCAAATCTATTACAAGTTGATCCAGGCAAGGAATTTCAAGGTGTGGTTATATCAACAATGAAACATCATAATGTCACCACCAGACGAAGACATACTGCATTACACCGCGATCGGCAATTGTTGAACGATTTAATCGAACGCTTGCTGAGCGGTTATTTGGATATCAATACGCGAAATAATTTATTCAACATAGACGATCTCGTGAATGGGTCTAGAGATTACCAGCTGTGATTACCGCGCTCAATAACGAGATTACTCAACAATCAGCATGAAAACTATCACCGCGATTAAGAAAGCGTCTATACCTAAAATCCCACAAAACGATTTTTCAAAAGAACCAATTCTTGGTAGTAATGTCACTGTTAGGTATTTATACGAACCAGGAGAGCTCGAGGGTAGTAAAACAAGAGCTACCGATCCTATTTGGAGTGTTACCGCGCATAAAATATTAGGCATAACTTACTCGACAACAACTACAAGTGATTCCCGATGATACTCAATTACCACCGCGTGGTCTTAACTAGCACCTCTGCTGCACTCAAGAAATGTCAGCATCACATTGTCTCTGGTATGACCAATGCTACTAATTTTTCTATCTACGGTAAATTGGCGGGAATCTTTATCCGACCAACTCCAACTCATTATACAATTGCACTCGCGCAGTGATTATTCTGTTGTTGTTTCAACGTCATAATTTATTCAGCATCAATATCAAATTCTCGTTTATTTTTTTCTAATTATGTCCTTGACGTTGTCAGCGCTGATAATATCACTTATTGCATTGTCATTATCATTCAAGACAACTCTTCGAAGTTGATGTATTCTCCTCACTCTGGACACTGCAAGATAAACTAAATTTGACCACTCGATGTGATTATCTATTATCCAAATAATTGTATGTGTGATAGTTAATCCCTGTGATGAGTGTGTTGGTGCTGCATAACCTAACGTCCACGGAGATTTGTCGGCGCGCAATGCATCTTCGACGCCGATGATATCAACCAGCACAATATCATTTAATACTAAATTTTGTTTTTATGTCAACCCTCAAATATCAACTTTGATATTCTGCTTTCGTGTATCCGAAGGTCTATTACAGAGTGGCACCGGAAGTGTTGCAAATTTACATTGATGTATTTCAAATAATTTCATCTGAAGTGTCTCTCACTATTTTTCTACTTGCCACAATCAAATCATTCGGTCTCCACGCTTCCCGAAAATCATTCATCGGAGTTTCTGAAATTATTTCACGCGCTATTTCACACTGGATTTTATCCGGTTGTAATCTAATTAGCGCTTTGAACTCGCGTAATTGTTCATCAAGTGATCTGTGATCGGGATTAATCTCTTGATAATAGTCTACAAAACCCTTTAACCATTTATGTGGGGATCCACCGACAAATAGTGGTGGTTGACCGTGATCGCAGCACATGACGATATTTGTATTTTTCAATAACAACCACTCAAGAAATTTTTGTAATACTTTCAACGATGCTGTGCATATTTCATCCCAAATTATGATTTCAGGAATGAATTTATCGCCCATTTGATCAGGAGTCCATTCATCGCCTTTCCATTGAAAGAAACTATGATAAGTACAGGCATTTACCCCTCGTTGTTACATCTCTCTCGCGAGTCTGTGAGTTGGTGTTAATGCAATTATGTTTGATTTGGAAACGCTAGCGTTTCTACGAAATAATTAAATCGCACGAGTTGTCTTTCCTGACCCACCACAACAGTTTAAATAAACTGTCTTGTATCTACATATCTTATGTGATTTCGATGGTGCATTAAAAAATTCTGATTGAATCTCAAAGAGATTCCGATGGTACTTAAGTATTTATCATCCATGGTAACATCTGCGGATTTACAATACTCTCGTAGCGTTTCCTTTTTAAATCTCCAACATCCCCAATTTTCCTCCGGATCTGCGAATGCAGCTACATCTGATTTGTATTTCTCGTGGATATACATAGAATCAGTGACTACTCTAACTGCTGTGTCAGGAAATCTATTTACCATCGAAAATAGATTATTAGAAGCATAAGCTAGCATTGAAGATCTCAAATGTGTGTATTGGGAACTACATCCATCACAGTAGGTAACAATTGTACCTAATAGTGTTCCATCGGATAGGAAAGCGTCATTACGATTTACAAGTTTTCCCTGTTCCGCTAAATCCGCTACAATAAAATCGTATTCAGCGCTGTCTTTGATCAACCGCGAAGAGTATTTTGCGTTGTCGTATCTTCCACCCTGGGTAAATTTACCGATTATTCTTCGTCCATAATCTTTTGCTTGTCAGTTTTTAATTTCAAACAACTCCTTTTGACCAATTTATGATTTTTTCTTCATTGAAATCTGGAAATTGTTTTCGTATTTCATCAATTATACGATCTAGATCGGGTTTTGGTAACCAAACTTCAGTTTGTCCTCGATAGCATATTATAGCTTCGGAAACAATCAGCGATATCAGCATACCACAATCAATCATATATCGTAGTAACACAATTGGCATCCAATGCTTGTCAGATATATGTCTACCAAGCCAAACATAACTACACGGATGTAACCCTGTAGCGAATTCGAATGATATCACATAAGCGAATCCAGTTAAATCAAAATCAGGAAACGGACCATTAATCGCAACACGAGTCATTTCATGTGTGAGGTGTCCAAATCGTTTAAAATATTTAGCACATTCTCCATTACCGAGAAAACTTCCAGGATAACACGCGGATATATCAATTGAAATCATACCCTCTCGGGAGTATTTTGTATTCCACAGTCCAAATTCGATGCAGCTCAATTTAACATCTTCGAGAAAATCACTTCGTGTTGGACGCCATGAGCTTTTCTCTCTTGCGAAGTGAGCTACCACTGATGGAATTGTGAAGCTATCCGTTAATAGTTTTTCATGGATACTCTCCAAAGAAAATTCATTAGCGACTTTTCTCATTCGCGAGTGTAACTCTTTAACGCGATATAATTCACCATTTGGTTTTACAAATTGATCAAATCCTGATTCGGAATTAGCACTACTAAGTAACCACACTGACACAGGATCATCCTTACACAACGCATGAATAGCATCGAAGAATTTCTCTTCATAAAAAACATCCTTACATAACTCCTCAGGGATATATCTTACGGTTCTCTCTCGTGGAAATATTGTTACTGCAGGTGTCCACGCGTGTTTGTTATGATCAATCATTTCAATTGGAGCTCCACTCGATTTATATTTCGATTTGTATAATATCTCACAAGTTATCGTCGCTACAGATATTGGGAATTTTAATGATGTTTCTGATTTACCTATATCCTGAATTGTTGCACCGTGCTCTCTCACTGTCATCCCCCATTCATTTATTTTTTTGCGTCTTAGATCGGTTAGTTTATTTCCTCGGGATGCAGTTGTGAAGTGTTCTTTTACCGGTGTTGCTACAGAATTCAACGTTGAATCACCTTGTGATTTCGATGATAGTTTCATAGGAGCTAGTTTTGCAATATCGGGTTTATCATTTAACGGATATATCCCATAAACAACTGCTGTCACATGATAAGATCTCTCGTAATACGGTCTATCAATTCATATTAGAATTCCTGGTTTGGAATCTCGACTCACAATGACAGTTTTTTTATCCTTAAGAATTGGTTCCAATTTATCCCTGATAATCCATTCTCCTTCCTCTTGGATAATGAATTTTATTCTAAAAAAATACCTCTTTTCGTCAAGATGTGAAATTATCTCAGCTGCTCTTTCGGCGTTCATGGTAGCATCAATGTCGGGTGCATCTTCGTGGACAATTCGAAATGTGAACCATACAAGAGATGCTCCATCACGCTTAAATTCATTAAGGGAATTTTTAATTTTATCTAATATAGGCCCATCGAGATCTCTCTTAGATTTTTTCCAAGGTTTCTCGATGTCTGACATATAATTATAATTAAAACAAGTATTTAAATAAGAAATATATTATATAATGAATCATTGCAAATGGCTTATGATTGGATCAAAGACTCCGTGTAACAAATCATGCATAAATGAATTCTGTGGGTATCATATGCAAAACTTTCGGAAAGGTAGCAATGGACCGATGCCGTGTATTCAATGTGGTGTAGGGGTTAGAGGCAAATCACAATTATGTCTCAGTTGTGGTGTTAAACAATATAGAGAATTGAAGCGTTATTGTGACAACAAAAAAATCAAAAACCCTACTTCTGACTCTGTCAACAACAAGATCATAAAAACTCCTCAGGACTACATAGTTAGATTCTCTTGTAGTGTTATAATTCAGCCAATTCACGAATTAGACAAACAATAATATGGTATATACAAATGAACCAAGAATTCCGAATTCACCCAGTGATCACAAATTATGAAGCTTCTCGTGATGGTATTGTTAGAAACTGCAGATTTCGTAACCCAGTTGGTGTTGTGAATAATATGGGATTTTTGATGTTTGGTGCTGGAGGGAAGAAATATCATAATCACCGTTTCGTGTATGAAGTGTTTAATGGATTGATCGAGGATGGTTTTATTATTGATCACATTGACAGTATTAAGACTAATAATTCTTTGAATAACTTACAAGCTGTTACGCAAAGTGAAATTTTAAAACGAGGAAGAACTGGATCTTGTAAATCAATTGGGAAGAGACCTGTAAAATCATTTAATACTCAAAATAACGAAATAAACATATTTAAGTCAATAACCGAAGCCGGTAGGTAATTTGATATTTGTCCGCCCTCAGTACAAAAAGTAGCAGAGGGATAAACCAATACCTCCTTTTCAAAATGTTTTAATAATAGGATTCAGTTTTCATATCTCTAACTATAGCATTAAGGGAGATAACTCGATTTGGATATGTTACGGCCTAACGAGAGTTAACGTTAAAACACTGTCACTGTTTCGTTGGTAATTTTTGATTTGCTGTTATAATTGTCATAAATCTCAACAGGATATAATTAATTATATATTTTGTAGGAAAAAAAATCGAACACGAAGAGTTTAAAAATAATTGTATTTGCGCTTTTTATGTTTTTTCCAAGTATTCGCTGTAAATTCAGCGCTGTCAAAGATCATTTATTATACACAAAAAAGAATAAAATCACACACCTCTGTGTTTGACTTCCTTGTATTGAGTAGCTTATATACGATCTCGTTTCTTATACTATTGATGGTTTTAAGTGTGTCGAAAATCAATACGTCAATCATTACAACCTATACACTATCCGGTGTATGGGTACCTGTTTTGTATTCATACAACATCGGATTTTATCTAGGTTGTAATGATTGACGTATGAATGAAGACCCGCCCCCGTCATCTATTGTCATAATCATTCATTCATCCATTGTCATTGTACATACCATATCATCTTATAATCTGTTGTTGTACCGTCCTATTCATCCATTGTCATTGAACATACAATATCATCTTATAATCTATTGTTTGTGCCGTCCTATTCATCCATTGTCATTGTATATACCCATATCATCTTATAATCTATTGTTTGTGCCGTCCATTCGCCAAACATGTCGTCTTATATTCCTAACCCGTTGTTTGACGAGTTAACAGTCTTAGCGGAGACTATGTTTCGCATGATAGTGCTGTCTTATATGTAACCTCTGGGCGCCTCCGATGAATACACACCTGAGTCGTTTCCAAACGGGTTTCGTCATAATACCTCCGTAAGTGATAAGATGACCAACACCTTAGCACTGACGGAGTCCATATCATCCTATAATCGCATATGAAATTTTTGCAGATAAACAGCAACATACAATCAGTAATAACCAATGTTCTTGTGAAGATCAGTACTGAGCTCCACATATGCTAACAAAAGTGTTGTTATACGGACATCCTGTTAATGACCATGACATGGATTTTAGTTTGGTTCGGTTCCGGCAATTATCCATATATGTTGAAGTTGCTTGGTATGACTGCTTAATATATTGATTAGTTTTAGGTGTTTAGGTGTCTTTACGTTTCACTTGCGTGATCGGAAATTGTAAATGAAGACCAATTTGATAGAGTAGGGATTGATTAGCAGGCACTACCTGGAATATCCTGACATTCGTACATGACAGTACAAACTATGATAGTTAAAAACTGTTGAATATGACGTAAATACAAGGTAGAAAACTACGACGACAAAACAATTTTGTACTATGGCAAAATATATAATGTTCGCTCGTGTTTAGATTGTAAGTTAGTGTTTTAATAGTCCTGTGTGTAGCAGAGGCTTCGCTAGGAGTTGTATGTTAGGAAGTTGAGTAAAATACATGATTGTTTTCAGATGTACCGCCGTATAGAAATATAATGGCATATGTTTATGATTTATACATAATAATAAATGTACGCAGGGTGAAAAGAACAGAGATATGGTCCTCTAACTGGTTTACAAGTGAAATGCATGTCGCCCTTATATTTAGTAGATATGATCAGCCGTTGAAATTATATAAACACTTGTCTTAAATAACTGTATTGTCGCCTTATTTGCAACGATAACCCTTACTATCTTGACACAAAATCTGTAAATTCACCTCACGCAGAATGATACATGAACCAAAATATATCGAAATTATCAAATACGAAAACTAACACAATCTGTTCCTGTAAAACGCTCCTTTAGAAAATAAAAAACAAATTAGTCAATTATTTTATCATAGTCTGATTGGTTGTAGTCGTTACGTTTACAAATGTACAAATACAAATTTAACAAACACTTGATAGAATCTGGCTAGTATTAAACTGTCTGCACTGTTTTAAAAGGAATAAAGCACAACACTCAAGCACCCATTTATGTTCTGGTTGCACGTAAATAATAATGTTATACAGGATAGTTAGGACCCAGCAAGGGCTAGATTGGCCTCTCTTTCTTACGTTTAATAACTAATAGTCCCATCTGTCATAATACCAGATGCAAGTCAATATGTTACCTTTATAATTTTAATTATCCCCAACTGTAATGGTAGCATGTTCATGTCATAACGCTGCCTCCACCTTTAACAACTGTAAGTTGGCATATCATTATATCCATTTCACGCCCGAACTGTTTTTTTTTTAAGGTTTTGACGCCATTTGTCAGCACATTATAGACTATACATGGCGGCCATTAATGGTGGAGGATGAACCCACAAAACCCCCAGAATGAACCACCGACCCACGAGAAGCTACTGGCAAGCTTTCTCACATAACTACATTAGCAGAATCTTAGACTCGAACCCACGCAGACAGATGTGAGATGGCAGTGATCCGTAACGGACTGCGCTTTAGACCACTCGGCCACTCGGGGCCCCTTCGAACTGATTTAGAATGATAAAACAAAACGTTGTAACGTACATTCTCGAACTATGCTTTTCCAAGGTTATCCGAAAATTATAGTACACAATCAGATTTGTTTCATATGCAAAATACCATTAGAAAAAGGTGCAGTAGCTTCATACACAGAACTTCTTGATAGGCTATATCCCCTGGATAAAAGTATACACAATTAATCTTATTCTGAATTTAGTGGAATGTGATGCATGTGTTGTGAAAATAACCTGTTAAACAGGTACATAATATTTTCATAATTGAGGATTTTCATAATTTGCAAAGTTTTTAAATGATTTAAATTCGGATAAGTAAAGAAGGTTTAACAGATGCAAGAATTCTTTGTTTACTCATAACTGTTTAAATGCAATTTTACACTTAATAAAGACTCTGGATTGAGCTATACGCAATATAAAAAAGATATTGAACATTAAGTCAGAATGGCACCCTGTTTAACTATACTGTGTACAACGTTTCGTCCTCAAATTGTCAAAACATTAACCAATGTCGTCTGGAGAGCATTACATTAAGAGGTTCGTTAGAAGCAATTTTATCTTGTCATATTATATCGATAAACAATAAAAAGGTGAAATATTAATGTACAGAAGGATATCTACATTTTAAGGTAGTTGATAGATTATACGGTTATACTGCCATAATTGTGAAGTCCATGCTTTAAATGGTTTTATGTGCAAATTCAATATTTATAACTGACATTTAACACTGGGACTCTATGATGAAATCATGAGATTTCACACTGCAATAACAACACTAATTACAGTACAGTACAAAGAGAATGATTCATTTCTTAAAGAAGAGACAAATCAAGACTGTATACACCTGAGATTTCAGACTCTGGATGGATAACTCTATGGAGGAATTGCTCGTATTGAGAGTGAATAGCTACCAACAGAAGGCATACCTGTTCCAGGTGATAGAAAGGTACCTGCTCTCATCAATTAAGCCGACAAAGCTATCATATTGCTTGCAAACGGACAGTGAATTGCTGATATGTAGAAGCAAAATACGTGTTGATTGTTAGCTTCTTAAGACGTTTGCATGATATCCTGCATACTGATCAATTTTAAATTGCGTCTATGGTTCAACCTCCATCATACGTTATCAGTATTTAGCATGTAATTTATTGTAAGAATATATAACAATATGGCGATGAATCTTAGTCATGTTAAATGATTATATGACACAGTTCAGATATTTAATTCATTAATTCATTCCTTGCAAATGGATGACTGTAATGAATAACTCAACGTAGAGTCCTTTCATTTCGCAGTTGATCTTCGGTATCGACTAACGTGATGCCAAGCTGGATCACATATCTTCAAGAAAGAACCCTCTATATTGTATCGGAACATGTCACGGTTGTATATAAGAATTTCAATAATACATATCATTGAATCCCTTAATCTATTAATCCACGTTCCCATTGAAACCAGTAACAACGATGTAATTCGGCAAACGATTTATCTGGAAATTATTACGGTCCCAATATTAATATATTTTCAAACATTAATATTGTAAGAAAACAATACTCATGATGTTTATCTTGTATTATCTGAATGAGCAGCACTACAATGCACCTACAAATTAAGTTATAATGACATATTTTGAATATGTTTTTTTAGTTAAACCTTTGATTAGCTTTATTCTTTCACAGTATTGTGTAATCAACAAAACCAATATATACTTAAATTATGTGGATGGATAGACAAACATTTGTTTTAGATATCTTCTTTACTTGATGCTGAAACAAATCACTGGGTCATATTGGGTCAAACTTTTGCAAATTATAAAACTATTTATTTGTGATACACGTAATAGTAGTTAAAGGCTTCTTTATTACAGACTCAACATATGCCTTAAGGGACCAGGTCTAGCAATCAATAAACTCTCTGACACCAATTCTTCAGTTTGCAATATCATGGAATGGTATTATCAATCTCTTGTCACACCGAAACAAGCTAACTAAAACCAAATGGATGATCCACCATTTAACAATCGGTTGCATCTGTGAGTTTAGAAGACCGATGTTTAATCACGTTTGTGCTGGTGGAGTACCAAGTTACCTATGCTCGTTTACCCAGTGCCAGACCCAAACTCCGCGTCAATCAATGGTCTATCCATCTAGTGCAAACGACTGGGTACTTGTAATTTAACTACAGCATCCTGGGCATCAGATGAATGTCTGATAATTATTACATCATTCTGGTGGGGACACTTGTGGATACATGATATATCAAACGTAACATCGAACATTTTATTGCAATATTAGAATCATTCCTTAGCTAATGAAGCAGCTCATAATTAATCCAGGAGTTTCATCTTCCGGAAAGATGGCCGCCATCGCTTAACTGCTTGACGATGGTTCTTCCGTTTCATGATATGTGTGCTTGTTGTATATCTTCGTCTACATTATTGTGTTCATCATGCATTGGCTGTTCAGTTCGTATGATTTCTTCACCTCATTGCTTTGGAAACGAGAACAATTACAATTGTTATCAACTGTTTTGTTCCACTGTTAAGACGCTATTTGTTAGTTAACTAAATCACCATCATTTGATCGCCAGTCAACCCGCTTACGCTATGGTGGACCCTCATTAATTGCATTAAATGACCACAGCTTTCTAATCTTTTGTAGCTCTAAGCGCTTTACATCATCACCGATGAAATATTCACATTTTGATTAGCGATATGCCTGCCACCGCCTTCTGGGTCATTATTATGTTTGAGGATTTTTATTTCCGGGGATGTTGTGTTTTTCCACGTATCATGAATTATTTTAAAACCAACATCGATGGTGTCACTGAGAAGTTTTTTTAGTTCTGGTACGTTATATCCTGGTAGTTTGAATGCTTGAATATCTTCAAATCTTGATCTTGATATGTGTTCAACATAATTTAATATATCCTGAATAATTTGTGAATGAAATGTTTCCATATCGACGATAATTTTATTGCATGTTTCTACGACGCTGATAAAATCATCTCGGGTGAGAGAGCCGGATTTAAGGGATATTAACAACAATGAAAAATCATTATTCATTGCTGTGAAGTTTTCAATGATATTAGGTTCATTAACAAATAAATAGCTCCCTCCTGTCACCCCCCCCCCCCCCCCGCATCCCTGTTGGTAAGAAATCGGCTATCCCAAAAATTCTGTGTGACGTGATCGCTATAACTTTTTACTGGATTATCAGATTGTATCATGTCTGTGATATAATCATTTTTTGGGTTCTGGTAAATTAACGGTTCCCCCCCCCGGGTGGTAATTCAGGCCATCCTAGTACGGTCCTTATTGAGCTTTGATAGATATCTACGACGTATCCTTCTGTGCTTATTTCAATGGCAGATTGTAGTGTTGGCTCATGAACCGTTATAGCTATTTTTGATTCTGGTCCAATAATCGATTTTATTCTACGTTGCAATTCAGCATTGATTTGTTCAATTTGGTATGATCCGGTTGGTATCGAAACAACGTTCCAGTCTAGAGTTCCATCGGGTTTACTTTTTCCGACGATTACAGATAGATTAAAAACTCTCAACGATGAGTTAAAAAATTCTCTGTTGGAACTAGCAACACTTCAATCTAAAACTGAAGAACACGGAAAACAGTTTTCAAATTTTCGAAGAAATATTGTGGATAAATTTATTGGAACCCCGTTAGATAAAATTGAAATAAAACTTCCTGATATTAAAAAATCCATCGATGAGACGAAAAACTTCATCGAAGCCATCAAAAATGATTTTTCGAGGATGATAACAATTATTGAAAAAACAAAAATTCCTCATGAGAAAACCAACAACGTAGTATACACAATCCAACACGGATCATTTGCGTGGACACCTACAACAACAAATTAGATATCACTGCAACCGTTAAGGGTATTTATCGATTAACACTAGTGACAACGACTCAATTTAATAAATCATCGTCGAGTTAATCCGGGGTCAACAATACAATTTCAACGATCAACGACAAGGATACAACTGAAAAGTTCACAATAACATCTACTGATAAAAATTTGATTAGGGTTTCAACAACATGGTATGTGGAATTCGTAGCGGATTTAAGTAAATAACGGTTTCAATTGAAATCGTAAACTGATTTAAAAATAAAATGATTTCATCATCGCAATATCGTTATGATCAGGTCAGAGAATTTCAAAATAGACTCAAAACCCTCACTGAGGAGTATCAAATAAAAATAAAAAAATACCAACGAAGAATTACCGCAATTGATGTTACTGTGTACGCTGTGAGTGGTGTAATCACCGGAGCTGGTATTATACTATCCTCGGTAACAATGATGGCCCCGATAGCTGTTCCAATTCGCATTTCTGCGGCAACAACAATCACGGGAATAATTTCAATTATAACAAAAAAAATATCATCATGCAGCCAACGCAAACTACAAGACTACATAATTCAATTTCATGTTGTGTCCACTGCATACTCGCAAAATTTCCTCAATGATATCGTCATCGCTCGATGATACAATTATATCAGAGAGTGAGTTCTCAGCGATGGTCAGTATTTATGATTCTGCGGTGTCAAAATTAGAGCGACAACAACAGTATAATGACAACACAGATGGAATTACTTCAACGAATTGTGGAGAACACAAACCCAGTACAAACAAGTATGATCTCAATAACATCAACAAATCCAGAATTCAGTGTGAATTTCCCTATCCCAGTCCCTGTGAAGGAAATCGCGTTAGCAAAATTACGAGTGTATCACAGTTGGCCTAATATCAGATCAAAATCATTTGGTGGTCAACAACCCAATAATTCACTGGTGTTTGCGAATAAGAATAAACCCGGTTTGAGTTTACTCTGATCGGAAAATAACGCGATAGTATCCTCGATTGCGTTTCGTTGTTTAACCAAATTATCATGCAACGACACATTACTGGTTTTCAATTTACCCTGTTTGTCTTGAAATACAACTATTTCATTAGGATCAACACTTGCAAGATTCAACGTTTCAGCTATTTCATCTTCGATTATTTTTTTATATCACCGGTTGCAGACATTTTTGCAGTGCCATCGGGTTTGGGTTTCAAAGATCTCCCCCAAATATCAATCATGATATTTTATACATCTCTCTCTAAAAAGCGATTACCAGTATATTCATTTACGACAATGTGTGGTGGTTTTCTAGATGCTGAAATAGCGTCAAGGACATTTAATACTTCACTACCGCATATTGGTGGATCATTCATTTGTTGTGTTGGTAGCGTAGAATACCAAGTCTTCATTGGAAAATTTTTTATGTAACGCATAAACTCTTTTGGCGGGGCTAATCCATATGAATCAAAATAGACGATTGCACGTGGATCAATAGCGTATGCAACCCAGTGACTTCCAGGTCCGGTGCTGTTATCTAAATTAATAATACCGGTTTCAACATCATTGGGTTGTGCCGGTAACTGATCTTTCATAAAGACACCTCTGAAGTTTTTAATCGCTAATTTTTTAGCGGCATCAATTAAATCAAAATTGGACATTGGAACCAAAGATTCCTCTCCAATTAGTAAACTGTTCCCGGGATTCTCAGGCCTTTTCCGCTGTACCATGAATACGGGGTTCCTGGTAGTCTTATACCCCTTCCCTTTTTTTTATATCCCTGTCCAGATGCCTTCTTTAGTGCCATTCCTGCTGCAGTACCAACGGCTCCTAACGCCGCTGCTTTAGCCACAGCTGGGGCTGCTGCTGCAATCAATGCTGGTATTGCAGGTAAAAACGGGAATATACCACCTGTTTTAATCATATTTTTGATAGCAGCCGAAGAAATAGTAATCTGAACACCTTTTTTGCTACAAGTGCATCATTGAAATGTTTTACTTGACGAGTTGTCAGTGACAATTTATTCGCCCCGCCAGTCATTTGATTGGGTTTCAGCGTGATAGTGGTTCCACATTTTTTAGCCGACTCTGATTGCAATTTTTTGATTTGACCGGGGGTTAACGCAACACTAATATTACTATACGACATTATACATAATAGATTGATTCTAAATCGTTTACAATTTCAATCATAGATTTTCCACTGGTGCATCTACCACTCTCATTCTTCCACCAACACCTTCAAGTAGCATTGATTTATCACTGAGAATGACAGCAACCGCTCTGTAATTAGCAATACCACCATAACGGGTTACACGAGCTCTGAAGTGTATATCAACGACAGATTGTCTTGTTGAATCAAGATGTTCCAGTGAAAAGTAAAAAAATCGGATAGAGGCTTTTAAAATCCAATTGTGATATTTGCAAACCAGTATCCACATTTTTATCACGTGCCATAAATGACAACAGGTTATGATATACACGTGCAATATGGTTGTGAGTGTAATCAAGTTGTATATCCTCGGATGGTTCCTGTTGGCCGTTTATTCTCAGCGAGACTTCTCTAACACCTAACTGATCAAATATCATATGACTACGTTCTTGATTACCAACTCGCGCATTATTCTGTAAAGCTACAAATATATGACGTGGAGCTGAAACACCTTGTTTTGATGCCAAATGCCAAGTAAATATATCATCAACATTATCCTGTTTAATATCCGTAGTCACTGATAACTAACTCAACAACGACTTTCCTCCTTGGTCCATAAATAATAGTAGTCGCTCTTCTGCTATTATTCATGGAGTTAACACTGGCATCCACAATGATAGTTTTGTTAAAATGACTTTCCCATCAGCAACACCAACATCACGCCAGATTGCATCATTATCAGTACCCTTTCGTTCTAACGCTACTGTATGCTTCGCTCCATAAATAACTTCTACAGAATCCAAAAATATGATGCAGTGGAATCGCACATGAAAATTGTCGACGCTGTCCTTGTAATGTTGCTACACGTGTTGCAAACCCAATGTTGTAGTTAGTAATATTATTTATGACATCAAAATCACCAGCTGGTCTTACATATCCTGCTGGTGCTGGATTTACTGAAGAAGCATGTGTTGCCTTGACTCTAGAATACTGGACGTGTTCAGGGTGATCAGTAATATCCTTAGAAAACATCATAGATGGACCCGCTGATCTTGTATAATCATCAGAATATCTCGCTAACCCTATGATTGTTGTGGCCACATCAACTTCACGGTCAATGGATTCAATTTCCTTTCCATCAATGAGATATCTTGCACTTTCAAATAACGCCATGATCCCATTATTAACAAAACCAACTTTGATAGTTGGGTTATTGTCGTATGGGGTATTAGCTACAACATTTGTTACAAGTTCTCCTTCGATTTCGATAAATGCCTCACAAGGCAAAAAGTATTTACTGGTATCATGAACTTGAAGTTCAATTCGCGATCGGAGATCTGGTTGTACTGGGTGATAAGAATAAAATTGAAAATCGCGTACAGAATCATTCTTGAGCACTGGGGCATCCATATCAAATGCTGGATCAGGTGACCTTTTGAACATTTTATTCTATTTATCAGAGTCTAAATCGTAAAATCGTAAACGATTTTCACCGTAGGATTTTCCTCGTAAAAGATTTTTCATTGTCGTGTTTTTTAAAGCCACTTCCCGCTATCATGTTTGCTATCATGTTATCTTGGTCACTTGGAGTCACCAGCGATGCTAATTTTTCATCTACTGCGTTATTTATTATTTTACTAACACTTGCAGGCATTTCCGCTGTAGATGGCAATGGTACCTGTTTCTTTTTTCGTCTAACTAGCGCTGTTAATTTATTCTTCGCAGCTGAAAACGCTTTTCCGGCAAGATCTCCAACAGTACTAATACCCTTATCACGAATAACATCAATGGCTTTCATTCCTAGTTGTTTAGCTAACGGCATCACTTTTGGGGCCATTCTTGAAAATAACCCTGCAATGGTAACAGCGAAACCATCTCCGTAATATGCTCTATAAACCAGAAATCGTGAATGAACTACATAGACACTGGCTGGTTTATCATGATTGTAGTGTATGATCATTATTTGAAATTGCTAGCAATTTTTCAATTGTAAAACAATTTTTCAATTAATCACTAGTGATTTCAGTCACTATGATACCCATTTTCCACTAAATCGCTAATGAAACCAAAATATGTTTTGATATCCATGATACCACCTTGAAATAACCGTCTACAGATATCAGCTGCTTCATTAATTATTTCCGGTGAATTATTTCCAGCTCGGAACCCTCCGATGAGGACATCTAATCGTGATATATCATTGATAACACTATCAGGACATACCCTACTTGGGGTCCCTAATCCCTTCCCGCTATAACCAGTTGCTTCATCCAGTTTGTCTGTATCCGTGGGTTGTAAATAATCAAAAGCATCATCTCGATCAGGTAGTTGTTGTTGTTTTTTAGGCGAGAAGGATATTTTCTTTGCTGGTTGCTGTCGCCTTCCTTGCAATTTTTGCGGTTTTTGTTGTTGTTTTAGTTCTTCCTATTGATTATACACGTGATCCACCATCTTGATATATTCAATGTATGATGCACTATCTGTCTTAATTTGACTTTTTTCAGTTTTGATTTTGTAGAATATATCAGCCCAATGGGTTATATTTCTAACATATTTATGATGTTCTGGTTTCAACATTTTTTTTTTCTGTTTTCATAAGTCGCAACAATAAGCGCAGGAATTTCTGCTGGATCATTCTTATCAATTGCTGCTAACCCCTCCTCGTTAAATCTCACGCGTAAATCATCTACTGTTCTTTTTGATTCAGGTGTTTTAGATTCCATTTTTTGTACAGCTTGTTTTGTTTGTTCAGTTTCCGCTGCTATTTTTTTCAAGTTCACCAATAAGAGATTTTTCCGCATCTCCCCGTATAGCACGCTCTACCCCGTACGTTGCTGTGGTTACTGGTTTAAACAATTCTTCAGATCCCGCAGCAAAATCAGTCTGAAGACTCTGTCTAGCTTGCAGTTTATTTCTTACAGAGTCGCGAATTGGTATAAATCTCTTAATTACATCTAGTCGTTCACGAGCCAATCGGGTCATTAATGCTTCATTGACCATTATTAAAAATCGTAGATTTCAATTGTAAAACAATTTTTCAATTGTAAAACAATTTTTCAATCCGACTTAACACCACCGTGGAAGTGTTATTTTGACATTTTAAGGGCGTTATCAGGTATGAGGAAAGTGTGGAAATTGTATAAAAAATAATTAATACCACACTTTCCACATTTTTTTTTACATCAATGACATGTCGGATGATTTTTGATACGGTCATGGAAGTGTTATTTCATCCTATAACACCTTCGTTCATTGATGAGGAAAGTCACATATTTCTTAATAAAATAATAATAATGTGACTTTCCTCATTCTTTTTTTGATCAATCTGACATATCATATCGAGAGAACCATCCATTAACGGTCCATCAATTTTTTATTCAGTATGAAATATTTTTTATTCAGTATGAAATATTTTTTTTATTCACTGATCTTGCCTGTTTTTCACTGATTTTTTGACAGTTTTGGTGGTTTTTTTGTATCATTTTGTATCATTTTGATGGTTTTCAGTTGAAAATCTCTTTGAGATTTTAGGGTCAAGTAGTCGATTTTGCACTTGATTTTCCGTAGAGAAAAGCTGTTAGGATTGATTTTCAATGATTTTTAGCCATTTTTCGCCTGTTTTCAGTGATTTTTGGTCATTTTTCACTGATTTTTATCAAAAAACCTCGTAGGGTAAAGTAGTCGATTTTGCACGTGATTTTCCGTAGAGAAAAGCTGTTAGGATTCATTTTGATAATTTTATTCAGTGTGTGGTGATATATTTTTAACACCACTGTGGAAGTGTTATTTTGTCATTCTACTGGTTCTATCAGTGATGAGGAAAGTCACATATTTCTTAATAAAATAATAATAATGTGACTTTCTTCATTCTATTTTCATCAATGACATGTCGGATGATTTTTAACACCACCGTGGAAGTGTTATTTTGTCATTCTACTGGTTCTATCAGTGATGGCAAAAGTCACATATTTCTTAATAAAATAATAATAATGTGACTTTCGCCACTTTTTTTTTCATCAATGACATGTCGGATGATATTTAACACCACCGTGGAAGTGTTTTTTTGATGTTTTAACGGCTCTATCAGTGATGAAGGAAGTGACCAAATTGTATATAAAATATTAATTATGACACTTCCTTCATTTTTTTTTTATCAATCTGACATATCATTCATTAACGGTCTATCGATTTTTTTATTCACTGATTTTGTCATTTTCAATCAAAAAGTGCTAAAAAAAATGAAAAAAATCTCTTTAAGGGTCGATTTCAATCAAAAATGACAAAATCTCTTTGAGGGTCGGTCAATCAAAATCGTTCATTTTCTTGAATTAACGCCCGTAGGTTTCTAATTTTAGAATTGACCTCTTTTTTCAATTCGTATTTGTTACCTAATTATTTTCGTATTCCCTCTACGATAGTATATAACGGGACGAACACACCTACTTCACTGGAAAATGCAAGAGAGTCCCGAATAGAATTCTGAATTTTTTTAATGAGCGCATATTTCTTTGGCAGCATATACTTGTTATTGTTAACTCCGTATTCTATATCCCGAAAATCTGACACAATTTTATCAGGATTTAACAGATCTGATAGTTTGATATCCTGATTTTTCAATTTTGCTATTTCATCAATAATGCTATTCATTTTTTCAGAATTCATATTCTATAATAATGATATACTTCTAATTGAAAAAATATGACGCATTAGACATAACTGAATTGAACTTTTTGTCCGATCTTTTTTGAAATCGCCGATCGATAAATCCCCTCTGCAAATTTATGAACAGAAGATCGACAAATATTGAAATACCCACTGGCTTCATTCATTGATTGAAATACTATTTCCTCATTAGTTGCCGTATTGCAAGTGCCAGTCTTTCCTCGTTTGGTATTCTCACTTTGTGTAATAGCTTGCAGATTTGATAAAGAATTGTTCTTTGGATTAGAATCAATGTGATCGATAACAAAACCATCTTTGATCAATCCATTTAAACATCCATACACGAAACGATGATTGTGATATTTCTTCTTTCCAGCGCTAAACATCAAATACCCTTGATTACTCACAGCACCAAATGGTTTCTTCAGTCTACGGTTTCTTACGATACCATCACTGGATGCTTCATAATTTTTAATCACTGGGTGTGGTCTGAATTATTGGTTCATTTGTATACTATATTATTGTTTGTCTAATTCATTGTTTGGTTTAATAACAAATCTTTCAATATAGTCTTGGGGAGTTCTTATGATTTTGTCGCTGACTTTGTCAGTGTTAGGGACTTTATCGCTGACAGTGTCAGGGTCAGAATTTTTTTATTGAAAATCCATTTTTTATTCTTTTATCATAATAACGCTTCAACTCCCTGTATCGCTTACCACCACAATTTAGACACAATTGTGATTTTCCCCTGACCACAACCCCACAACGAATACAGGGTAACGGACCAAGGCTTCCACGTCGAAAACTTTGCATATGATACCCACAGAACTCCTTTCTGCATGATTTGTTACAAGGAGTCACTGATACAATCATGAGCCATTTGCAAAGATTCATTATACATAAATCTTTCATTTAAATGCTTGTTTTAATTATAGTATGAAGGAGTTCAAGAGATTATCGAAAATAACGCCCTGGAAAAATGTTCAATTCAATCTTGATAGAGTTTCTGATACACCAAAGAATAAAATTCTTGATAGAACCATGATTAGTAAAATCAGAGACTGTTTTAATGAATTCAAGCGTGATGGGGCAGCTCATTGTTGGTCAACATTTCGAATTGATGGTAGTGTTGACACTACCATGAATGATGAAAAAGCAGAAGTGATGATCTCACATCTTGGGGGAAAAAGGAATTTTTCGAATCAAATTCCTTATCGTGATGATACTGGAAATTGAATCATTAGGGATAAATACGAACCCATTCTCAAGGACAAGAAAACTGTCACTGTGAATCAAGATTCCAAATCAGGAATTTTGACTGGAATTGACAAACCATACTACGAAAGATCTTATCTTGTAACAGCAGTTGTTTACGGGATATATCCGTTAAATGACAAACCTGATATTGCAAAACTAGCACAAATGAAATATTCTTCGTCAAGGCTTAATTGTGTAGCAACACGAATAATGGAACACTTCACAAATGCGTCCCGGGGAAATAAATTGACTGATCTAAGACGAAAAAAAATAACCGAATGGGAACTGACAGTGAAACAGCATGGGGCAACAATTCAGGA
Source organism: Unio pictorum (assembly GCA_030141615.1). NCBI lineage: Eukaryota > Metazoa > Mollusca > Bivalvia > Unionida > Unionidae > Unio > Unio pictorum. The sequence continues at coordinate 5,671,052 of JARLTB010000034.1, read as the reverse complement.
TATAGCTAAATTAGAAACATCATTGAGATTTCCAATATCAGTAACGACAATAACCGGTGAAGTATTAAAAGAACCGAAATATCAATCAAAAAAAGGAGCTCCAATTGAAATTATTGATCATAATGAACACGCGTGGTCATCTGCAGTAACAATATTTCCACGGGATAGAACCGTAAAATATATCCCCCAAACTCTGTTTGGAACCGAAGAGTTTTTTCCGAGCAGAAATTATTTGATGCTATTTACAATCTGAGTAAAATCGATCCTGTGTCGATGTGGCTTTTTCACAGTGCTGCAGACGATGAGTGTAGATTTGATCAGTTTGTAAGACCCAACGGAGAAATGTACCGTACTGAAGAGCTGCATAATCAAATGAAAAAACTAGTTAGTGAGTTTTCTCCCCGGAGTTTTTGGGGGGAAATCGAAGATTTCAACAACGAACAATTATTAACAAACTGTTTTACACTTCCATCAGTTGTAGCAGATTTTGCTAGGAAGAAAAACGCGTGGAAACCAACAAGAAGTGAGTTTTTATCAGAAGTCAGATTGTCCTGTCTTGAATACAGCCATGGAGGGTTATGGAATACAAAATATGACACTGAAACCGTTATTTCCGTTGATATGATTGCGTGTTATCCAGGAAGTTTTCTCGGGTATGGAGAATGTAGCGAATACTTCAAACGATTTGGACATCCCACACACGAAATGGCTCGTGTTGCTATTAATGGTCCACTACCTGATTTTGATTTAACCGGATTCGCTTGTGTAGTATCATTTGAATTGGCTGAATGACTTCATCCGTGTAGTTATGTTTTTATTGGTAAACACATGTCTGAAAAACACTGGATGCCAATAGTGTTGTTACGGTATATGATTGATTGTGGGATGTTAAAATCATTAATTGTCAGTGAAGCGATTATATCCTATCGAGCACAGAAATCAGTCTGGTTACCACAACCTGATCTAGAAAAAATAATTAGCGAACAGCGAAAACTGTTTCCTGAGTTTAATGAACAACAAATCATGGATTGGTCCAAACAGCTATTTGAAATCAGAAACAACGAAGCAAAAGATTTTGGACAAAGAATAATCGGTAAATTCACCCAGGGTGGCAAATACGACAATACAAGATATTCTTCACGGTTGATTATAGACAAAGCTGAATAAGATTTTGTAATCGCGGATCTAACGAATAAAGGGCTATATGTCAATCGAAAAGACGCATTTCTGTCCGATGGAACCAAATTGGGTACAATTGTTACTTACAACGATGGGTACAATCCGCAGTATACACATTTGAGAGCTTCTATGCTCGATTATGCTTCTATTAATCTGTTTTAAATGATAAAAAAAATTCCTAACACCGCAGTTAGAGTCGCCACTGATTCATTTTACATAAAAAGCGATATGGTTGATTTTATAAGCAGTAGCAAGGCTACTGGCAACGAGAATTGGGGATCATGGAGAATTAAGCGAGAAATGCTTCATGATTATATTCAATCAGCAGATGTAACAATTGAAAAAAATTATTTAGAAAGCAATCAGTGTTCAGAATTTTCTAATGCACCACCGATTTCTGATCCAATATGTCGATACAAAACAGTTTATTTAAACGGCTGTGGTGGGTCAGGAAAAACAACCCGGGCAATTGAGTTATTTCGCGTTTCTAATCCAAACATGATTGTGCTAACACCAACTCACAGACTTGCAAGAGAAATGATACAGCGAGGGGTAAATGCCTGTACTTATCACAGTTTTATTCGATGGAAAGGAGATAAGTGGACTCCTGAGCGTATGGGCGAAAAATTTATTCCTGAAATCATCATTTGGGATGAAATATGTACAGTGTCATTAAATGAATTACAAATATTTCTTGAGTGGTTGTTATTGAAAACTACAAAAGTCGTCATGTGCTGTGATCACGCCCAACCACCACCATTTGTCGGTGCATCCCCACATGAATGGCTAAAGGGTTTTGTAGACTATTATGAAGAAATTCACACTGATTATGGATCACTTGATAATGAATTAAAAGAATTTAAGAAACTAATCAGATTACAACCGGATAGAATCCAATGTGAAATAGCCCGTGAAATAATTTCAGAAACTCCAATGAATGATTTCTGGGAAGCGTGGAGACCAAATGATTTGATAATTGCAAGTAGAAAAATAGTCAGAGACACACTTCAGATGAAGTTATTTGAATTGCATAAAAAAATTTGCAACACTTCCGGTACCGTTATGCTATAGGCCATCGGATACAAATACCAAAAGTGATTCGCGATAATTGCAATTTATTGTGTCTATTTAACGGAGTTGATACTCATACTCTTAGAAATATTCATCAGACTTAGTGCAGCGGTGATATGAATCATAATCAATTTAGAAATTTCTTTAGTCACGCTCAGTCAATACCACACGGATTTGTGACGATAAATTTAGCAGACCCGATGACACGATATCGTATCGGACTTGATAAAATATTCGGTTGAAGAGTTTTTACTCATTTTGAAGACCCCTGCAAGATCATGTTTTCAGACAAAAAATGACTAAGTCTCTGTTTGGCAAATGGAGACTTTATTTTTTTTTGTTTAAAAAATGAAAATTCGTAGGAAGGGTCTATTTGCCGTTTTGACGGTTAAAAGTGATTTTTTGTTTGAAACATGTCCGGCTCACCCTCTCTGCTGCTCGCTCTCAGGGTCTTCAGCGCTGCGAAGTAGCCACACTGACACAGGATCATCCTTACACAACACGTGAATAGCATCAAATAATTTCTCATCATAAAAAACATCCCTATAGAACTCCTCAGGGATATATCTTACAGTTCTCTCTCGTGGAAATATTGTTACTGCAGGTGTCCACGCGTGTTTGTTATGATCAATACTTTAAATTGGAGCTCCTCTCGATTTATATTTCGAGTCGTATAATATCTCACCTGTTATCGTCGCTACAGATATTGGGAATTTTAATGATATTTCTAATTTAGCTATATCCTGAATTGTTGCACCGTGCTCTCTCACTGTCAGTTCCCATTTATTTATTTTTTTACGTCTTAGATCAGTTAATTTATTTTCTCGGGATGCATTTGTGAAGTGTTCTATTGCCCGTGTTGCTACACAATTCAACGTTGAATCACCTTGTGATTTCGACGACAATTTCATAGGAGCTAGTTTTGCAATATCGGGTTTATCATTTAACGGATACATCCCATAAACAACTGAATACGGTCTATCAATTCCAGTCAGAATTCCTGGTCTGGAATGTCGACTTACAATGACAGTTTTTTATCCTTGAGAATTGGTTCAAATTTATCTCTGATAACCCATTCGCCTTCCTCTTGGATAATGAATTTCATTATAAAAAAATACCTCTTCGCGCCAAGATGTGAAATTATCTCAGCTGCTCATTCGTCCTTCATGGTAGCATCGATGTTGGGTACATTGACATCATCATCAATAATTCGAAAGGTGAGATGCTCCATCACGCTTGAATTCATTAAAACAGTCTCTGACTTTACCCAATATAGTTCTATCACTGATTAGATATTTTGGTGTATCAGAGACTCTATCGAGATTGAATTTAGCATTTTTCCAAGGCTCGATTTTAGATAATCTCTCAAACTCCTTCATGATATAATTAAAATAAGTATTTAAATAGAAAAGAATATATATAATGAATCATTGCAAATGGCTTATGATTGGATCAAAGACTCCGTGTAACAAATCATGCAGAAATGAATTATGTGGGTATCATATGCAAAGTGTCTAATGGTAGCCTAGGTCCGATCGCATGTATTGTTTGTGGGGCTGGGGTACGATGAAAATCGCAGTTGTGTCTCGGTTGTGGTGGTAAGCGATATAGAGAGTTGAAGCGTTATTGTGACAAGAGATTCCATTAAAAACTCCATTAACAACTCTGATTCTGACTCTGACTCTGACAACGTCAACGACAGCATAGGACAAAGTCATTAGAACTTCCCAAGACTATATTGAGAGATTCTCAAGTAATGTAATATCACAACCAAATAATTAATTAGACAAATAATAGTATTGTATATAAATGGACCAAGAATTTCAACGACATTCTCTGATTGAAAACTATGAAGCCTCCCGTGATGGTATTGTTAGAATCTGCAGACTCAAGAAGCCATTAGAAAATGTTAACAATCAAGGGTATTTGACGTTTACTGTTGGTGGGAAGAAGAGATATCTTAATCATCGTTTCGTGTATGAGGTATATAATGGATTGATCAAGGATGGTTTTGTGATTGATCATATTGATGGTATTGGACTAATAATTCATTGAATAATCTGCAAGCTATTACAGAGGGATAATATCAAACGAGGAAATACTGGTTATTGTAAATCGATTGGGAAGAGACCTGTCAAGTCTTTTAATACAACGACCAATGAAGAAATAATATTTCAATCAATGTCTGCAGCAGCTAGATATTTCGATATTTGTAGAGCCTGAGTACGATTTGTTGCAGAGGGAATACAGAATTCTTCATTTTCCAATCGTTTTAAAAATAGGATTCAATTTTCATATATCTGACTATTTTATATAACATAAGCGGCATATAACTCGTATGGGTATGTCGGCGTGTGACAAGTCACCAATGACAGAATTATCGTGTCGATTGGTTGATTGAATCTCAAGCAGGATAATCAATTGAGGGAATTAAATGTTTTGTTACAAAACGAGTCAAATATGTAGTGTTCATAAATAATTGTATTCTTTTTATTAGTGTCCTTTTCAAGTATGCGGTGTTAATTCAGCGTTGATGACTTCGTGGAAATCTTCGATTTTCGTCAGCGGTATTATTAATACACAAGGATTAAAATCACACACCTTAGTACGGGGCAGGGTCCATATATCATTTTGTTTAATTAGATGCAGAATTTTTTTATATAATATGAATAATCAAACCATTAATAATATTACTTCTGAAATCTTCAAGTTGAATAATCTTAATATTAAATTGTCTTAATAAATTGTCTTAATTAATTAATTGTCTAAATAATCTTAATATTAAATTGTCAGATGGTTTAAATTGTGATCAAATATTATCCGATTTTTAAGACATAGAATTAGCCGAAAAAAATGATAAGTACGTCCTTTCGAAACAATATGCCCTAATTAAGAGGATACATAATTCAATCCGTAATTCTCTTGAATACAGCGAAGAGGTGGGTGTCTTCGTTCCATTATGTACTATTACAGAGCAAGTAAGACAGGATTTGGGTTGACAGTATGAAACTAAAAGAATGGTTAATTCCAAAATTAGGAGTATACAACAAATGATAAAACAGAATAGTGAAAATAACTGAAAAACACCCACCCGCCTGTATAAAGAAGTTTTGTACTTAGCACTACCAACAGGTACAGTTAGTTGTGTGCGCTCAACCGATAAGGGAGTTTAGTTAACAAACAATAGCGGTGAAATTCTATAGGCGATGTGTATGTTTAGAACAGGTAGTATTTTTTTTGGGACTGAATTCTCATAGTACACTTCGATAGACTGCACAAGGGGGAGCTTAAAGGAATCTATTTATAATTCATTGAAAATTTCAAGAAATTTTGTCAGGGATTAGATAGGTCAAATGGTCTATGCTACATAACACTTTTTATTGAAAAATCTTTGATTGAAAAATCTTAGTTGAAAATCTAAGGTTTTCATAGAATTATTTTCATTGTATAATTTTTGATTTTCATTGATTTTTGACTGTTTTTTTTACTGATTTTTCACTGAATTCAATTAGAGACCAGTCGGGTCAAATGGTTGATTTTCAATGTTTCAATGATTTCTCGAAAAGGTAACAAATAACCGAACCAAGCTAGAAAATCATAGAAATTCAGTGAAAACAGTCAAAAATCAGTCATAAACCAGTCAAAAATCCAGAAAAATCTAGAATAATTCATTGAAAATTTCAAAGAAATTTTACGGTCAAATTTTCGATTTTCTATGTTTTTTTCCACAGGGTTTTCTCATTAGAAATCATGAAAGGATTTTCATTGCAAAGCAATTTCGACAAGGATTGTCAAGGTTGTAAAATCAATTACTGATTTTTTGAATACGAACACTAATTGGAAACCTACTCTGTTGTTTTAATAATGGTCAATGAAGCATTAACCACACAATTAGCAAAACAGAGACTGTCCGAGCTTAAAAAGTTTATTCCTATCAGAAATTTAGTTAGATATAAATTACAACAACGTCAAATGTTGCAAACTGATTTTTCCACTGATACTGAGGAGTTATTTAAGCCTATAACGACATCAACGAAGGGTATTAGCGTGACAATATTGGAGGAAGGAGCGAAGAAGGAGTCTCTTCTCCCTGTACTTGAAAAAATAGCAGAAAGATCTAAAAAAAACAAAAAAGTCTTTAAAACACTTCCTGGTGATATAGCAGCCGCACAACTACAACAACAACAACTTCAAGAAGAATTTGAACGATTAGGTGATATTGATATTTCCTCACCAACACCTGAACCAGAAGAACTTGAAGGCGCTACTGCTAAACCCCCAAGTGAAACATCAAGAATTAATTTTATAGACAAATTCACCGAACAGGGGATAAAGGGGATGCAAACACTGAAATTAACACACGTAAACGATTTTAAGAGCTTTGGCGCCGAAGCTGCTCAAAATTACCCTGAAAGAAAAAACTTCTTAAAAGAGCAATGCCAAACTTTTCAAGTGAGCAAAGACGACTGGGGTGATTGGTTGTATAAAATAAATCAAGGGATTGATCGTTTTGATAAAGAAAAATTGACGTATATAGCTTTTAGGGATGGGTTTACCAACGTTGATATTTAAAAACGATATGGCATTCCACAACAGACAGAAAAAAAGGGAGAGGGATATTCAAGCGGCCCAAGCAGGGTATCAGGTAGTGGATTAGTTGGAAACGCTAGCGTTTCATGTCCTGGAAATATTCTCAGCGATATAGTACGATTAGAGATACTCGTATCAGGGAAACGAGCCGGGAATAACTCACCAGAAATAACAAATGAAGCAGCTGATATTTGCATGCGGTTATTTCAAGGTGGCATCATGGATATCAAAACATATCGAGATTTCATTGAAAAGTTAGTGGATGGTCATCATTGTGACTAGCAGTTTTATCAACAAAGTATCTATCACGGATGATGATGAATTCATAAAAAAATATTGAAAAATACCAAAAAGTTGATCAATTATAATAACTGGGGTTTTTTTATACTGTTTTTTGGTGGTTTTTGACTGTTTTTTGGTGGTCTCAGTCGGGTAAAGTAGTCGATTTATAATTATAATAACTGGGGTTTTTTTATACTGTTTTTTGGTGGTTTTTGACTGTTTTTTGGTGGTCTCAGTCGGGTAAAGTAGTCGATTTTGCATGGAATTTCTCGTAGACTTTTCCACTTAGGAATTATTTTTGATATTTTCCAACCAAAAATTGATGAAAAATCAATAAAAAATGACAAAAATTACCAAAAAATGACAAAAATGACTTAAAATCACTAGTGGTCTCAGTCGGGTAAAGTAGTCGATTTTGCATGGAATTTCTCGTAGACTTTCCCACTTAGGAATTATTTGGACCGCGGATTTTTCATTAGATAAATAATAATTGAAAAAACTAGTGTTTTATAAGAATGATTATACACTACAATCATGATAAACCAACCAACGCATATGTAGTAAACTCACGATCACCTCATTGGGGGGCGTATTATGGTGATGGTTTTGGTGATACCTTTACAGGATTATTTGCCAAAATGGCTCCAAAAGTAGCACCGCTAGCAAAACAACTGTCAATGAAAGCCATTGATGTTATTCGTGATAAGTTGATTAGCGCTGTTGGTGATGTTGCCGGGAAGGCATTTTCCGCTGCAAGGGATAAACTAACAGAGTTAGTTCGACGTAGACGTCTAAAGAAACCACCGGTGACACTACCGTCTACAGCAGAGATGCCTGCGAGTGTTAGTAAAATCATAAATAACGCAGTAGATCAAAAACTAGCGTTGATGGCAAAGCCATTATTGGAAACTCAAGGAGTTTTCGATCAGGATAATACAACGGCAAATATGATAGCAGGAAGTGGTTTAAACTAACGTCAAAGACGTCATCGACGTCATGGATGATGATTTAGACGTAGATAACCCAACGAGAATAATAAAGTGTTCAAACGGGTACCTGATATTACATTTGACATGAATGACCCAGTACTTAAAGATGATTCTGTTCGGGATTATCAATTTTTTGCCTATCACGCAGTACAACCAAATCTTCGGTCACGAATTGAACTTCAAGTTCATGATACAAGTAAATACTTTCTAAATGTGAAGCTTTTATCGAAGTAGAAGGTGAACTAGTAACAAATGTTGTAGCTAATACACCATACGCAGATAACCAAACTGTACGAGTTGGTTTTGTTAATAACGGGATTATGGTGCTATTTGAAAGTGCAAGATATCTCATTGACGGAAAAGAAATTGAATCTATTGAACGTGAGGTTGATATTGCCACGGGGGTGATCGGGTTAGCGAGATATTCCGATGATTATACAAGTTCAGCGGGTCCATCAATGATGTTCGCAAAGGATATTACTGATCACCCTAATCACTCCCCGTATATTAAAATACAGACACCACAAGATACTGCATCTGGTCCCAACCAACCCGATACATATGAACACAGTGCTAGACCAGGTGCTGCCTTTGATTTTGTCGGAGGCGCTAATCCTGATTACAATTTAGGATATGCAACACGCAAAACAATGCTACAAGGAGAGCGTCGCCGATTTTCATGCGCGATTCTACTCCATCATATATTTGGATTCTGCAGAAACGTCCGAAAAGTTATCTATGGAGCCAAGCATACAGTAGTACTCGTGCGAAAGGGTACTGACGATAATGCAATCTGGCGCGGTAATGATGTTGCTGCCGGTAAAGTCATTATATCAAAACTATGTCTGTGGATGCCAGTGTTGACACCGTCGTTATCAACAGAAGAACGATTGTTATCGTTTATGGATCAAGGAGGAAAGTCATTGCTGAGTTAGTTGTCAGTGTCCACAGATACCATGGATTCTAATATTGATGGTGTATTTACATGGCACCTGGAAGCACAACAGGGTATTTCAGCTCCACGGCATATTTTGTTGCGCTACAAGATACTGCACGATTAAATAATCAAGAACGTTTCCATATGATATTTGATCGATTAGGTGTTAATGAAGTCTCGCTGAGAATAAACGGACAGCAAGAACCATCCGAGGATATACAACTTGATTATAACAACGGGCGTATCATCGGTTGTTGTCGTCTACAAATATCACAGTTGGATTTTAAAAATCTATATCCAATCTATTACTTTTCACTGGAACATCTTGACTTAACAAGACAATCCGTAGTTGATGTACACTTTCGAGCTCGTGTAACCCGTCCTGATGGTATTGCTAATTATAGAGCAGATGCTGTCATTCTCAGTGATAAATCAATGCAACTTGAAGGTGTTGGTGGAAGAATGAGAATCATTGATGCACCACTGGAAAACATGTAGTGTTTTCCAAAAACATGTAACTGAAAATCCTTCGGATTTTTCCATTAGAATCAATCTGTTATTGTATAATGTCGTATAGTCATATTAGTGTTACGTTAACTCCTGGTCAAATTAAAAAATTACAATCGGAATCAGCTAAGCAATGTGGAACCACAATAACGCTGAATCACAATCAGATGACTGGTGGTCAGAATAAACTATCGTTGACAACTCGTCAGATAAAACATTTCAATGACGCACTCAAAGCACAAAAGGTGTCCAGGTTACTCTTTCTGCAGCTGCGATTAAAAACATGATAAAATCAGGAGGGTTATTTCCGTTGTTAGCTGCGATTTCAGCATTACTCGCCGCTGCGGCCCCAGCGATAGGAAAAGCGGCACTGCTAGCTGGTGTAATAGCACTTTGTCCAAAAGCTGTTCAGTCTATTACTGAATCGAAGCGGAGGCGCGGATATAATAAAAACAAGAAGGGAAAGGGTCTAAGACTTCCAGGAACCCCGCATTCATGGTACAAAGGCGGATCCATTCACGGATCGGGTCTGAGAACCCCAGGAACGGTTTACTAGTTGAAGAGTCTTTGACTGAGGAACCTATGGTTGTGGAATCGAAGATTCCAATGTCCAAGTTTGATTTACTTGATGCTGCTAAAAAAATTCGCGATTAAAAACTTCAGAGGTGTCTTTATGAAAGATCAGTTGCCGGCACAATCAAAAAGCGTTGAAACCGGTATCATTAATCTCGATAACAGCACTGGACGGGAACTCACTGGGTTGCATACGCTACGCGATTGATCCACGTGGGATTGTCTATTTTGATTCATATGGATTAGCGCCGCCGAGGGAATTTATGCGTTATAACGTTGATTTATCAAGGCACCTAAAAATTCCTTGTTGGTATTCCACGCTACCAACACAAGCAATGAATGATCCACCAATATGCGGCAGCGAAGTATTGAATATCCTTGACGCTATTTCAAAATCCTTTGGTAACCCCAAGGGAAAACCACCTAACTTAGTCGTGAATGAATATACTAGTAGTCGCTGGAGAAAATCGAAGATTTCCACGAAGTCGTCAACGAGGATTTCTCGACGCAGTCGTCATCGATGATTTTAGAGAGAGAAAGAGTTTTACAATAAAATGATTGATATTTGGGGACGACCTGTATTGCCGTCAAAAAAACCCTCGTCCGATGGCTTTGATGGAATCAAACATGTAAAAAGGATCATTGAAGATAAAATAGCTGAAATGTTGAACCTAACAAGTGTTGATCCCAATGAAATAGTTGTATTTGGCGATCGCCAGGGTAAATTGAAAACAAGTAATGTTTCCCTGGATGATATTCTAGTTAAACGACGAGACGCAGAAGAAAATGCTATTGCGGTATTTTCCGATCAGGGTAAACTCAAGCCAGGTGTACTTATGTCAACACTTGTGGATACCCAACAAAAACTACAATCAGACTACAACGATCATGTTACTAAATTCAATCAGTTTTCTGAATTACAAAAATCCATTGTAGACAGCATTGATAAACCCGTGTCAGAATTTTTTGGTAATCCACGTGTGACCACACCGAAGCTCAGCGAGATAAAAGATTCTATGCTGGAATTTACAACAATACAATCAAAATATGAAGAACATGTAAAACAGTTTTCAACGTTTCGTAAAAACATCGTAGATAACTTTCTTGGATCCCCATTCGATAAACTCGACATAAAACTCCCTGATATTAAGAAATCCATCGATGAGATGAAAAACTTCATCGGGGGAATCAAGGATGATGCAGCGAGGATGATAACAGTCATTGAAGAAACAAAAATTCATCATAAGAGCACCAACAACGTAGTATACACTATTCAACACGGATCATTTGCATGGACGCCTACAAACAATATTTTACATGTTACTGCTGCCGTCAAATGTATTTATCGATTAACAATAACGTCTACGACTCAATTTAATATAGCATCGTCGAGTTCATCTGGAATCAATAATACAATATCAACAGTCATCGACAAGGATTCAACTGAACAGTTCACAATAACATCTACTGATAAGAATTTAGCTAGGGTTTCAACAACGTGGTATGTGGAATTCGTAGCGGATTTGAGTAAACAACTTAATTGAAATCGTAATTGAAAACACTAGCGTTTTTAAAATAAAATGACAATGTCTCAGCAGTATCGCTATGATCAGGTCAGATAATTTCAAACTAAACTCAAAGCGTTCACTGAGGAGTATCAGATGAAAATAAAGAAATATCGACGAAGAATCACCGCAGTTGACGTTACAGTATACTCGGTGATTGGTGTAATCACTGGAGCCGGAATAATACATTCATCGATCACAGCGATTGCTCCGATTGTAGTTCCAATTTGTATTTCCGCGGTAGCTACAATTGCGGGTGTGCTAACCGGAATAACAAAGAAATTATCATCGTGCAGCCAACGTAAACTGCATGACTATATAATCAGATTTCATGTTGTATCAACCGCATACTCGCAATTATCCTCGATGATTTCTTCGTCGCTCGATGACACAATAATATCAGATAGCGAGTTTTCAGCGATGGCAAGTATTTATGATTCCGCGATATCGAAATTAGAGCGTGATAATAATAATAATGACATCGCATCAAGAGCCACTTCAACGAAAAGTAAACAATACCGAACCGATTCAACAAATAACGGAGAACACAACCCCAGTGAAAACAAGCATGATATCAATAACCTCAACCAATCCTGAATTCAGTGTGAATTTCCCTACTCCAATTCCCGTGAAGGAGATAGCGCTGGCAAAACTACGAGTATATCATAGTTGGCCTAATATCAGATCGGTAGCATTTGGTGATCAACAACCAAATAACAGTTTAGTGTTTGCGTGGAAAAATAAGGAAGACGGAACTCCAGACTGGAACGTTGCTTCAATTCCAACAGGGTCATACCAAATTGAACAAATCAATAACGAACTTCAATGCAGAATACAATCGATCACTGGAAAAGAATAAAAAATCGCTATAACGGTTCATGAACCAACGCTATCATCTGCGATCGAGATTTTATCTCCGGGATACGTTGTAAATATCTATCAGAGTTCTATAAGGACGATACTGGGTTGGCCTGAACTATTACCTTCACGCGAATCCGTTAATAAAATTGCTTTGCAATTTCCACCCGAACCTAAAAGATCAGATTATATCACAGACAGGATAAAACCCGTCAATGAAGTAAAATGTTATACTGATTATTCTAAGTTGAATTTTTTCACTGAAATGTCAGAAAATCGCGTTAAATACTACACAACTCAACAGGATAAAATAAATGAAAATTACAGCGCGATGGAAAGTGATCTTTCGTTGTTGTTAATATTCCTTCAATTCGGTACTCTCACCCGAGATGAATTTATCAGCGTCGTACAAACAGGTAACAAAATCATCAATGACATGGAAACATTTCATTCACAAATTATTCAAGAAATATTAGGTGACAGTAATCCTAAAACGAGAACAGAGTTTGCAGCAAAGTATAAAATCCGCGTAGAAGATATTTCAACATTTAAGCTTCCAAAATATAACGTACCAAAACTAGAAAAAATTCTAAGTGATACCATCGATGTTGGTTTCAAAAGAATCGACGATGCATGGAAAAAAACAACATCACAACAAACAAATATCCTGACGCATGATAATGACCCAGATGGAGGTGGTAGGCATATCGCTCCAAATAATGTGAATATATCCTCGGTGATTGCATTAAATTTAGTGTGTGATGTTATCGAAGGAAGCTATCAAATCAATCTCGAGCGATCAAATCAAGCTCAGCAAGGATATATTTTATACTCATGTGCGCCAACAGCTCCTCCAGGGTTTCTAATTATTGAGGACCCAACTAATCCAGTCTATATGAGATGTCATAATGATTCGTTAACGAGAATTAACTTCAAACTAACTGACCAGTCCTGAAATCTGACTGATCTACGAGGTGAGGTTTTGCAAATTAGTTTGTTTGTGAAATCCTAAAGGATTTTCGTCCTAAGGACTTTCATCGTAAAAGAAAATCGTTAACGTGAGCAGCAACGGGGGGGGGGGGGGTGTATTTTTTTTTCCGTGCTCGGCGGGGAAATATTTGCAAACCTGTTACTGTCTGTCTGTTCACGTTCTCATCGAGCAGCTGAGAAGGTGATGCCAACGAGAATGGCATATAGGTTACTTCGTTTCGGTTAAAGGTCTTTGCATACAAATATTGCCTAGTTGGTCTCGAGGGTCTATTTGTCAACTAGACCTTTCTAGTAAATATAAACTAGGAAGGAAGACAGAATATCGCCTAAAAAGTTGGTCTGTTCACCCTCTGCTGCTGTTTGAAGCTTTGGTTTACCATTTTTGACGTTATTTTTGTTTCGTTCGAAACCGAAACTGTCGTTTTCTTACTTTTGTCTGTATTAGTTTCAGTCTGCTCACCTCCTCTGCTGCTCAGGAAAAGGTTTTGATTTTGCGAAGGACCCACTACAACACTTCTTCAGAATCCCATTTATGTATTACATATCGCTCGACAACCATTATTGTTGTGAAGATTTCAGTGGCAGCATTCGTGCCAGTAACCATTTATTTGTTGTTTGCTTTAAATCATAACAGACTTGACCTTGCGAAGCGCGATAAGACATACACACATGCATTTATACATACATACATACATACATACATACATACATACATACATACATACATACATACATACATACATACATACATACACACACACACACACACACACACACACACACACACACACACACACATACATACATACATACATACATACATACATACATACATACATACATACATACACACATACATAAACATAGACAGACAGACATACAGACAAACAAACAAACAGACATACAGACGGACAGACAGAGAGACAGACAGATAGAGAGACAGATAGTTGTGCTGAATTTGTAGATAGATAGATAGATAGATAGATAGATAGATAGATAGATAGATAGATAGATAGATAGATAGATAGATAGATAGATAGATAGATAGATAGATAGTTGTGCAAAATTTATGATAGGTTTCCAATTAAAGAAATGTCTCTAATGCTGGACTTAGGTAAGAATGTTGTTATATATCAGCCTTTTCACCGACACTATTATGCTACAGAAATAATACAAAATACAAAAAACCCAAAACATAGATCTCTACTATGTTTGCCAAGTAGATTTTTTCTGGTTGGGATAAGCTTTGACCAATCGCAAGCTTTATAACCTGAAACGTGGCTGGAGCCATTTACCTATAAGATTCGGGTCACGCCCACAACCAATATTATATATGACCAAAGACCTTAGTGATTCACACATTCGTATTCCAGTAGTAGCCAGGTAATAATGACAATGAATACTTATGTGTACATTTGTGCAATTGGTTTTTTGCAACTGATTAAATCAGGTACGTATACATACATACATACATACATACATACATACATACATACATACATACATACATACATACATACATACATACATACATACATACATACATACATACATACATACATACATACATACATACATAGCTGGTGTATTTTTCTGCAAAATTTAATTTTAAAAGAAACATGTTTATACAAACTTACAACCGAAGTTTGCAAAATGCAATTATATATCACCACTGTTTTATGGAAAAAGACAATATGCAATGCAAGGACGCTGATGTTACTTGGAAAGTGATGCGGATGAAACTATTCATTCCTTTTTTGTTTTATGTTCTCCTTTGAAGGTAAAGACAAATATTACTAATGCTTTATTGCGCTTTGTATTTGTGTTAGTAAACTTGGTTTTTTGTGTTGCTTATTTGTTTTTTTTTCTCTATATTATGTTTGTATGCATAGGATAGAAAAACATAGTTTCTTGAACGACATCACTGTGTGTAACCAGATGTCTCTAGTTTGATGACGTATACTTATCAATGCGCCCATGATATGCAAGTTTTGTGAACTTGTATAGTGCGAACACTTCCAGACAGAATTGCCAATTTAAACAAGCTCCAACGAATAGGAAACATTTCCTCAAGTTCTTAAATATGCCGTGATGGCCATAAATACAAATGTTAATTGTTCATGATATAAAGGAATTAGAAAAAGTGATAGAATTACAAATCTTCCTGCCTTGATACTCAGCAAATAAAACAAATTAGCCGTAATGGACGAACATAACCTAAAATCAGTCCCTTGATAGTATATCAGAGATATCTGCACCGTAAAGTTTTAGCAAAATCCAGAATTGCCAAACTTGCACGTTAAACGTTCAGCAAAATTTAACCTTTTTTACAGTTCGTAATGTAGGAGAAACGTTTATATCGCAACGTATGTTCCTTTTACATCATGCTGGAGTGGCAACGTATATTATTTCCGACATAACTATTTTGTTATGGTTCAGGAGCTTAACTACCAAAGAAGAGCGAGAAAATAACAAGTTATATACTTGAAATATATTTTGTTTCTTGAAAAAAACGATAAGTAATTAAAACTAGAATATATTAGCGAACGAATTCATAAAAATCCGATCATGTATATCAATTCTAATGGAGGGCAGTAATCCAAATGCGTTATCAAAGCACTTCTAATAATACGTTGATGTCCTTATATGTCAACGCCACAATGGAAGCACTATGTTAAAAATTAAATGCGTTTGACCAACATTTACTAATAAGCAAATACAATTTAACTTCAACGTGTCCATTCAATTATCATACGCAAATGCCTTTTAATAAATGACAGAGCACACGCACAAATTCCGTTCTGTTCCTGTATCCAGGATTGTTGGAGAAAAATGTTAAACTCTGCAGTTCCAACAAAAAGTACTGAAGCACGAAAATCAATCCCAATGCGAACTCTTCCACGGATAGAAGTATATTAAGAAAGAAAGATTTTGTACAGAACTTCACCAGTAATAAAATTAACACGCATGTCTGATTTAAAATTTCTCTGTTATCTTGAAATATTTTTCAGTAAATATGTCAATTACGAACTAAAACACTATGGCCGTTAAATACGTCTGTTAATGTCTTAGTGTCATTAATTAGTGTCATTAATTGGTGCATGTTAATGTCTTAGTGTCACTAATTAGTGTCATTAATTAGTGTCTGTTACTGTCTTAGTGTCATTAATTAGTGTCTGTTCATCTCTTAGTGTCATTAATTAGTGTCTGTTAATGTCTTAGTGTCATTAATTAGTGTCTGTTAATGTCTTAGTGTCATTAATTAGTGTCTGTTAATGTCTTAGTGTCATTAATTAGTGTCATTAATTAGTGTCTGTTAATGTCATTAATGTCTTAATGCCAATGTCTTAGTTTGATAACCATAATCTTTTTTACTTGGATTAGGCATTGCGATTATGAATGAAGTCACTTAGGCAACATACATGAGCCACCTGTATCTTCTTAACATCATCATTGCGTTTAACAGAATTTCATTCACGTTTCATGCTAGGGTACATTTATTTGCCGTGTGCATTTTCGTTTGTACCATGTGCAAGTCATAAGACCGATTTTATTATTTCACAGTCTATGAATGTGTAGAAGATCACTTTTCACGCCACAGCAAGGAATGTATGTACGTATGTATGTATGTATGTATGTATGTATGTATGTATGTATGTATGTATGTATGTATGTATGTATGTATGTATGTATGTATGTATGTATGTATGTATTATTAGTTGTACATAAATGTATCAATCAGCGTTCAACGCGTGTTTGGTTAAATATTGGACCATAGCGCCTCCAATAAGTGTTCGTTCTAAATCTAATTTCTTTTAACCAGATATAGTGCAATTTTGTATGGAATCTTTCATTAGTTTAATAAACATATTTTATAATAAACTTGCATTTATTCGATGAAAGCGTTTCTGTAATACATTTTATCTCTGGTTTAACAGCAACAACAACATTGGAAACTGTTTGGATTAAGGATGTAACAACAACATCCCAGAGAGAACGTATACTCAGTGCCACAGGCCTCCCTAATGAGTTGGCATTTCAACTCAGGCGCGGTTCAGCAATTATTTCCTTGCATTTGAGGAGGAACCATGACATTAATCCAAATGCTGACTTCTACTTTGTTCGACAATTGAAAAATGGTCAATCTGCTCTGGTGAAATCTCCAAATTTGGAAAACAAGGTAATTATTAGACCTAATAGAGAAATTGTCTTCGCTTGCAATAGTCGAGAAATCCTAGATAAATAAAATAATTGCATCCGAGGCATAAATACACATTCATTTGTAAGAAAGCCCTGAATGTTGATGAAATTGTAACTGAGCACAGTATGTTGTAAGAAATATCATTTACACATAGGAAATATGAACAATAGCAATGCAAGCAAGAAAGATTGCAACAGATTAAGCAAGATAAGGGGAAAACAAAGGTTTAGGTTGTAAAATGTAAAATATGAAGTAATTAATTGTCTAAAATAAGATATACAATTCTAAAGATAACGAAAATACAAAATGTCAAACATTTAAAACGGTTTAAAGCTTAAATTCGAAACTTAAACAAGTAAATGAAGATATCAATCGGAATGATGTAGTAAATAATAAATACAAAAATAGTGCAATATGAGCAGAACGTATGGTTAGTTACAAATGTTGAAGAGATCTTTGCATGATTAATTGAATTTACAGCATGTGAGAAGAAGATTAAATTTCTAATTTATGGTAGAAATTGAATATGCTAAGTAATACAAAATGATACCAAATCGAGTAAATTATTAACTTAAAAGAGCTTCAAATGGATCTAGCTTACGCATTGGTTGTAATTTAAGTTTATTATGTTGTCATGTAATTTAGAAATACAAAACAATTCCACGCAAAATGCAACATTCCATAATCTGTAGAAACAAGGAGCATAAATCAATCTATATAAATTGAAGACTGGAAAAGTGGAATGTATCGCATTGGTGCAACTACATTACCAATATCACATCCTCATTTACAAACTTCTGCTTGATTGCAATCGCCCGTAACGCTATTATTTTGCAAGACAAAGAAATAACTTAAATACATAAATATAATTTTAACTTGTTATCTTTGCATCTTGTTTTTATTTATTATTGTCCTAAAACAAATCTTTAACAAGGTTAATATTCAGGTCAAGAAAATATAATTTCAATACTTTCAACAACCTACACACGCAAAACGTTTATTGCTGGCTTTCGATCTTCCGTCATCAATTTAGTTCCTTTCGTTCAACATTTGTCCGCTTTACAACAGCTATTCAGAATAAATATTTGCAAATAACATGATGCATATTTGATTGAGTTATTCATTTAAATTGTGTTTGTTTGATTGAGATATAGATAGTCAAAAAAGTGTTAGTTTTCATACATGAAATAGGTTTTGAGTTGCTTTTGTCTGCTTTTGACAAGTTGATTTTTACCATAATGCCTGTACTCACCTGATTATCATAAAAGTTTACCTTTGACCCTTATATAAGTTAGATGTCGCTTAACATGTATCCTCTGTAATCGACCGTTGTCAGGTCCCTATTGTTTACTATAGCATATACGTTTAACTGAGCTTAATAAACATCATACCTATACAACAGAATCTTTTGATCAAATCCACATGATTGTCTGTCTAGCTAAATATTTCCTACCCGTAACCTACCCATAATGATCTTCCACATATGTATTCGTCAAGATTAACGTTTACCATCCAATTATGTACGTACATTGCTGCATATGTAGTAAATGTCGTTCAAAGTCGATGTTTATATATATGGGTATATACTGAAACCTATGCATTTTAAATGTATACTTACCTGTTTGAGTAGCTTCAATTACAAATTTACTTCAATGTTTTAACAGGATGTGGCTTATTACCAGGACGGGAAGAACTTGGCATTCATAACGGTCCGATGTGTCAAGCGTGCAAATAACCATTGTGACAGAATAATCGTAAGTATATTAACATATTTAATAGTAATGTGAGTGTACAGGGCCTGCATTAAAAAATGATATTAAAAGATATTCTCTACAGACCGTAGTTTCATCTTACCAAGTGATTGGAGCAGTTGTATACTTTACCTCAGATGGTGGGGCAGCTCTCTCGAAGCCTTGCATGTACAACACATGAGACAACATAACAGTTCAAATGAAACGTAGAACCTTACACCTAATGGTCCAATGTTTATATTCAACATTTTCTACATTACTGTATTGGCTCGAATGACTGGAGTTTGATTGCATTATACATACGCATTTGGGCAGACAATATTTCGCATACAGTGGGAATGCCCGGAACATAAATTTCATCTAAAGCCGCAACAAGATGGTCTTTTTAATTTAATCTGACACAGTAATTGATAAAATAGTAGCTTCTAGCGCAACAACTTTAATTGTCAACAATGGCAAGATGTTGGGTTACCCAGGAGATAATTATGCATTTTTTCTTCAGTTTCTCGTTATTTTGAACACCTTAATATTTCGACGAATTCTTAATGACACATAATTAAGAAATTGACCTTGTATTGAGAGGATACTAAGCATCATGATCTAGAATATGGTCTCATGTTTAAATTTAGATAGTCAAATTTATTATAAAACAGCTTGATGACAGAAAACAGTACGCAAGGTTATGTACTCAAACACAGGACTCGAGGGTCTGTATTCTGGGTTTCTATTGGATTTCATGAAATCCACGAGAAAGTTTGCAACTGTAATTGATAAAGACATTTTGATACTATCAACTCGAAACGCCCATATAGTTCTGGACTCAAACAAAAGACTGAACAATATATTGATATTCATGTTTGATAAAGCATGTGATAGAGCTTAATGAATTTTGTAGCGTTGCACATATATACAATTGAACAATCTCACAAACAAATATATTGAATGGACAGCTGAATATTAGCTTAACTTTCTCTGATGAATGCGTTTTAAAAAGAAATGCATTTCAAACCATTTCCCAGATTTCCCCAACCTTTCTCTTTTTAAATCGTCTAACGAAAATGCAATTTTGAACTCTTTATATATTAATGTTAGGCTGTCATTTTTAGAGTGGGTCATTCTTAGAGACAAAATGATTTGACTAACATGATATACCAATAACAATGACTGCATTTATTTAGATGCCATGTTCGTATAGCATCAGTATTTTCTCCGTTAACATATACGGGTTGTCACAATATACCTTGACTTTTGATGAGAACTATTATAAGCACATTTGCTACTATTATTTCTGTATTCTTATATTGTATACATTGTTAACCATTACTTCTTTCGCACAGTTTATACGTTTAATCATTTCGAATCTTGATACATTTGGTAGTGGAATTTGGCACACACTATGTCTTAGATATGAGTTATGATACAAACTTAGGATTTGGTATAAATTGGGGTATAATTGTGTTATGAATTATTTATACAACATTATAGATAAGTTCAGTTAAAGATAGATCTTTGGGAACTTATTACGTTATTCATAGAATATATCACAGATATGACATGGCCGCTTTAAAGCCACTTATGCAATTGTTATTCCATAATCTCTTGCATTTCTTATCGATTTATATTCAGCAGGATTGCTTTAAACAAATACAGTCCAATATAAATGCATAACACCATACCAAGTTTATATATTCAGAAGAATAAAGACAGGGAGAAATGAGTAGAATCCCTTTCAAGAATGTATCGTTAATATATACGTGAATCAT
Source organism: Unio pictorum (assembly GCA_030141615.1). Taxonomy (NCBI): domain Eukaryota; kingdom Metazoa; phylum Mollusca; class Bivalvia; order Unionida; family Unionidae; genus Unio; species Unio pictorum. The sequence goes on along the minus strand of JARLTB010000034.1, from coordinate 5,649,796 downwards.
TTGTTTCTAATGTATTTTATTTAACGATTTTGTTGAATTTGTTTTTGGTATGGTAGAACATACATAAATACAATCATAAATATAAAAAAATACATACATGTTTGTGGTAACAAACGATCATTATTGTATTCCCCCCTTTGAGAAAGGCATTGGAAAGGATGGAATGAATCCAATTGATAGTGCTAAAACATGATCAAAATAATACTACCTGCAATGACATATGGATCTGAAGTATGGTCAAACGTGAGCCAGTCAAAGGTATATGATCTTGAAGTATACCAACGAAAAGCTGTAAACTCTAACAAATATTAATTAAGGCAGAGCCAAGTATATGATACTAGACTGTCATGCCCAAACATACGAACATAATAATATGTTTGCAAAATTAATAGCTGCAATAGACATTCAAGACTCATACTGGATTTTACGTCAGGACAATGACTCTTTACTTCAAATCCTTTTGGGCAAAAGAGTGGACATCTTGGATTCTATGGATGATCAATAATGGCCGGCATTGGTGTGTGGTGACTGACGAAATGGACACAACGTACAGAAGAGCAAATGAATTTTAACACAGTATATGATAGTATGTTTGTGCAGTAAATTATTGAATGAGACCAATATATTTCATTTCTATCTTACAAATTACTCACATGCTCAAAGTGAGAGAGAACATGCTAATCTATTTTAAAAATTCCAATCGAATGTAACTAATACCAATTTCATTTGCTTCACTCTACATCTATGTTGCGTATATAACATGTTTGCATGAGTTCCTTTTGACGTGTTGAGATATTGCGTTTTTTTCTGCGTTCGATGATATATATCTATATATCGATCTATCTGTCTATCTGTCTATCTATTTATCTATCCACCCACATATATAAATATAAATATATATATATATATATATATATATATATATATATATATATATATATATATATATATATATATATTACTGTAAATCCGTTAATAACAAACTAATTTCCTAACCTTTCTTGATTAACATATAATTAACTCAATGAAATCTCTTCTGATTAAGAAATAAAGACAGTTAATGAGTCAGTCCTACATACATAAATACATCCTTGCATACATATATACATACATACATACATTCATACATACATACATACGTATGTATGTATGTATATATATATATATATATATATATATATATATATATATATATATATATATATATATATATATATATATATATATATATATATTACGTATGTATGTATGTAATTATGTATGTATATATATATATATATATTTATATATATATATATATATATATATATATATATATATATATATATATATATATATATATATATATGACCAACATTACATTCGCACATAAATCTTGGTGCTAATCTAGACAGTACTCTCACATTGCACCAACATGTCATGAGCATATGCAAGGCTACATGTCTTGAGTTGAGACGCATCAGTTCCGTTCGCAAATTTATTTCAGTTTATGCCACTAAAACACTTATGATTTCATCATTACTTTTAAGATTGGACAATTGAAATTCCTATATATCTGGTTCGTTTAAATATCTAATCCTGAAACTTCAAAATGTTCAAAACACAGTTACTTGGATAATCTTTTGAGTACTACGATCAGATCTCACCTTTCCACTGCTCTGTGGCTATCCATTGGATCAAGAATCAAACAATTGTTTTCTCTGTACTATGTTCCACTGACGGACTCTAGTCCAACATACCTCTCTGTAAACTCCAGCAAAATACTTACGCTCTTCTTCTGACAATCGTAAACTCATTATGGATATCATTCTTTTGCATTGAGTGACCAGCAACGTAAAATGGATTTCCCATTGAAATTAGAAACAAAGATATGGTGATCCACTTGACGAATGCTCTTAACATTCACATGTTTGGACGGCAAGAAAAAACTTAAAGACCTAATTTCCTACCTGATATATTTCAATTTATTTACGTTATCTAATGTCATGGTGTTGGATTTTTGTTGTTATTATTTTGTAGCCATACCATTATAGATGTTGTAAAGCGCTTTGAGCTTTCAAAGATCAGGGATTATACAAAGACGTTATATTATAATCAATATATATATATATATATATATATATATATATATATATATATATATATATATATATATATATATATATATATATATATATTCTAGACTGGAAACATAAGAATAGGAGACAGTTTGTACGATCTTCGACCTGCTGAGATTGATGTGATTGCAAGAAATATGTTGGAAGTGCTGGGTGATAATGGCCAGTTATATGTTCTAAGAGACCTCTCAAGAAGCGAAAGAGACTTTTTTGCCGAAATGAAAGGTTTTGCATAAGTTTCTCTTTCTATTGTACACACAACATAGATAGATTGACACAAACTGACACATACTCACACACTCCTTATCTTGCTCTTTCTTTTATCTATTATTGTGTCAAGAGATTTGTACCGAATTGTAATTTTTTTCATTGATTAAATTTCAAATTAATTACTTGATATTTATTTGATTTAAATTCTCTCTGGAAGTTGCAATCCATGTTGATATTATTTTAAAACACATCGTCTATCGTGGGACATTTCGTTTAAAACTCATACCGATTTCGAAGGTCGATTACAGGGAATGTAATGATAGAAAATATTAATAAGAAATAATGTTTTCTTCACTTCCGTAGATGCAACATCTGTGGCGAGGAAGACGATAAATGAAGATCGAAAGGGTTTCCTACGACGTTCTGAAGGACATCACGCACAAAGTAAATTCCTTAAATTGCAAAAATTAATTGCAAAATAAAACAGCTACAAGTACAAACATGTAAAGTAAAGAAAGCTGCTGGTGAAATAATAAATATATTTAATAAGATTGTATGTATATATATATATATATATATATATATATATATATATATATATATATATATATATATATATATATATATGGTTGGATAACTAAAAACACAATACAAAATGTAATTCTATCGCATTAGATAAATCTACTTATTGTAACATTACGTCTTTACTCAGTGTACATCAGTATTGACAAATGTACTAATTGTCCTTCAATTAGTTTTCAACGCACTTACAGAAAATAAACAAAAATAAGTCAGATTAAAATTTCTTTAATAAAGCCTGGTACGAAATATTAAAATCAATGCTTTACTTTTACAAACTACATCCACAGATATATCTCGCAGGCAAGAAAAGATCAAATACAATGTCAAGGTCGCCGTAATGATAGATCCAGGATTATGGGACTTGTGAGTAATCATTTTTGATTAATCTAGTTATTGAATTGCTCACCCATGCAGCAAAGTCATGGAAGTGTTTTGGAAGCTTTACCTTTCCTATCTCGCTTTCATTCCTTAGTCTGGTAATGTCACTATTTTAAAAGAAATATGAAATTGTTTTAAAATCAAACAAACACACACACACACACACACAGACACATATACATACATACATACATACATACATACATACATACATACATACATACATACATACATACATACATGCATGCATGCGTACGTACGTACGTACGTACGTACGTACGTACGTACGTACATACATACACACACAAACACACAGACAGACAGACAGACAGAGAAATAGATAGATAGATAGATAGATAGATAGATAGATAGATAGATAGATAGATAGATAGATAGATAGATAGATAGATAGATAGGGGCAAACCGAGGACTCTAAATCTTTGAGAACAAACCAAGAAGTGTATCATTTTAATTGTATGAAGTTTGTTCATTAAAGCAGAGTGAATTATATTGCATTTTCATCTCAATACATCGAAAGATCAACGACACCTAATTCGTGTAAAACAGTTCGTGTTAAATTAATTAAGTATTTGTGTACCTGTAATGACGCCGTGCGGACATTTTAACGAGCTACAGTTCGGACAACCCATTCCCACTTTGATGAAGTTGTTGACCAAATTCCCACTAAAGAAGAAATCAGTAGTGCAATTAGTTCCTATCAATAAAGATAAGGTGTGATCACGACGGTATTGTTTCCGAGCATTTACTGTTTGAGGACACTCAAAGCAGTGTACAGTTACTTGAAGCTGTCTTCAAAAAAGTGTACGAGGCCGAGGAGTACCCATGCCATTTTAAACAAGGTTTAGTAATACCATTATTTAAAGGAGGGGGAAAAAGCAAATTAGATATGAATAATAACCGTGATATAACTATAGTTCCAGTGCTTCAGAAAATCCTAGAGTAAAATATATGTAATAGACTACTTAGATTTTCTAAGCACATTAATTTTCCAAATCCATTGCAACAAGGTTATAGGAATAATTGTGGTAGTATCACTACAGCGTTATGTATCAAAGAATATATATATGCTACTATATGGATAAAGATATGCCTGTCTATGCAACATTTCTTGATAATGCTAAGGCCTTCAATACAGTCTGGCCTAATGGGTTATTTTACAAGCTGTTCGAACTTGGCATAAAAGGAAAACATTGCGCATCTTGAGGGAATCGTTTAAGAAAGTAACCAGTTCTGTTTTATTTGCGGGCAAATTGTCCAAATATTTTAATATTAAGCAGGGTGTAGGACCGGGTGGTATCTTATCTGCTTGGTTCTTTCTCGTTATGATAGACGATTTGATCACTGATTTAGATCATACTTTGCGAGCCTAAAACTTGTCGATCTCCACCTGCCGTGTGTCTTATTAGCGGATGACACAACTGTAATTGCTAATTCGCATCATTCGATGCAGCATCTGCTCGATACAATCACTAATTATGCGAAAAGGTG
>JARLTB010000034.1:5565000-5640000 GCA_030141615.1 Unio pictorum | reverse complement strand
GAATGGTGGGGGGTGTTGATGTTTTAATCACGCCCTTTTTCCCCTTCCCTTTCTATGTGGGTGGTGGTGGTGGTGGTGGTGATGGTTCTGGTTCAGGCTCGATAATAGGTGACGTGGCCATCTCCGCCGTCTCCCTAGTAGTGAAAATCGGCTAAAGCTGTGCAGATAGCACTGCTATCTGTTCCTGAAGAACCTTCATTGTATCCCCCCTGTACAGTTGACTCCGTTTCAGGAGTCGTTGGGGCCGGTTCCTCATGAACTGCTGGTGGTGGGGGTGGTGTACTGTGGTCCGGTTCGGTTTCCCGCCACAGCCGTTGTCTACCTTTGTTTCTCCTGTACTTGAGTGTCCCCTGTAATTCCATTTTTCTTCCTTATCCCATACGAGAAGCAATGTTGTTCGTTTTCCTGGGGCTCCAATTAGTGGCCTCCTTCAGTCCAATGCCAAATATTGCCATAAGGGCTTGTCCAGGGATAATTTCCATCGCTAGCTTTGATAATAGATTTATGTTATTCATTGCTCGGTCGCTGCAGACAAATCAAAAATAAAAACTAAAATATAAAAAAAATTAAAAAAAATAAAATGGGTAGCCAGACTTGAATTGAATTTAGAGTTTTAAGTGGGAACCGGCCACTTAGGGTTATATGTCCCACTATTTATATCCAACATGTCGTTGGACATTTAATTTCAGTGGGGAAGGAATGGTGCCACATCCTCACGGACATTTGTGCAAACTAGTGCACTTTAATAATTTGGGCGTCATGTCAAGTCATTAAGCAATGACTAATGAAATGAATGAAAGCCCCTGGGTGGGCAGGAAAGAACCAACTCACACTCACCCTATCAGCCTGTCGGATTTTTGTGTCGAGGAAAAGGAGGAAAGGGTCTCGGAGTTAGGGCAGCCGTTGTCGGAGATGAACATCGCTCACGACCCGCAATTCGTCGTACCTGCACTATTTCAAATTAGGTCCAGTTATACTAGCGGACATCCTATATCAATGGTTTGTAAGCCACCTGTGCAATTATATCAAATGAAAAAGAGTGACTGAATTTCTTATCTCCTAACATCCTAAAGTATCTAGTACAAAGCGTACATTAATAGGTCCCTAACATGAGATAAGTCCTTCTTACGAGGACTAATCTCCCCTGAATTTTATGAACTAAGGGTGTCAAAGTGACACAGGATAGTTAGTTCAATATTAGGGCGGGTAGGTTTTGAATTTGAACGGTAGCCGAAATGATCATATTCGTTTTGTGGTTTGCCAAATAGAATTCTCGTACCAATCCACGAGGCTGAGAACTCGTTAAAAAAATGGCATGGCTCATCTTTTTTTAGCCCTAAAAAGGACTGTTTTGAAAGGATTGTCACCTCCTTTCTGCTGCACGGTCTTGCTTGCAGCTTTTACCGGAGGAGGCGCCATGCTCTTCATGGGAGTCTTGCTCCCAAGTGTTCCTCCCTTGCGATGTTCTCTCTTCCCTGTAGTTCCACTGTATGTACGGAGGAGTGACTGTGTCCTTCTTGGGAGTCTTGAAGTTGTTAAAGATCTATTCTTAGATAGCTTTTCCTCCCTCTTCATATCCATTCCGCGCTCTTATTGGAAATTTTGAATACTTTGAATACTTTGTGCCATTATTCATTTGGAGAAATGCAGCTCATATGACAGTCTGTTTTCGTGTGTAAATTTAATCAACGTGATAGTTTATATGTTATAATAATGTGCTATCTTATTTATTGTGTTTATTTAATTATCTGGATCATTTAGTGTCTATTATTTCCTATATCTTGATTTTTATGTGCAACTTTGTGCCGCGGGGCCTGATAGTCTTGGAGTTGACTACCTTATATGATGATACTTTGAGGATATAACTTAGGTGAAGTATGTTTGTATTGCGACCTTGTGTCGCTGGGTCTGATAGTCTTTGGTGGTTGAGACTACCTCATAGAATCTATTTGGGGCCGTAGAACAGGAGCAATTTTTATTTTAAGTAGTCGGGTTTAGACTATAAATGTATACTTATGGTTTGGAGGGGTTAACTATGAGTAAATTTCTAGTTTTAAGAGTAATGCTGTCAATGGGACTGCATATAGTATGAGAGTGGAGAATAGAATGATAAGAGATGGATTCCCAGACAATTGTTCATTTATTTCATTATACATAGTATGCTATTTAATTTGGTCGTCATGCCGCACCCCTATAAGGAGCTATCGCCATGATTGAAAGATCTAGGTGAGTGGGAATAGAACAGCCACGCACTCAACCCTATCAACCAATCGGAGGATGCAGAGTTAGATGTGCAATGGCACCAAATGATGACTAGTGAAAAATGGTTTCCACCTCTAGTCATTTGCTGGTGTTGGAGTCAGGCAGCGGAGGAGGAGGAAAAGGGTCTGTGAACTGGCACTTTGATGTCGTTCGTCTTGCACGCCCTAACCTTATAAAATCGAGTCCAGTTGTTGCTAGTGGACATCCTATACCGATATTGTATAAGCCACCTGTGCAATCGAGTCAGTCTTTCAAGTTATATTTTTTCCTAACATCCTAACATTCCAATTTTTGTCTAGTACAGAGTGTACATTTGGTGTGTTCCCTATCAATTTTGTAAACTAGGTATGTCAAGTGACATGTGTAGGTTGGTCAATGTCAGGTTAAATGGGTTGTTAAGTTTGATGGTGGATAGCCAAAATTGATCAAGTCTGATTTGTGAAGAACGAGATTGTCGAATAGAGTTTCTGAGCCAAAAGGAAACTCTGTAAGTATAAATAGCCCGTAAAAGGGATTTTTGATGGAGTGTTACAGGGTGTAACCGAAGTTCCCTCATTCCGTCCGGTGAGTCCCCGTGTCCTTCTTGGGTGCCTTGGTTTTGTTGTTCCTCCATCTTGATGATGCCTCCTTCCGTCGTATCCATTCCGTGTTCTCCCTTAACAATTTGGAATACTTTGTGCTGTTATTAAAGTAGAGTATATAACCTCATTTGACAGCCTATTCTCGCGTTGGTAGTTATCCAAGGTAGAAATGTTAAAGTAATTAAGTTTATTGTGTAAAATTTTATAGCAGCGTGTGCTGTCTTGCTAGATGGTCAGGTATTGGCCATCTAAATCATGTTATAGGCCTTAGTTCTTATAGCTTAGATTATTAGTGCAGCTTTGTGCCGCGGGGCATGATAGTCTCGGCATTGACTACCTTATATGGTAATAATTTAGGGACCTTACTTAGAGTAAATATTTTTATGTTGCGACATTGTGTCGCTGGGCCTGATAGTCTTTGGACTTTGAGACCACCTCATAAAACCTATTTGAGGCCATAAAGCAGGAGACGTTTTAGATGGTCACGTTTAGACCATGTGGATATCCCGGTTTGTTGGTTTTTTTAAACTGTAAATACATTCCTAGTTTAGTTGTATAATGCTGTCAATGAGGCTGTATATAGGAAGAGTTATAAGAATAGACAGAAGAGAGGTGGTTTCCCAGACACTTGTTTATTGTTTCTGTTTTGTTCTTTACTTTGTTATAATGCAAATTTCGATGTTTATCTGTTTAGTCTATACATTTCAATATCTTTAAAGTATCCTACTAGGTTTGTTTAGCACAGGTACCATCCGGGGTGTTATACCCAGCGTAGTGTAGGTGGGCTCTTTTACAAGTAACGGAACCCTTCAGGTCCTATGCATTCGCATTCCTTATGGATATTGTTTATTTTAGTTTTTGTTATCATACAAATTCCACTTAGCGTATTTACGCGGTTGCAGGTCCTGTCCCCTGATTGGCCAATGAACCCATGTGACCAACAAGGGATATTCCTTATGGGTGTTATTTATTATATAGTATTATTTGCACTATATATTTTCAATGAGCCCTGATGTTCTAAGTAAATATATTATGTGTTGAATTGTTTTTTGGGGTCGGTGTTATTTAATTGAATTGCTTCCGGGTATGTACTTGGTGCAGAGATGTTTAGTTGTTTAGATCTAAATATGTTCCTTTCCTTCTGGTTGTTTTTACAGTTATTAAATATGTGATGTAAGTCTTCAGGTATGTTACAACTGAAGCAATTAATGCTGTGTGGAAAAGGTCCTATATATTTACCAAAGCTGTTAGCCAGTTTTGTTTTTCCCAAGATTATTCTATTTATTTTAGACTGTTCATAACTATTGCACCTAGATGGTATGATTTTTCTATTGACTTCCTTAATGATGTTATGTAAAATTCTCCATTGTTTGATTTTGTCCCAATCAGTCTGCCACTTTTGATTAATCATTGAGTAGATTAAATGATATATTTCAGTTTGACTATATTTGAGTGGCATATTGTTTGGTTCGGTGAGTTTGTTTTTAGCCAGTTGATCTGTTAAGTCATTTCTTTTATGTCTATGTGGGATGGAATCCACATAAACTCAACTACTAGATTTTGAGAATTTAGTATTTTTAATATCTTATTAATTTGTTTTAGGAAATTTTCTCTAGATTTGGTGTTGTTGTTTTGGATAGAAGTAAGGACGCTGAGCGAGTCACTAATAATCAGTGTCTTATTTGGTTTGTTTTTCTTCTATCCATTTTAATGATTCAAGGATGGCCCAAAATTCCGCTGTATAAATGGAACAGTGGTCAGGAAGACGCCTGCCCATTTGTATGTTATGTTCTGGTATGACCCAGGCTGCAGCTTTTTAAAAGGATTTGTAATTTTTGAGCCATCCGTGTAAATTTTTGTGTAGTTTTGATATTGATTATTTATGATTTCCAATGCCAATATTTTTAAATGTTGTTGTTGATTTTCTTTGTTTCCGTTATCTATAAGGGAGATATTTACTTTTGTTGGTACATTATTCCAAGGTTCTTTATCATATATTATGTTAGCTTCTACTTGGAATATATCTACTGGAAGTTTGTTGTTTAACTTATGTACTATTTTTTCCCATTGATGTTTTATTTTTCAAGCTTTTCCTAAAGGGTATGTTATATTTATTGATGGCCAATAGAGTGGGGTGCATTTTGTCATGGGTCGACAGTCGGGTTGCGTATCTTAAAATGAGTTCCTGCCTTCTGAGATGTAATGGCGGTTCCCCAGTTAAGACCTGCAGCTCGGCTGTAGAGGTCGATGGCAGTGCGCCAGTACCAATTAGTAGGGTTTTTCTCTGAATTTTAATTAATTTGTTTAAATGACGTGTGAATGCCGTGGTATATACTTGGCAGCCATAGTCTAGTTTGGATCTTATTAGTGCCCTATATAATATTAGAATAGTTTCTTGATTAGCACCCCACTGAGTGCCTTTGAGGCTTTTTAATAGATTTACGTCCTGATTGCATCTTTTAACTAGGTCATCTATATGATAAGTCCATGTTAAGTGTTCATCAAAGTACATACCCAGAAATTTGGCTACTTTTACAAATGTTATAACTTTATTTTGAATGGTAAGTTTTGGGTAGGTTGTGATTTTTTTGCAAGGGGTAAACAGAACAGCTACCGTTTTTTGGTGCGACAGCTTAAATCCCCATTTATCAGCCCATTTTCCTATGTTGTTTAAGCTGGTTTGTATTTCAGCCATGTGTTGGTGGTTGGAAGGGTTGTCTGCTCTCCAAAGTCCACTATCATCAGCAAATTGTGATAATTCAATTTTAGGTGTTGCCAGATTGGAGTCAATGTCATTTATCATAAGGTTAAAGAGGGTGGGGCTGAGAACACTCCCTTGTGGAGTTCCATTTTCAAGGGAGCATTCTTCAGAGTACGTAGCCCCTACCCTACTTATAATTTTGCGGTTGGTCAGAAAAGTTTCTATGAAGTTGAACATTCGACCTGTAATGCAATAATGATTTAATTTGGCTATAAGGTCTTTGTTCCATACAAGATCGTATTATTTTCCAGATCAATAAATACCGCAATTAAGTTTCTATCCGCTTTTCTTTTGTTGTTAAATGCAAGTTTTATGGCGGATTCTAATCTTATTAATTGGTCCTTTAATGGATCTTTTATTTCTAAACCCACATTGATTCTGAGATATCAGATTGTTGCTCTCAAGGTGGTGTTTAAGTCTGTTAGTAACAATTGTTTCCATAATTTTACAGATGTTATTGGTAAGTGAGATGGGTCTGTACGAATTGATATCATTCCGATCCTTATTTGGTTAAGTATGGGTATTACTATCGCTGTTTTCCATTTTTTAGGTAGCTTTCCTGTGACATATATTATATTTAGCATTTTGATGATTGATTTAACTAAAGTTTTAGGTAAGTTTTTATATATAACATAACCTATTTGATCTTGCCCAGGTGAAGTTTCATGTTTAGTTTTTAGTGCCTGGTCCCATTCATATAATGTTTTTTCTTTATTTAGTGATGAGGATTTGGGTCGAAGGTCTTGGAATAAATTAAGGAATTTAATTTCAGTTTTAGCCCTATGGTTTTGAAATTCAGTAGTGTAATTACTGTTACTGCTCATGTTTTTAAAGTGTATTGCTAGTGAGTCAGCTTGTTCTTTATGATTGCTGGTATTATTTATTTTTGGGGTGCTATTGGTGTGCTTCCCCCTGATGGTTCTGATTTTATCCCACACTTGTTTTGAGTTTGTTCTAAAATTAATACTACTGCAATAATTATGCCAAGTTTTTTCTTTCGACTGCTTGATTAAGTATTTGAGCTTATTGTAATGATTTTAGTACTCTAAGAAGTGAGTAGTAATATTAATTCTTTTAAATTTATTTAAAGCTCTAAATTTGGCCTGTCTAGTTTGTTTAATTTCATCGTTCCACCATGGCACACTAAGTTTTCTTGATTGACAGCTAGTTTTAGGTATAGTGTTGGTGGCTGCCTGAGTGATGATCTTAATTAAGTTGTCATAGTAAAGGTCAATGTCATCTGATTCTATATCTGATAGATTGGCATTATTTATTATTTCTTGAAAAGTATCCCAATCGGCTTTTGAATAATTCCATCAGGGTATTTTATTATTTAATTCGTACTGTACGGCCATTTGCAGGGTGGCAATTACTGGGAAGTGGTCACTCCCCATGGGGTGATGATAGGAATAATGCAAGGTTTTTTTATCATAGGGGTGTTTTCCTTCACGTCCGCGCTTGTCCCATTGCACCTATACTGGTAGCGGTTCTTGTGGCTGTTGTGGTTGTCCCATAATGAATGGACGTTTACGATCTGCCTGGACTTTGCAAACACCCCTATGATCAAAAACTTGCATTATTCCTATCATCACCAAAACATGCCGACTTAAAAGAAACACTTGCTCACTTTTTACTTTACTCACATGAATTATAAATCTAACAAGTTACTGGAAAAAATACGTTGTGCTTATAGACGCACTTCAAACAAAACTAAAAGAGACTGTGATAATAGACTCACTTCTATTTTTTTCTTACTTCCTCACATACCATTAGCAAATTGAATTATTAATTATTTTCCAGAATATTAGGTAGCCACGATAAGGGCTGCTTTTTGAGTGCACGAGGAGTGATGGCAATCTTTTATCGTTTAAGATTGCGTCCTCGTCTAGCAAAAGGATAGAGCCTGTTTCTTCGGAAAGAGAAGGAGAACTCTTTCGTGTCTGCACGGCAGTCGACAAAACTTCTGTCTGGTTCCTGCTGCTGTTGTTGCTGCTGCTGCTGCTGTTGCTTTATGTCTGTTCTCTCTGCTGCTTCTATACTTCTCAGCCCATTCTTCTTTTTCGTTTTGAATTTCCTCTCTGAAGAGTTATTCTATGAGATCTTTCGTCACTTGCAACATTCTAACATTCTCTATCTCTTCCGGCTTTGGCATCAGACATTGTCTGACACGATGCAGATTGACTTAAGCTTCGTTCAGCTTGGCTAGTCTTGAGCACATCTTCGTAAGAGGATGATTCAAGCAATGGATGATCAGACTGGTCCAGTCCAATCCAGTTTGATTATAGTCGTATTCGCCCGTTTGGGCATGGACGACTGGTTAATGCCCCTTTTGGGGCTAATCGATTTTTTTGAGGGAGGTGGAAAGAAGCCACACCTCATTACGCATTAATGCACTCATTTGGTGCTAATTAATGTATCCGGTTCCGAGGCATTCATGTCTCAAGGGATATAATTTCAGTCTTATCAATCGAATGCGAATAGACACACTCATTCGTTGGCAGCAGCGCTATATGTCAGGCGGAGGCAAGGTCGGTCGGACAATCTGGAAAGAGAGTGCTTGCATCCAGTGTATTGTTTTTGATTCCCATTTCCGAAAATTAATAGTGTCGTCTGATGTATTTAAATTTGGAATTCAATCATTTGTGCTGATTATAGAGTAGTAGTGGTAGATGGCATAGGTTTTAATCCTAAAAAATAAACAAACAAAAAAAACATCTTATATGAGGGCCATGATGTCTGGGTTTAAGCCACCTTATATATTTAATATTTTGGTTTCCTATATTATCTAATCTATTTAGGTACCGCTCTGTGCAGTTGACCCTGATAGCTCTGGGAGTTAAGCCACCTTATAGATCTAATTTTGGGGTTCTAGTTAAGCCTATTATTCTAAATGAAATTAATGCCGCTTTCATGCGGCTGGCCCTGATGACTTGGGAATTTAGCCACCTTATAATCTTACGTTTTAATGGTTTTAACTAATTCTATTAATATATCATATTTAATAATGGAATTAAATGAGATTATAATTGGTTAAACAGCGTTTTTATTTATTTTAATTGAGAGTCACACAGACATAAACCGTGCTGTTTACTTGTGTGGACTCAATCAAGTCACCTCTAGTACGATTCCTAGAACCTGTTTGCAGAAATATGTGCTGATTGAACTATTATCAAATACCCGTAGGCTTAATATAGATTATAATTATATGTAATTTATACTATGCCAGAAAAGTGAAGAGAAGAAAGTATATTAGTTAAGTATGTTAGATTGTTTGGTTCTGTTAAATATTAAATTTTCCCTATTTTATCAATTTCATTAATAAATTTTAATATTATTTCATTGGTCAGGTTTGGATTGTGGTTGGTTTCCAATAGAAATTGTGGGTATGAAGGTGGTGAGCCAATTGTCTTGAGAGAACATCTTAGTTTATTCATTTGTTCTTTATATTTATGGCAGATGTTGAACACATGGTGTAGATTCTCATCTAATGTGCAATGTGGGCATGTCGAGTCGTTGGTGTTCAGGGCTGATATGTATTTTCCCATACTGCCCGCCAGCAGGGATTTTCCAGTTCGAATCCGGTTAATAATCCTTTGATGGTGTATGTTGTTGATGATGGGTCTTATGGTTTAATGACTCACAGTTGTTTGGATTGCGTACAGCGTGTGACCCCTAGGGCATATATCCCATTATCTTTGCCATTTGTTGGTTATCTGCTTGGATATAATGCTGTAAAGTTCAGGGACACTGTATTCAATGTTTATTGGTTCCTGCTCTGTATGTTTATTTTTGGCTGCTAGGTCTGCTTGTTCGTTTCCTGGAATGTTGATATGCTTTGATTTTGATTATTCATGTTGGTTAGTAATAAAAGCACATCTCTAAGGAGGTTTTCGCGTGAATTTGAGTGTTGTGATTCCAATGTCCTTAATACACTGAGAAAGTCGCTTATTATCAGTGATTTTCGGTATTTTTGTTCCTGTATAATTTTTAGTGCTTCAGAAATTGCCCGGAATTCTGCTGTATAGATTGAACAGTTATTGGGTAATCTATTTCCTAGTTCCAGTTGGAATTCAGGGATGATTAGAGCTGCGGCTGTTCTATCTGGATTTTGAGCTTTTGATCCGTCCGTGTATATTTTGACGTAATCTTTAAATGTGCTGTCTAACAACGTCAATATCCGGTATCTAATTTCCAGAGGATTAACTTCTTTTGATCCAAATGATGTTGCAATTGTGTTCACGTTGGGTTGTTCAATCGTCCATGGGGTGGGGTTAGGATATCGGGTTTGTTCTGCTTGTAGTTTATCTATTTGTAGATCTTTACATATATGGATCATTTTTCCGGATGGTGGAATGCGGTATCACACTTATCGATAATTTCTCGTGTTGGATGTCCTGTAATGTGAATGGAGATTCTGGCAGCATATCTGAGTAAGAGTTCTTCCCTTCTTATTGATAGCGGCATTTCTCCAGTGAGTATTAGTAATTCTTCCTTAGATGTTTTTTTTAAGTGTGCCTGTGCAAATGCGAAGCGCTTTAGTCTGTATGTTGTCCAAGCGCTTAAGCAAAGTGGTTTAAGCGGAGGCATACACATGAAACCCATAGTCCTTTTTAAATCTAATTAGGGATCTATAGAGTGTTACTAGGGTATTTTGATCTGCTCCCCATTGAAAACCGTTGAGGTTTCTCAACAGATTCAGATCTCTGTTGCATCTTTGTATCAATTCAATGATGTGATATTGCCATGTGAGATGTTGATCATAATACATACCAAGGAATTTTGCCGTCTTTTCGAATTTGATTAATTCTCCTTGTATGTATAGTCATGGTGGTTCGATCGGGACTTTTTGTGGTGTAAATATAATTCCTGTTGTTTTACTTTTTGATAGTTTGAATCCCCATTTGTCCGCCAATTTACCGATGTTATTTAAGGTTGACTGTAATTCTGATATTACTATTTGACTTCTTGGGTTTCCTGCCTCCCATAAACCACTGTCGTCTGCAAATTGGGATAGGTATACTGTTGTTTAGTGGTTGCTTTTTCCAAGGTAATTTACCATGATGTTAAAAAGTGTAGGACTCAAAACACTTCTTTGTGGCGTTCCATTATCCAGGCGATATTCTTCGGAATATTGGTCTCCTATCTTGGCTCTAATACGTCTATTGGTTATGAAGCTTTTGATCCAGTTAAACATTTTTCCATTGATTCCATAATGGTTCAGTTTTACAATTAGTCCATTGGTCCAGACTAAATCAAAGGCTTTTTCGAGATCTAAAGAGATTACTGCGAGTTGTCGATCGCATTTTTGTTTAGCATTAAATGCTAATTTTATGCGCGATTCTAGCCTGATTAGTTGGTCCATGGTGGACCTTTTGTTTCTGAATCCACTCTGATATTTTTATATGAGATTGTTACTTTCCAAATGGTGTTTAAGTCTGTTGTTAATGATCGTTTCAGTCACCTTACAAATTGTATCGGTGAGTGAAAAATTGGGCGATATGATGTTAATTCTGCAGGGTCCTTCCCTACTTTTAGAATGGGGATAACTATCGCTTCTTTCCATTTCCTAGGTATATTCCCAGTTTTCCAAGATTGACTGATCATATCAAATAAAATTGTTTCCTCGTTAGGTGGGATATTTTTGTATATTTCATAACCTATGTTGTTTTCTCCTGGTGATGTAGACTTTTTGTTTCTGATAGCAGCTTTCCATTCTGTTAGGGAGAAAGCTTCATTCAATGGTGATGTTCTTGTGTCATGATCTTTAAAATATTCCTTTGTTCTTTTTTTAAATATGAATTAAGGTCGCATGCGCAACTATGTGCTTTCGCGACCAGTTAATGTCCGAGGGTCGGGCTATTTGATTGGTCGGGACCAAAGATAACTTTGACTACACTAGGCTGTGTTGTCGCAGTCTCCCAGGCATCTGCGTTAAATGGCAGTCTCTCCTTAGAGTAACATGTCGGGTCACGGCAAAGCAGGAAGGCACCCGGTTAAGGAAAGCTAGTTTGTCAAATTGTTTCATACTAGTTAAAGACAAAGTCCAATCTGTTTGATATCTTATTACTTCTAAAATGGAGTATTAAGTATCTGTGTAATTAGTGAATTGCCAAATAGTTTAGTTGTACTTTTCATAAGTGTGAGAATAGGCAGAGCATGAAATCAAGATTTCCAACATCTAATCAGAACCCGTGTTACGTAAAAGTAGATAAAGTCCAATGGATCAGCCGTGTTTTCGTCGACAACAATCAGGTTAGCCAATTTCTGTTTCTCCACACTCCTGGATGTTGCCATCGTTTACGCATGAAACGCCTTTATTTCTAATCTAGTCCAGTTTTACTATAGACAGAAAAAGTAACCAATAATGTGTAAGCCACCTGTGCAATTACATCAAATCCATATAGTCATAGAATTATTCATCTTTCCTATCAATAAATATTTCTAGTGCATAGTGTACATGTTGTAGGACCTTACCAAATTTAATTGATAAAATGTCTTAGCGACATAAATGAGTGTAGTCACTGATAGGTATTTTAGCTTGATCAAGTTAGATTTCGAGAAAGAGATTGTTCGAAAAGAGTTTTCGTACCAAATGAGAAACCTGGGGAAGAAAAAAAAAATTAGTTGGAGTTAGGTGTGTTTGGTGTTATTTCATTTCTTCCTTTTTTCTCTTCTTTTCCTATTTCTCTTTCCCACTTTCTTCCTACTCCCTTCTTCCCACTTTCTTTATTTTTTATTATTTCCTCCTTCTTTTCCCTTTCTTTTTACTTTTTCTTGTCGGTTGGTTGGTGTTATGTTTCCTTGAGCTATCACTATTTGATCCCGGTGTTCTCATCACACTTGTATTTATCTTGCCACTTGTCAGTTGACTGGTTTTACTGTACCTACATTGTGCCACTGCTTATTGTAATGTTTTTTTTTTCTTTACACCTTCTACTTCTTCCCTTTCTCCCCTTTCTTCCTTTCTACCTTTTTTCCTCGCATTACAATGTTTATATTATCCCCCCTTTCCCTTCCTTTCCCCTTTTCTCTTTTATTGTATATATTTATTTTTGGGTAATGTTACATGGTTCTGCTTTTTCAAGCTAGCAGTATTACTCTCCGCTCTGGCCTCTTTAACCGATATGGCCTCGTTAATTATTTATTTATTTCGTAGTTCTGATATTTATTTTTTGTCTGTTCATTTAAGGCATTGTTTCGTGGGTCTGCTTTTGAGCTAGCGGTGTTATTATCCGCTCTGGCCCCTTGATTGATAAATATTAACTCTATGGCTATGTTTATGTTTATTTATTTATTTGATGGTTTTGATATTTATATTTTGTGTTTTTTGTCTATTGATTTTAGGTAATTAAGTATATTTATAGAGGTAGTATTTACGGTTTTGTTATACCTTTTATCTAGTATATGGGGGAATGATGTAACTCAGTCAAGTTTTCTTTGTTGGAGGACGGTACGTTGTCGATGGTATTTGTGACATATGTTGAATACATGTTCTAATGTTTCAGTTTCTGGACAGTGTAGACATTTATCCGGCGTGGGTCCTGTACTTATATGTTATATAAAGCTGCCATTTAGTAGTGTTTACCTGTTCATGATTTAATATCAATGGCTGCCAGGCTTTTTGGTAAACGTTGGGTTCTAGTGACCTCTTTTTGTAGTTGGTATTGATGTCTACCCTTTGTGGAGTTTTCCCATTGTTGTTGTCATTTATTATTAATTCTGTCCCTGACTTGACTATATAGTTCCTGAGTGTTGTACTGTACGGGTTAAATTTGGTCTTTCATCAGACTGCTTTTTGCTGCTTGGTCTGCTTTTTCATTTCCAGGCAAACTGATGTGAGATGGCACCCACAAGAAGTGTATGGCTTGGTGTGATTTATCTGCTTCCCTGATGGTCAGCATAGTGTCCTCTAGCAGGTTTTGTCTACTTTTGGAATTACCTGTCTCAATACTTTCAAGTACTCTGAGTCTTTTATGATGACGTACTGTTTTAGATTTTGTGTTACTATCCATTTTAGGGCTCGGTTGATGGCCCAGAATTCCGCGGTATATATCAAACAGTCATAAGGTAGTCTTGTCGTAAATGTGATCTGATGTTCTGGGATCACTACCACTGCAGCCGTTCTATGTAGTTCTTTAGATTTTGAGCCGTCAGTATAGATTTTTACATATCCATCATAGTTGTTGTTGACGAGGCTTTGTACTTGTGTTAATGTGATATTGGGGTTGTCGCGTTTATGTACCAGTTGGAGTGCTGTTAGGTTGATGTTAGCTTGGTTATTTCTCCAAGGTGTGGGATCCTTGATAAGTAGTTGTTCTGCTTGGAGTTCTATTTGATTGAGTTCTTTGCAGAGTGTTTGTATTTTGTTAGCTGCTGGAGGATGTGGTACCAGTCTTGAGCTAAGGGTGGTTTGACATTTACTTATTATGTTTCTGGTGGGATTGATTTCCTTATGTATTAAGATTCTACAGGCGTATCTAAGTATGTGTTATTCTCTTCTCAGTTGTAATGGTGGTTCACATGCGAGGATTTGTAGTTCTTCCAGGGAGGTGTTCGGTAATGCACCGGTACAGAGTCTACGTGCTCTATATTGGATGCTGTCTAGTTGTCTAAGTGTTTCCTTGTTGGCTGAGGAATAGATCTGGCAGCCATAGCCTATCTTAGCTCGGATTAAAGATTTGTAGATCATTAGCATAGTTTGCTGATCAGTTCCCCATGTAGTACCTTTGATGTTTTTAAGTATGTTTAGATCCTTTTGACATTTTGAATAGTTTGTTGTATGTGTGGTTTCCAGTTGATTGTTTCATTTAGTATCATTCCAAGGAAGTGGGTCTCTTTTGGAATTGGATGATCTGATTCTGTATATATAGTTTAGGGTATTTAGGTCGTTTGTTAGTTTTGGAAAAGAGCATGGTAACTGTTTTTATTTGGGATATCTTGAAATCCCAGTTGTTGGCCCATGTGCTAATGATGTCTAATCCTTTCTGAATTTTAATGATGTTCTTTTGACTATTGGGTTTTTTCCTGCTTTCCAGATACTACTGTCATCGGCAAATTGTGACAGATCAACTGAGCTATTTTTGAGATAGTTGGTTAGATCATTGACCATCAGATTGAATAGGGTTGGGCTAATGACACTTCCTTGTGGGGTTCCATTATCCAGTGTATATGTTTGGGACAAGGTCTCTCTTACTCTGGTTTTAAAGGTTCTTCCCGTAAGAAAGTTTGCTATCCAGCCGTGCATTCTTCCTGTTATGCCAAATTGGTTGAGTTGTGAGATGAGGCCATTGGTCCAGACTAGGTCAAAGGCTTTCTCTAGGTCTAGAAAATATTGCTATTAGGTGTCTATCTCTTTTCATTTTGGCATTAAATGCTAATTTGATGTTGATTTACAGACGGATTAATTGATCAAGTGTTGATCGTTTATTCCTAAATCCACTTTGGGTTTCAGCCATAAGTTGATTTTGTACTAGGTGGTGTTTTAATCTATTGTTGACCATTGTTTCCATTACCTTACAGATTGCGTTTGTTAGTGAAATAGGCCTGTAGGAGGTTACATTAGTAGGGTCTTTGCCTGGTTTTGAGATGGCTATGATTATGGCTCGCTTCCATAGTGTGGGGATGCGACCTGTTCTCCATATCAGATTTATTAAGTCTAAGGTAATGTTCTGCATATTGGGTGGTAATTGTTTGTATATTTCATAGCCTAGGTTATCCTCTCCTGGTGATGTATTTTTTTTGCTGAGGGCTTGACTCCATTCTTTCAGATTAAAAGGGTCATTCAGTTGTCTCGATGTTTGAAAATGTGGGGAAATTCTTTTTCTAATGTTGTTTTTTGCTGTAAGAATACGTATTTGTGATTGTTAACGCTGCTGGAGTTAGCGAAGTGTTGGGCTAGCTTTTCTGCTACTTCCGTGTTGTTTTTTGTTCCCTGGATTTTCGGCGCTGTTGTAGATGTTTTGTCTTTCATGGCTTTAATTTTATACCAGATTTCTTTAGTATTTGTTTTATGATTGAGCGTTGTGTAGTATCTTCTCCATGAGTCCATTCTTGCCTCATTTATTACCGTCCTAGTGTTGATTTTTTTTGTTTGTATATAAGAAAGTCAGAGGCGGTTTTTGTTTGTTTAAAGCGATTTAAGGTTGTTTTTTTCTTCTGAATGGCAATTCTTCAATTTTCTGTCCACCAGGGATTGCAGTCTATTTATAATGGAACCCTGTTGTTTTGGGTATACTCGTATTTGCCGCTTCGTTTTAAATTTGTATGAGATTGTCATAATATTTATTTGTATCCTCATCTTGGATTTCTGCAAGGTTTACTAATTTAAGTTAGTCTTTAAAGCTGTTCCAGTTTGCATTTTGAGTTTCCATCCTTGTTGTGTTTTTTGTTGCTCCGTTGGGAACGAGATGTATATGGTGGTACATATGGGCAAGTGGTCGCTGCCTATGTAGAATATTGCATCACTTCCCATTGGATAATTACAGCCAGGATAGGCATCGCAATGGTGAGATCAATGGTAGAGAGTTTGACTTGGCTGGGATCTATACGTGTTGGGGTTCCGTTGTTCAAAAGTTCTAGTCGTTCTTCTGTTATGTATTTTATGATGTTTTTCCCTCTCGTATCTGTGCGGTCACTACCCCATTCTGTGTGATGTGCATTGAAGTCGCCGCAGATAATAGTTTTTTTTTTTGTGTGTGCCCCTTTTCTTGAATATTTGTTGAAAAAGTTGGTTGTTGTTTTGGCTATTTTGTCCTGGATCATATATGTTGTACAGATGTATTGTTTTGGTTGCTAATGTGAAGACAATTTTTTTAAATTCAACCGGTGTTTCTGTTGAGTTCACATTAATAACTTTCTCTACTGCGTCTGTGATGGTGTCATGTACATATATGGCTAGGCCTCCTCTTTTTTGCCGGTTCTTCTGTCTTTTAAGAATGTAGTTTGATAGCCTGTTATTTTTGGAATGTTTGTACTAGTTTCCTTAAGTAGAGTTTCTTGAAGACAGATGATTTTGGGCTTGGTGATGTTTCCGTGGATTGCTGTGATTAGCTCTCCATGGTTGTTATTTAGCCCTCTGCAATTCGATTGCCATATACGTAACTTGTCTGGGTTTTTTTTTTTTTGTTAGCCGAAGTTTTATTTTTATTTCCAGTATCCATTGTTTATGCTGTTGTTAATATTTTTTGTTTGTTGTTGATTTATTCGTGATGGATTGAGCTCTCTCCCTGGTGTGATGCTAGGTAGTCCTGTATTTGCTGCATATATATGCTAATAAATTCATCTTTAGTAATTCGGTCGTTCCTCATTTGGTTGCTGATTGATTTTTGTAGTTTGTTTAAATAGGTGTCAGTGGTTGTTCTACTGAAAAATATCCCTGTGTTTGCGGTTGTATCTAGGTTTCTCGTTATCGCAGGTGGTAGTGTTTGTTCCTGATTTGAACCTTGACTTGTTGTATCTTTGTCATTATTTTGTTTAGTTATTTTTGGTTTGGGTTGTACTTCTGCCTTTCTTGCTTTAGGTATGATTTCCATTTGCATATGTTGTTTCTTGGCTTGATTATAGGAGATGTTTTGTTGATCCATTAGTCGAATAATAACTTTTTCTTGTACTGCTATGGAGCATTGGGTATCATATGATTTGTGATCAGCCCTATAGTTAGCACACTTTGGTATTTTGAAAAAGCATGTTCCTGTGTGTTTGCCGCCACATTTTCCACATCTTGGGTGTGAACGGCAGCGGGAAGAAATGTGACCCCATTTACAGCAGTTATTGCAGTATCGGGGTTTGTTGATGTACTGCTGTAGTTTTACTTTAGTTCCATGTGGTCGAATTCTGACGTGTGCTGGTGGGGGTTGTAAGAATTCTAGTAGAATTGTTGATGTTTCCATTCCTAGTTGATTTCGTAATTTGACAACACTTTTGCAAGTTATTTTGTTAAATCTGAGGTAATATTCAATATTTTCTTGCGTTTTCCACACCATTGTTCGAGGTAGTTTAAGGATTGCTTTGTAGTTATCTTGGTTTGCTAAATATGATCTTTGGGTGTATTTATCCATGTCTTGAGTTGTGCTTGTTTTGTTATTGTTATTGTAATTTTTAACTGTGGCTTTGTGCCTTGTGATTGGTACTGAGAGCCCTGCTATGGTTGTGATTTCCATATATTTGCAGACTTGTTTCAATGTGTTGCACTGTATTATGATGTAATCTTTGGGCGCTTTAACAATCCTAAACTCTCCGCCATGTTGTTGTATGAGTGCATTAGCTAGGCTCCTGTTACTGATGCGTAGCAGTCTCGAAGTTGCACTGGCTATGAAGATAGTTTGTTCTGGTGCATGGTACTGGTATTGGTGATTACCCATTTTCCTTTGTTGTTGATGTTGCTGATACATATTTTGTTTGTTGATATCTCCTGTTTGTTGATTATAATTGTTGTTTTTGTTCTTAGAGGTATTTTCTGTGTACCTACATTTTTGGATGTTGTTGCCAATATTATCGTTGGTCCTGTTTTGTTCATTTTGCACAATTGTTTTTAGTTTGCTATTGTTGTCAATCTTCGTTATTGCGTGTTTGATACTTTTGATATTTTGTGGGCCATTCATTGGATGTTTCCCTTTATCTTCTTTATTTCCATTTCCATATGCCCTTTGCCTTGTTTTTGCTGCTATTGTTTGCCATTGTTCGTATTCCTTTCCGTACCGTTCAACCCGATCAGCGTCACTAATTGCTTTGTTTATCTCTTCCATCTCTCTATCCGAGATGTGTTTAGATGGTCCGGGTTCTTGACTACTGTGTAATGTGTAGCTGTTTTTCTTTTCTGTTATGTTGATGTTGTCCCTGTTGTCATGGTTTATGTTGATTGGAGTTTGATTAATTTGATATATTATGTCTCCTGTTATATTCTTCTCATGTGGGTCATCTTTTGTTATTGTTATTTGTTCCATTTCAGGTGTTATTAATGTTGTTGTGTTTTCTATTTCCTGTGTTTTTGTTTTTGTTGTGTTGTCAGTTCTTACTGCTTTTTTATCTTTTTCGTTGATTGTTGCATCTTTGTTTCTCGCTTTATTATTTTCCTGTGAGTCGGCTGTTGTTATTGTTATGGTTGTTTTAACCATTTCAGGTGTTGTTTTTGTTTTTGCCGTTCCTGAATTTAGTGTTGTTGTTGTGTTGCCGGTTCTCTCTCCTTATTTCTCTATTTTGTTTGTTGTTGCATTTTTACTTCCCGCTTTATTCTTTTCATGTGGGTCATTTGTTGATATTGTTGTTGTTTTTTTTCATTTCAGGTGTTACTTTTGTTGCTATGTTTTCCGTTCCTGTTATTGCTGTTATTATGTTGTAAGTTCTCACTTCTTGTTGCTTTATTTCGTTTATTGTTGAATGTTTGGATATGTTCTGTATGCTAATAAGTGTTTTTAACCTTTTTATATTTGATGGCTTCATCCACATTGGTTATTTGGTTTGTTATTTTCCTGGCAGTAGCTCTGGTAACCCTAGTTAATCACGGATGTACATCTAAAGTCGTCTGGGTTATTTCTTTTGCATTTATATTTGAGGAGAATGTTGCCGTTAATATTTCGGATGGTAGCAAGTCTACAACTGGGTCTGTGGTAAGTTGCTCGTTTAACTTATCCATTTTCTTGCTTAGTCGTCCATGTTTGGCTGCTGTAGTCCTCTTTTTGAAGGATAGTGGAATTGTTTTCCTTGATTTTTTGGCCGTTGGTCTTGTCATACATACTTGTTTTTTAACATTTATGATTTACTTTTATTGTGGGTAGAGATATTCTATTTATTTGGTTTTATTTCATTATTTAGTACTGAGCTAGAGTAAAGATGGTTATTATCATACGCTTAAGTGATGATTATGACAATGGTTAGTTATATTACTAGTGCAATAACAATTAATTACTGTTATTATGATTTAGATTTATCTTAAATAAGTTTTAAATAAGTTTATATAGTGGCACAATGAATTACCCGAAGCTTTAAATAAGGGATAGTTTTAATTTCTTACCAGTTCATGTCGACCGACAGTGGCGTGGCTCTGAAACTGATTTCTCCCTCTCCAGGAATAGTCTAGTGTGTGACCTAGATCCGTAATCCTTTTGGTTGATGGGTTTAGCCAGGTGGCGGCTGGTAATTGGGGCTGCTGTGATTTTCAGGCAAGAACTCAGTTCTTGTCGACCGACAGTGGCGTGGCTCTAAAACTGATTTCTCCCTCTCGAGGAATAGTCTAGTGTGTGACCTAGATCCGTAATCCTTTTGGTTGATGGGTTCAGCTAGGTGGCTTCTGGTAATCGGGGCTGCTGTGATTTTGAGTCAAAAACTCTGTAATTGTTCCTGGTGTTTGCTTTCAACCATTTCTCTATGTTTTTGAAATTGTGTAGAGTGGTTACTATTCGCACTTATACCTGCAAAGTATTTTGCAATAGCTTCTGCTTTCTCTTTGTTTGTTGCTGTATCTTTGATATTAGGTGTGCTGGATTTGCTGTTGCCCTGCATGGCTTTTATTCTACTCTGGTCCGACTGGTAAGTAAATTTAAACTTAAATGATGCCGGCCACTAAGGGTCATTTGATCACTAGTTTGCATCAACATGTCGTTGATGATTTAGTTCTTCCCGTGGGGAAGGAATGGTGCCACATCCACACGGGCATTTGTGCAAACAAAGTGCACTTAATTAATTTGGGCGTCATGTCATGCCGCTAAATAGTGGTTATTGGCATGAATGTAAGCCCTTTGGGTGGTTGGGAATTAGATCCAACACACACACACCCTATCAACCAATCGGTGTGCTTGTTACAAAGCGGAGGTGCAATGGCACCAAGTATAGCGAGAGAAAAATAGTTTTTTCATATCGCTATGTTGATGGGCTCTGGACGTGGAAAAGGACGAAAAAGTCCAGGAGTTCGGCCAGCCGATGTAGATAGATGTCGTTTACGCCCTGGGACGCTTTAGCCATACTTATTTCAAATTCAGTCCAGTTATTACTAATGGACAAAAATAAAACCAATATTGTGTTAGCCACCTGTGCAATTGTATCAAATAAATAGGTCGTAGAATTATTCTTTAACACCCTAGCTATACCAATTTTCCAATACAATAGTCGGGTTCGAAGGGTCGGGTACACAAAGTTTTGCCATCGCAAATGACTGCGATTGTGGATACTTTGCAGTGCTTAAACTGGAAAGGATTTTGATCGTGGGTACCGTTGAGGGCTGCAATGCTCACGATACCAATGAATAAACGTTTGGAAAACTGTCCTTGGAACAGATGATCTTCGATCTTAGGTCGAAGACCAGTGGCAATGGTGAAAGTTTTTACTTCCAAGCGTCGTATCGGATACTTGGCTGTCGTTCTGCTTAAAATGTGACTGATATCGTTCTCACTTTAGGTAACACTTCCACACGACGCACGTATAACCTGGCTTCTTGAATAATGGTTTTGTATTCGTTGACATGAGCCATCAAATTGATAGCAGTACTGCTACGATTCAGTCGCAAGCGAATATCCACCCCGTTCAGCAAATCCTTCTCGTGAAACCACATGTCCAAATGCAAACGATCGAACATTTCCAAACTACGTCCTTCTTAATTTTCTTTTGACGGTCGTTAAAACCCACATTGTGAGAATCGATATCTGCGGTCAAGGCTGTGTCGTTAAACTTATCTGCTGTGTCAGGTTTCCATAACACGCAAGCATCTGGATGACTGTTCTTGGCTTCTTTTCCGTACGTCAAGAGATTTTGGAGGTATGCTCGGTAAGGGTAAGTATCCATGCTACTGCTGACCAGTTTGTTATTCATGTACAAATCCACATCGCTGAGCAAGGAATGCATGAAATTGTTGACGCTAGCTACTTGAGCATCGGCTCCCGCAACGGAGTTGTCCGTTTTGATCACTTTCACTTTCAAATACAAGTATCTGCTGTTCAGATCGATGTAATCTTCGGGTTGCCCTTTGATTTCAAACTCGATGGGAGCTGAATCATCCAAAGAGTAGACGGGATGAAATTCAACCCCTTGGGCTTCTTGCTTGGTAATCATAGTGGTTGGCATAGCAAAAGAGATCCAGTTCCGACTTGGAACAGGCACAATATTCTTGGTGCATAATTTTTTTCTCAGTCTCTATGATTTTCTTTTAATAATCAAAAATGTCTAAGTCTCGAACGGTACTTTATTTCTTAGTCTTTCTAACTTTAGAGGTATGGAGACTTTTGGAAGGGTGTCTTCGTCATCGCGTTCTTCATTGTCCTTGCTGTGTCCTCAGGGAAGCAGGAATGCCAGACTTGGTACCGTTCATTGCATTTATAGAACTTTCTCTTTGGTCCAAGATCTCTTTACCCGTTTAAAGCAATACATTTTTGCCTGCTCTCAAGAAAGCTTCTTTGGAGTTTTGTTTGTCAATGAGGACATTTTGAAGAAATTATTTGCAGTGAGTCAATGCGGCATCCTTTAAGGCGTGCAGTCCTCGTGTCACCATCGGTTTCAAAACAGGGACCACGGAACGAAAGGCCGATTTAAAATATCTCCTACACCATGTCCTAGTTGTCGAGCGACTCCTTGGTACACAGGATTCATCACTTGTCAGTTGTTCGAGAATCGTTTTTGAAAACGGAGTTTCACTGTGACTTTCCCATTGGTGAATGGAATATTTTCTCCGACATCTCCTTTTATAATAATGTTGACACTATCAAAATACGACTTAATGACAGGCAAATAATGACGATGTACAAATTTGCGGTGAACATGATAGGTATTTCCATCTTCCTCCTCAGCGGTCGCGGCAGATTCCACTTTGAAAGGAATGACACGCAGTAACGGTACAGAGTTGTGTCCTACCACGTTGTACTTCAACACATCTGAGTACACGAACATCATGTTGAGTCCTTGGTTCATTTATACAGGGAATCCAAAATATTTCGCAAAATCCAAGCTATTGGTCATAGCTGGTATTTCTGTATTCTTGACCAACCTGAAGGCTCCACTCAAAATATCACAATTCAGGACAAAAGGTAATGGCCATCATTTTGTCCTCTGAACATTTGATCATTTAGCGACGAGCCACTTTGTTGTACTCAAAGGTAACACTCTTTGCTGCTTTGTCCATGACTTTACCAAACACAGTATTGAACCTGATAGCAAGTGTAGCCACTAAATGTTGACCACTAAAATAGTAGCCTGTAGGAATAGTTAACAGGTAGGTGGACCGATTAGTTTTGGGTTCCTGTGTTTTTATCGGGTCACAGACATTGATCCATTCGTCTAAGTGTTGTTGCAATTGCTCGTCATACACTTCTAATTTAAAAATGTGTTGGTTTTCGACGATGTTTTCGATTTGTGTCGGGTGTATCATTTCCACTTCCTAATGGTCATCTTGATTTTAAATGAATGGCTTGCGTTAATGTAGCCGTTTAACAGCACAACGTGTTGTTAGGAAACACCTCTATGGAACTGTCACTGGGTAACGTTAAGTAAAATTGGTTATTGTTGTTGTTCATAATTCCAACGTTCTTCTGTCCGAGGAGTCACTCGAGGGTAAAGGAGTGTCTAAAAGAAGATTGTGATTGGCGGGGTGACTGTTGGGAGAATGACTGACGTTGAACGCAAGGCTACTAATATTGTTACTATTGTTCCCGTTGTAAGAGTATTTCAGTGAAGGATTGGGAAGAAGATAACCGATTCAACTGCTGAGTAAAATGGTCTACAATTGTTTGTCTCCTTGTTACAAACTTACATTATGAATGGCTGCACCGATGACACAATACACCACGAAGATTTGACAGAAAAAGACGATTTGCGTTTTAGGGACACGTTCTCCACACCACACCCACAAGGGTTGCTTTTGTAAATCTTGCAGCGAGGAACTGGGCGATGGAGTAGTCACTTTGGTAGCTGAAGCTGTATTGAAGGGCATGATGGTCACTTCTTTTTATAGTAGATGGCTTGCGATGCGTCAATCCAGGAATCAAAATTGGGAGGATATCCTTTCCAACGTACTTTGACTTCTTTGACATGACGTTTTCCTACTTTACGGGCCCTTCGTTCGAGAATGCTTTCTTCGTGATAAGTTGTAACTCAGGCAAGTAAAACGTTCCTTTTAATACTTCTCCGTTCATGTCTTCCAATTTATAGACGGTAGGATGACGATCACGCACTCGTCCAGTAACACGAAATAATTCGGTGGTCCAGTTGGGTAAGTAACCTTTGTCGAATGTGCGTTTGGTTTTGCCAATGCGAACCAAATCTCCAGTGGTTAACACTTCACCTTTCTTGCAGACAGACATCGTCCGGGACGTACCAAACATACGCTCATAAACTGTCACTTCGTTGTCGAGTGTTACATCTTGTATGGCACGTCCAATGCTTCTATGGTAAGATTGGTTGTAGGCTTGGACTAAGTGCAGTAAGACGTCGATGTACTTGAGAGTGTGTTGATGCGTAAAATATTTCCACGTGCGTTCTTTCAAGGTACGTTGAAAACATTCCACGATGCTAGCTTTGGCTTTAGGATTTTTGCTGGTGAAAAAATGAATGTCACTTTTCTTTAATTCTCGTTGAAAAGCATGGTTCAGAAATTCGGTGCCTTTATCAGTTTGCCATCGAAGAGGGGGACAACTACTTTGTTTCAACACCAGTTGCAGGGCTTTTACTAACTCTCCGCTCGATTTGGAAGTCAATGGTACGACGCAGTAAAATTTAGAAAAGACGTCGATGACACAAAACAAATATTTGCAGCACGATCGTAGGTGGCTAAATGAAAGACATCGGCTAAATCGGCTTGCCATTGCTGATCACAAAGACAAGAAAAGAAGATGAAAAGAAAGTGCGGAAAAAGAAGAAGAAGAAGAAGAAGAAGAAGAAGAAGAAGAAGAAGAAGAAGAAGAAGAAGAAGAAAAAGAAGAAGAAGAAGAAGAAGAAGAAAGAAAAACCTGTGACGTTAAAAAAATTGAAAGAACAGAAAGAATGAACAGAAGAAGTATATGAACTTTTTAAAGTAGTATTGTGTTATGTTATGTTGTGATACTGAATTGTAACGTTTGTACCAGAATACACCAGAGAGATAAAAATGTAAGTGTCCCTTGGTGTTGATTTTATAGAATAAGAACCTACACTCACACACAGATTCACGCACATGTACATCATGGGTATAAGAAAAGAAAACAAATGGACGTTTTGATTTTTGATTGAATTTGGCAATTTAAATAATATTTCTTTTCGAAAGATTTGAGTGGCCCTGAAAAGGACCGTTGGGTATTTGTTTGTTTGAAACAAAACAAACGCATAAACGGGACGTAACCAACTTTAACTGTCTTTAGACTTTGCCAAGGCCAAGGCCTACGTCGGGACTGGTGGTTCCTGTCAACGATGTGTTTGAAATCACTAAAGGTGGTATGACAGACGTAGTCACAGTTAGATTTGGTTGCTTAGCTCGAGAAGGTCTTTTCCTCTTCGGTCGTGATAAAGACGTCTGATACATTTGTTTCATACTCCTTAACTCTGCTAAAATGTATAAAAGTACCGTGACCGTTTGATTTTCACTATTCCCTTTCTCTCCTTGGTTTTCTTTCTTTCCTGCTGCTGCTACTGTTTCTTCCTGGTGTTTCCTTCTTGTTTCTTCTTCTTCCCGCTGTTGAAGGAGAGAAGCTTATTCTGCTTCTTTTTTTTTGTTGTAAAAATCGCTCCAATTCTTCTTTCTGTTTTTGTTTAAAATCACCGACGTGTAAAAAAAGAAGTAGAAGGTGTCGAAGGTTTCGGAACAAATTTTGTAAAGTTAGAAAATTCACAATATCCCAGTTAAAATCAACTTCTCCTGGATGGAGATTTGTCATGACTTTAGTAATCACTGCTGTACCATTACTTGCTGTTTCCACTACTGGTTAACCCCAATTCATCATCTTCCAAGTTTCCGACATGATTGACAACTCTGTCGCATCGATTGACTACGAACAGACGCTAGTACCTCTATATAGGGAATGTGACGTCACAGACTGCTCTCTTCCGACTGGACGACTGTGACTTTTGTAACGCGTGTTTGGATTCCCCTATAAATAACCACGGTACACGGCATTCGCTTAATCTGTTCTCATCACAAGATGTGGACCAACGTAGAATATTCTACCCTTGTTTCTACCATGCTATTTCGTACTGACTTACCCATGTATGTCAGATCATCATGGGCTATCACTCATATGACTGATACAGCCCTTTGGAAGAGAAGGATATATGTGGAGAGGCAAGGTTGTTTAAAGAGAGTTCTCCTCTATGGCCCAGCAGTGAGGAGACGTTTAAGGAAGAGAGGAAAATCCGCGAGATGTCCTCTGTGTTAACAATATAATGTTAACATTACACATAACGGCCCTTTTCAGGGCCACTCATATACCTCGAAAAGATATTTGCTTTTTTGCCTCCATTTCCCATGTTAAATTTCCATTGTCGCTATATAGTCCCACTATTTTAAATTTCCCTTGTCACTATACAGACCCACCATGTTAAATTCCCCTTGTCGCTAGATAAGCCCACATGATGTCGCTATACAGTCCCACCTGGCTGTCGCTATACGGTCCCAGGCCCTTTTTGACTGGATTTCCCGCTGTCGCTATAGGGTCCCACATTATTACTTACATACATACATACATACATACATACATACATACATACATACATACATACATACATACATACATACATACATACATACATACATACATACATACATACATACATACATAGGTACACGTACATCTCTACCTCTAATAATTTACATACACACATCGGCTTTTAAAGCATCCCTGCCAAATAGTAATACTCATCTATCTACCGTAAGAACAGATGCGTGAGAATGATTGATGAAGTGCTTTGTCAGTTATTTGCTAAACTGAAGATAGAAGAATCGTGTCTTGACTATGTCTAATAAATTTGATGCGAGTTCAAATGTTTATATGTGAACCCATATTCGCGTATTTGCTTATATGTGCGTATACGTCTTACAAATATAGAGTCGAATATCAAGTGGTAATTTTCAATGTCCTTGGAAGATATCAATGATGATTAAACAATTTTTTTTTGTATCTGGATCGAGTAGCAAACTTATATATATCACTAGAAAGATACAGATGAATAACATATTTTATTCAAGTAAATTTTAAAATTTGAAACAGAGATCCCTTATTAAAGTTTCTTGCATTACATTGTTTGTTTATACACAGCTCGTACAAATGCACAAACACTCACGCCGATATAACCAATATTTTTTATTGTACTTGCAGCTATTCGTCGATGGTGTCTATCTTGAATCCCTTACATAAACGTCGGAAAGTGATGGAAAATATACGAAAATCTTTCTCACACATTATTAATGGGGTATGTAATGAAATAGTCACCAAAAAGAATATTATATGGACTTAATTGTGCAATGTACATATTTTAAAAGCACAATGGTGTTTGGACATGGAAGGTGTGTGAGCCAGCAGTATTTGTTAATTTCTGTTTTCGATTGTCTACACATTTTAGAGTATCTTGCGAGCATCACTCTTGATTCAATGATTCTAATACAGTCGCGAGTAGGATATTTTATTTATTCATATATATATATATATATATACTTCAAAGTAATGTTACCATTTGCATCGAGTCTCATCTACAATTAAGACCGACGACGTGACGTATGTCATGAAAACATAAATTCGGTTCTTATAAAACTCGCTGCACGTTCATGAACTAAAAATTTAAGCCACCATTATGTAGTGACCAATCTGATGAGAACAATAGTGTCAAATTTGGAGACACGTTCTCGTTTTTAACATAATAATACATTCTGTTCGAAAACAAATGTATTTACTGATATAAGTCATACTTCGGCATTATTTAAGAAGAGTTTTAAACAAATAACACCTTTTGCACATTTTCATCCGGATATCGTACTTTTGTAAAGAATGTTAATTTTTTATATCCATTATGACACAGGTAAACCTGCTCTACAAAGGAATTGAAGATCCTAATATATCAATCAACGTTGTACTTGCAGACTTCATTACTTTTAAGGTAAGACAGTTAGTTAACATTGGATTAATGCATGTTCTAATGTGCTTCTGAGAGAATGGATTGATTATTTAAGAGCACAGAATTTAATGTATTCCGTCAATCACATTGACCGTAACAATTTAATCTAGGGTGCAAGTGAGGCGAGTGGATGTTTTTATATAAGCTATCATTGAGCGTACTGCAGAAAATATGACCTGTTTTTGATCATACATATCTGCAAACAGTGTAACTTAATATATATTTCTCAAATAATACAAAACTAATTTGCATCAATTCCAAAACAGAGAATGGTTTTCAGCTCACCAAGGGAAATGAGCACGACAGTGTTGCTTGGATGGCAAATAATAGATAGCACAATCTGACAAAATAACTTGGTCTTTATTAGTCATATCGATTTCGTGGAACGTGTATAATTGACTAAAATCTAAATACACGCGTTTTAATATTTATCCATATGCAAGTACCTATTTTTCGCTATTCAAAAGCAATTTCGCGACTATTAGTTTTGTGCAATACGTTTAATAGATTAGATATATTAACATCATAAAATATTGTTTATATATTTGATAGCCCTAACTATGCACTAACATCTCAAGGATGAAATTGTTTCGTATTAAGCTGATTACTATTAATACTGTCATCTTCAGAGAAATATAAACGCCAAGGTAGACGTTCATGTTTGATGTTATAAACATTTGATTTAATGTAACAGTTTGAGCATTTAAACAACGGCGTTCTTTCAGTTTTATAAGAATTGTACCATCATGCTGCATTATGTTAGAGTGGTTTCACTCGTATTCCCATATTGCAATGTTCTGTTTTGCTTATATATATATATATATATATATATATATATATATATATATATATATATATATATATATATATATATATATTCACGATGGTAGGTTTTGTACTTTAGGGGAATGCTCATGAGTAAGCAATTTAGTTAGGTGGATAAGGTTTAGTTATGTTTGTAGATAACATAATAGTTCGACCATGTTGGTATGTTAGTCCTGAGATGGGTCTAGAAAGATAACATCATTGTCACCTTTGCAAGTAATGTATATGTCGCATAATGGTGTTAGAGTTCAAGGTCACGTTTTTCAACATAGTTATATTGGCCAAATTTTGACAAACGTCTGCCTTTGAGTTTTAACCTATTTTTGCCTTAAATTTAAATACTACATTTATACAAATAAAAACTAATTCTTTCCAATTTAAATTAGTGGTCAGACATTATTCTAGAGAAATTTGTAAAATGATTATTCATTTAATTCACAAAGTGTTCATTGATATTGTTAACTAAATTAGACTTTTGGGTTTGTGGAGAATTTATTCGAGGTCATTATGCAGTTTAGCGATGATGCGGTATAGACGGTTACAAGCAATGATGGAATAATTCATTAAGATTATTCTACAATTTTAAACATGGTATAGAACATGGATGGTTAAAATGTATTAAAGTCACAAAGCAATTAGTTGAATTTCATTTGGTTACCTTTTGCTCTGGAGAAGTACATCGTTTAATGAAATGTAGGTAGCTTTTGTTTTTGGTCAGTCTGAACGTAGCGAAGTACCATAAGAGATGCAAATTGTAGATGTATGTATGTATGTATGTATGTATGTATGTATGTATGTATGTATGTATGTATGTATGTATGTATGTATGTATGTATGTATAGACAGACAGACAGACATACATTTACAACATTGTCTCTGTAGGATGGTGTTCACTGACCTACTGTTACCGATGTAATTGTGAATTGGCTTCCCTGCCTTGTTATCCTCGTACTCAACAAAAATCTAATATAGTCGATGGCGTCATATTACATCGGAAAGTTTTTGTGTCTATTATGGCGTGAAACCGATTTTTTTCCATTACTGTATATATTCCTTTTGTTTTATATCGTGTTTGAAGCTTAAGGCGTTTCCACACAAGCATTCTAAGCCGGTTGTTGTTAATGGGACAAAATACATTGATGCAAGCGAATATCTTAAAGACGCTGAAGAGTGGGATAGATTCGAAGGCAAAAAGAATAGTCGTGCCTTCGACACAGGAATTCTCTTTACTAGGTACGTGTTTACTACTTGTCTGACAACAAGGATATAATGACGACAGCGGAATGTGATACAAATACTTCCAAATTCGATTCCAGCACCTAAATGAAAACATATCAAGTTCAAAATTGCTTTTTGGTCTCAGTAGAGATTTATTGTTTCCAAAACATTCGTAGTTCAGTGAATATTACATTAACATTTGTCTCTGACTCTGTAGTTCCTGTAATGATAGTGCTAAGGATATGCAAGCATTTGGCACTGATTATAATAGCAAATAATTTTTTGGAAAATATGTCCATGTGTCTCCACTTTTGTAATGTAAGACGATATTGCAGAAAAGAACCTTTAAAACTTACTGGAGTTTGAATTACCATTTACCAATACCAGTTTGATGTCTTTCATAAATTGCACACGGTAGTGCAATCCATTGATTATACCAGGCATGACCTTTGTCGTATCTTCGAAGCTCATTACATTTCGCGTTCATATAATATTTAGTATATTCCAATTATGCACTAATGTCGATCACTGTCTTTGAGAATAGTCTGAAATAAACACAAAGAAACCAATTTTAATCTATTATCGATGCATTATGTTTTATGTGTGAAACAATACCAACTGGCTATTTTTCAGGTACATACTGCATCGCAATTCCATGAATAAATATCTTAACGGTAAGTATATTCCAACCGTTCACATCTCTCTCTCTCTCTCTCTCTCTCTCTCTCTCTCTCTCTCTCTCTTTTGCTGCGACAGAAATTAATTTGTTATTTAACCAAAAAATCTGAATCTGCCTTAAAAAAGCAGGACACGATCTGGCCATTTACGACCAGGAATCTATTCAAACTGACAACCCAATTATCTTGTCTCCAATTTATACAGTAGAAATCTTTCATGAACTATGAAACGTATTATTATTGTTGTAGATGCATGCTTTCGAAATACGTGCCAATTTATACACCATTTCTTATCTGAGAAATCCTTTTTTATAATCATACTATTCAATAGTTTTATCTATACATTTTCTCACATATAGATACATATATACTGCAAGACACAAACTTTGATGTTTTGACATCTGTTAAAAGCATATACATTTAAATGGCCAATTGATTTGATAAAACCGAGACCACGAACAAGACTATGCCGTTAGACATTGCCAACAGAAAAAACCCAATAGTTTTTAGCATGGTTATTTCAGTAATGTTTATATCCAAATAGTAAATGCTAAATTTGGACCTATCATAGCTTTCGACCGATATATCGGGCTGGTCATAAAATATGAAAAATTGCTGGATAGTCTTTCAGGTTATGGAATATCATCTTTTCTTCAAAGCAATAAACAAAGTTACATTAGTACTTTCTCGAACTCAGCGAAGACATAGTAGTGGTCATGTTAATATCCGTCAGTGCGAAACTCAGATATATAAACTTAGCTGCCAACTGAACTAGAGGTTTAGATTCTTCTAATGCGTTGAGAGGTGCTCTTCCGATGTGAAGTTATGGATGAGAAATGGCAAGCCGCTAATAAACGGTGATAAAACTGACACCATCCTGATAACCTCGAAAAGACATATTTTGACTACAAATATATAATTAAAGACTAACAAATATCTCCTCTTGTAACAATTGCCAGAATGTTGTTTGGTTCATTATCTTAGTTCATGTTGACGATTCGCAATATTTATGTTGTGCATCGTTTCTTTAGTTATTATTATTATTATTATTATTGTTATTATTATTATTATTATTATTATTATTATAGTCATTATTATTATTATCTATATTATTGTTATAATAAGCGAATACACTTATTACAATGTGACTAGTGACTAGTGAAGTCCTCGTCAATGGCAGTGATGTATGTATGTATGTATGTATGTATGTATGTATGTATGTATGTATGTATGTATGTATGTATGTATGTGTGTGTGTGTGTGTGTGTGTGTGTGTGTGTGTGTGTGTGTGTGTGTGTATGTATGCATGTGTGTGTGGGGGGGTGTAAATATGTATACACGTATGTTGGTATGTAAAATGTGTACACTATGCTGATTCAATTTCGATATCTAGTGTTCTACTCTGTCCTTTTATTCAGGTCTTACCACAGTGAAAGGAGTGTGTGATACCGGTAACAGAATAGCGCTTGTGGAAGCACGTGGTCTATTTTGGACGATATTTATAGCAGCACATGAACTTGGGCACAGGTAAGAATTCACCTGGCAGTCTTTATGTCTACTGCTTTAATGTTTGTTCTTATCGTGTCATTTGCTGCAAACTGATTTTCATGCTAGAAACAATGGAAGTACCTCACTCCAAGCTCAGTAAGTTTCTAATGTTTGAATGTGTTGTAAGAAAATGGCACCAGTTCGCTCGTGCATCCTAATCGTTTCATATAAAATATATTTGAGCGATGCAAAATAGATAGCGGTTATAGTTTAAGACTGACAATCACCTGCCAACTTTGTCCGTTTTTATTTTGATAAAATCATAGTATTATCCATTCTAAGTAGGGAGATTTAATGACCATTATCTGATAACTATGCAAGGGTCTGTAAAATTGAAATCAGAGCTGTTTGACATATATTACAGTTGATCGACAAATATTAATGTTGTAACGGATTTCAATCATATGCATGTTATACGTTAATCAAGAAACGCATCAAATTAGGTTTTCATAGAGAAAGCTTGACTGACCCTACGGATTGGAAAACAAGGACGATTGAAGAAACATGAATATACTGGAAAATGTATGTAAATGTTTCTAACAGTGTATTACCTTATAGGTCAAATGAGATATCATATGCTGGAGTCGAGTCAAAAAGTTATGCATTCTTGGATCAAACCTGCCATTTTGAAGCCATGAGCAGACTTTTAGTACATATATATATATATATATATATATATATATATATATATATATATATATATATATATATATATATATATGTATGTATGTGTGTGTGTGTGTGTGTGTGTGTGTGTGTGTGTGTGTGTGTGTGTGTGTGTGTGTGTGTGTGTGTGTGTGTGTGTGTGTGTGTTGAATGCACTTTCTTTATTGTAAACAATTATTTGGTATTGAAAAACATTCATGGCTTTATGGACTATAGCACCACATGGAGATGATGGTTAATTCATTTAAGGACATTTTAAATCTATAGAAATATGGCATATCATGACTTGTGTGCAACAAGACGTTCTACAATATGCACACATCAGCACATTCGAGGTTTTGCAAATATACTCCAAAAAATTATGACATGATAGATGGTATCAGGCATTATTCTGAATTCAACTCATTACACCTAAAATTGCTCTTGAATTAATTTAATCATTTTGTAACCTACATTAATATACGGTTTGTTCATTTACCAGATATGCTGACTTTTGTATTGTAACACAGATATTCGTATCACTTGTGATTGAAATGTTTATCCGTTTTCAAAATAGACCATATGACATGTAAAAGAATATATTAGATTAAATACATATGGCGATCAAACTAAAATTAATCAAGATTTTAATTTGATGCAAATCGTTGTAATATTTAAATATGTAGGTTACTACTTATGGTATTTCTACTATAAATTAATTACTATGTTTTCATCATTAATGTATGGTAGAAAGCTATATCAATGCATGTGTTATATAACCAATTAACTGTTACATATGCACATTAATTGTATGTCCATTAAGAAGAAAGTGTCATATCGAATCTTAAACAAAACACTATCTGTCTATATATCTATCAATCTATCTTTCTATCTATCTATCTATCTATCTATCTATCTATCTATTTATCTATCTATCTATCTATCTATCTATCTATCTGTGTGTGTGTGTATGTGTGTGTGTGTGTGTGTGCGTGTGTGTGTTTATTTATCTGATTTATATAACCAATTAACTGTTACATATGACCATTAATTGTATGTCCATTAAGAAAAAAGTGTCATATCGAATCTTAAACAAAACACTATCTGTCTATCTATCTATCAGTATATCTATCTATCTATCTATCTATCTATCTATCTATCTATCTATCTATCTATCTATCTGTGTGTGTGTGTGTGTGTGTGTGTGTGTGTGCGCGTGTGTGTTTATTTATCTGATTTACAGTCACGAGCATTTCTGATTCTATTTTCCAGTCTGGGAGCTGAACATGACGGCGAGGAAGGAGCTAATTATTGCAATGCTGCAGCTCATTTTATTATGACTGGCTTTCTGGCAGGCATGAGGACACTTAGAGCTTCCAGAAACGCGTGGCGTTTCTCTGAATGTTCTGTGAGAGCGTTCAAGGATACACTAAGGAAAAAGTATTTTCTCTGTATATATATATATAGGGTATCTAACATAATAAATCTGCATTCGTTTCAGACTTTCTCAAATACAGGTAACTGACTTGATCAGTAGCTGTTTAAGAGGAATATATGTTACTTACCCACTTTATGAAATTTAACCTATTGATTCATTGCATTAACATGTTTCACAAAGGCATACAAACTCAATAAAATGCAACTGATATGTGCGATGTAATAAATCGATAAATAGTAAAGCATTTTTAAAAAAAACAACAAAAAAAAACAAAAATTCAACGGAACGTTGTAGAACGAAACAATTAAATTTCTTTGTTTCATAACAGTAGAATTAATCATAATGAAAATATTTTGCGGCCTGTATGATACCTTTCTTGTATTTAGTATATGAAGAAAATGCATCTGCCACAAAACGCATTTAAAAAAGTTCACTTTTGGCCAAAAGTGAAATTTTAAAAATATATTGCATGACATTTGATAAAATCTTTTTCTAATTCTGTTCAAAACCGATAAGACGTCATACTCTATTGTTCTATATCGCATAAACATCGTTGTTTGTATCATTTGCAATACGCTTTTAAAATAGTCTTTGAGCGGAATGTTATATTTATTGCATCTTTTCCATTACAAAATGCAAGTACAATGCATATAACGTACCTGTTGATTTGTTAATCAACATAGAAAATATGAAATATTCTTGAATGTCACATAAAGGTAAACTACAATTGTTTCCGTGCTGTTTTCACACAACTGTATACATAAAGTTTATGCTTTCTCAATTAATACACAGTATAACATATAACGCTATAAAAAAATGAGATTACCGTACCCAAGCATATTACGATATAGATATTGTATGTAAACTATACCTTGACATTATCTACATCTTGCTCCTTTACATTAAGCTCATATTAATATCTTTTGTAAATGTGCTTCAACACGTTTGCTAAAATAATTCATTTTTGAAATTTAAGCCTTTTGTCAATTTCTCATCTTAGCGACTATTGGCAATTGGGTGATTTCGTTTTTCAAAGTTGCATAACTATTTGGAGCTTTTTCGCCTTCTTCAACTTTTTTGCTCTGGATGTCAACATCCGATATTTTACATTAATGATTACTACCTGGTGTTAGTATTTATACAATTATTCAACCCTACTTTAAAAAAATAATATTTTGAAATGTTAGCTGATATATATTAAGTGTTGGAAATACATGCATTGATTCCATGTAAAAAAGAAAGATAAATTTAAAGCATTACTGACCATTAATATCATGAAAATGATCAGAGGTAATTAAGTTCGCTGTTGGGCAACAGAAGCAGAAGTTTATTCCATCCAATTTGGTAAATATGAAAAGATATAGCAATGTAGTTAATAAAGTCTGTTAAATTAGATACTTTATGGAAATCTTGGACATTTTTGAACGGTTCAGCAAGATTTGTCTGGGTTGGTTGGATAAAATTAATAATAAATATGAAATAAGCTCAATTATATTTGCAAAAACACTATTATGTACTTTAATTTACGGCATTAACAATAAATAAAGAAAGGGTTACATTTATATAGGAAATTCAAATATATTGCAAAATGGATGCATATAATGATGTATGTGTACATATTTGTTCATATTCACGCAAACCTTACCAATATATCGCATTTTACTTTGGGACACAACATGTTCTAGATTTAAGAGTTTTTCTCTCATCCGAAGTCTATGTTTTCTGTCATTGCTAATTTATGCATATATTCTTAACTCTCAAAGTCACATCTCCAAATTCATTCTGCATGCGTTTGCCTCCGGTATATCTTTCTTGTCATATTTAATTCGATCCTTAACGCACTCTACCAATGAATGACTTCGCAAATTTTCCTTAAGCCGATAAAATGAATGAACACCGGTATGTCCAATGACTCAGATAATTAGCCAAGTCATATACGTTTTTTCCTCGGCGTAGATTGTCGTTACTAATTTGATTGTGAATATTATCGCCACTTTTTGTTTCATGGGTCAAACCATTCCCTCGTGTCCCTACATAAGTGTCTGTACATCACGTACGTCCTCTTCCATTTATAGTGATCATGTTCCTCCGACATTGTCGTAAACTATCCCTCAAATGTCATAATCCAACAATATCTTATTTCTTTGCTATTAATTACTTTCTGTTTTAAACTGACGTGTTTGTACCTAAACCTCAATTTGTAATGTTGACTTTAGAGGTTGTATACACTGTTTGATACAGGAGGGTTCAATTACACAATATTTTGTTGATGACTTAAATTGTCAACATACTATGATAGAATATATTGCATCCAAAGTTAGGTAGTCTAAAGTAAAAATGTAACATTAGAGTCGTGTTCGCAAATTATGATCTAATGTGTGTTGCTCTGGCAGTACACAATCTCAATGGTCATATAACATAAGTTATGGCCAATATATATTCGCATTTCAGAAAGTGCGTGACCGAGCCCTATAGTTTATACGACACTGCGGAATATATGTCTTATATGCAGAACGAGCCTGGAGAGATCTACACTCGTGATGATCAGTGTCGCCTAATGATCGGACGCCATTCTACATGCTGTGAGGTATTACATTGTATATGTATGTGTGTGGTTACGTTGTGGTAAGGTTGTGGCAACGTTGTCAAATAATGTTGTGGCAATGTAATGTGATTTCGTGAACAAGTGGGAACGTTGCTACAACGTTGATGTCTACCGTTATTAAATTACCTACCTACAGCATTCAAATCCTATATCGAAATCTTATGAAACCGGCTTGTGTTTCTGAAACCCATATTCCGCACTTTTGGCAAGAATGTCAAACAATCGACATTACAAAAAATTGTCAACATTACCATCCAGCTAGGAGTTGCAGTAGCATGAATGTCAAGGCTGTCATTGCGGCAGTATTAGGTTTCAGTTCTGCACCATTTTCAGTCATGACAAACCAAACATCACCAGTCATTTGACCATAATAATAATACTAATAGGAGTAACACTCTGCATTTATTGATGCGTAGCAACTCTCACAAATAAGTTCAAAGTTGCACATATAATAATGCACTCTTCACAATACAGAATTATTATTTATCATTTCATGCACGTAAAAAGAATCTTTGATAAAATAGTAATGATACTAATTTAATAAAAGATCATACGTCCATTCTGAAGTTTGCAATCCGTTTAAG
This sequence comes from Unio pictorum, assembly GCA_030141615.1. NCBI lineage: Eukaryota > Metazoa > Mollusca > Bivalvia > Unionida > Unionidae > Unio > Unio pictorum. The sequence goes on along the minus strand of JARLTB010000034.1, from coordinate 5,602,803 downwards.
TGCAGGTGTTCTAACATGGCTTATATGCAAACACTGCTTTCTGTTCATTGTATGTAATCCTCTTGCTGGCTAGTTTTTCTAACAGACTTTACAGCAGGTCCTTCCATTAGACTTAAAATGGACACGTGAGTTCACCAAGTAGGCAGGGGTTTCTGGAGATCTACTCCAATGGGGATATAACAAAAAATGTTTTATGTAGCAGGATGTAAAGTAAAAGTAGATGGGTAAACTACACTGCTTTTTTCTGATAATAAATCCCCTGAATTTGAAGACGGAAGGTTCAAACATTTGTTTTTAAAAGTAAAAAAGGAAAAAGTAAACAATAAAACATATATTTTAATATAATGTTTTGTTTATTTTATAAATTTAATTAATATTAGGACTCGGAATTAGTCTTCTCCTCCACTCTAATTAGTATCTCGTTTTTCTTCTGCTCAGGCACCTACAAATTAAAAAATAATTTAAACACCTATATCATCTCAGCACCGCTTACATATGCAGAAGTCACATTAACTAGCATTATTAAACTTTATGAAACTTTCGTCACTGCACATGTGCTTCCCTTAATATTGTTTAGCCAAGTTACAAGATTACTTTGTACTTATGTGTCATTTAAGGCAATTGGAAATCAATTTACGCAGAGATGAATTTATTTTGTCCAAATATTGTATGTGAATAATAATTCCAAGAAGAAGCACTTGTCCTATCATACAAGTTGGATGAAACTTGTAGTTAGCTGTACTCCAGCTTTAATAGTTCTGGAAACTTTGATTAGCTGATTTTGTTTTCAATTTACAAATGCATCCCACAATGTTTTCAAAAACTGTAAGGGCGTATATGTAGTAAAACACCTGTAAATGTTCATCTCTATACATATTTTGACCTACATCCATGACATTTAATAGCTGACCGCTACAATTTATCCACCCCACCCCCATGTCTGTAATTATCACAAAATTTTATCTTTAATATGCATTTTCTTTTTTTACATATATGTAAATCAGCATATGTATACATATGTCTCAACATATATTCATTTGAATTTCACTTGTGATTAAAATAGACCCATCACGCACTCAACCTTTCGATTGGTTGATAGGTTGAGTGCGTGATGGGTCTATTCCCACTCACCCAGGTCTAACTTTCATATCATTAGCCCCTTTTTAGTGGTATGATATGACGACCAAATTAAAAAGCGCACTCTGTGCGCATAAACGCCAGGAAGATGTGGCACTATTTCATCTTCCTGGATAAATTAAATCACTGCCATGTAAATAAATGGCAGTGTAAAATAGTGAACATATGACCCTAGTGGCCGGTTTCACTTTAAATCCAACTATTCATTCAGTGATTGAATTAATTTAAATCACTTGGTACATTTTAAAATAAATTTTGATCAAGAACAATCAATCTTACGCTTTTGAGGTAAGCGCGCTTAATTCGAAGTGCTAGCCTAACGGAAGGCATTTTGTCATCGTAACCTATCCTATCCTCGATATTTTTCGTTCCAAAAATGTACCATTGTAACAATATAATTTACTTAATACGAGTCGAATAAAGGAAATATGCCAAGCAGTTAGGTCATCTTTACAAGTTGAACATGTTGGCCGATATATCCCATTTTCTGTGTTTGAAAATGCTATTGAGGCCATGGCATTGCCTCGCACCAAGCTCGTAGCAGTTTACAAGTGCTTGAATGCATCAAAGGGCATCGACCAATTAAAAAAAACAACTTATTTTCTGCAACAAAATATGCGAATATACGTTAACAACTTAACAATTTAGTGTTCATACCTTGGTGGTTCAAATTAGCGGGAAAAAGGAGATTCGTTTCTGCCTCAATTGTCATTTGGTCGATACATGATGAGCTAGTCCTTGGTTCGTAGATACGTAAAATATTGTTAAGACAATGACAGTACCTTATGTTTGTAATAAAAAAAAATCACGAGTAAAATGTTTTTCTACACAAATTGCAACCTCCTTTTAGTTATTGGTTTTGAAAATAAAAATTGATGAACTACGAAACTATGAGTGTTTTCCTTGATCATGTAAAGTTAACCACAACATTGGTACAACGTTGTAAAAGCGTTATACAATTTTGTACAAAATTTATATTAATTCTTGCCCATAGTATTAGGATCAATGCAATTACATACCATTTGTAATTTACTATATCTTTTAGATCAGAGGAATATTTAATTTCATTTTCATGTGTAACGTTTTAGCAACGTTGACAAAACGTTATATTCCCACGTAACCGAAATACATCCATATAGCAAGGTTGTGAAAACGTTGTGTGTTAGCTGGGGTATTGCTAGTGAGACGTTTCCCTAATATGTCCAGAAGCTGTATTCAATGTGGCATTAGTTTGCATGTATATAAATTTTGCATCATTATTGTATTCCTCCTGCCAGAATAATAAGACAAATTCGCCTGGCGAAAGGTTCATTAAGAATAACAAATACATAGTTTTATATAGTATAACGGTTTCGTCAATGCAAGACGATAGCTTTTTAAACACCATCGGAGAGGAACGAAGCATGTCCGTTTTCTCAATGTCACCCTTTTTGATTAACAAATCGACTAATGTTGACTAACATTGAAGTCAGTTCAATGACTACACCTAGCTTGACCCAAACCAATGTTGTAGTCGAACCCTCTCTGCTGCTCTCTCCTTGTGTTAAATTATCAATCTGATGATATAAAAAGGATCTTTTACATTGATCAAATAAAATGAAAAATTCAAACAAACGATCAATCTGAGACTTTTCTGAACTTTGAGTAATATTCTTCCTCGGTTGGAGGGTTTTCTTTTTTAGGTATTAAAACCCCTTCTTCGATCCTACGACGGTAATACGCCATCAAAGTTCTGTATTTAATTCCACAACATTCATTAAAAACCCGATATTGTTCTCGAACGCCAACATTGCATCCAACACAAGGTCGAGGACCAGAACATGGATTTTTTGATAAAATATATTTATGTTTCTTGCAGTATTCTCCAGAACATTTTTTCTTACATTTATCTGTGCTTCCTTGACGCAGACATGTACAATGTTTCATATATCAAATAGTATCTATTTAGTATAGTTAGAGGATGGTGCTTAATCAATATCGGTTATAAAATCTTTATTTTGTCAATCTGCTGATACAAATTAGCCAAATATTTGATCGATACCTACACGATATATTGTCCTAGGATCATGCAGATTTATTGTTTTAAAACTATACGGTATTGCTTGCGCACGTGAAAAGAAATCTCTGAATTTATTTATGTTCATATCCCCGCTACACCAGGTCCTATGAATATTTTCTAGCCTGTGTGTATCATTTCCATTAAATACAGCTAAAATATTACAATTGTCTCTGATTACCTTCGGAATTTGTGTATACCGCTGAGTTACATAAATAACATCGCTATTTTTATGCCGTCCTCGAGAAAATATTCTTGCCGGATTCGTTTGTTTATCTAGAATTACGTCATCATACACAACTAAATTATTAACGAATCCATCGAGATCATCGACAGATGGTGCTTAATCAATATCGGTTATAAAATCAATAATATCCTCACCGCTCAGCAATCGTGCGTTTTCATTAAATTCCTTAAGTACTTCGTAGCATCTCTGATCATCTACAGATGGTGCAACTAAATACAATTTACTCCATTTCAGCCATCTTATTACAAGATTAAGTAATAGTTATGTTTTACCTGACCCAGACGGGCCGATTAATATCATTCTGATCGAATTTAGTAACGCTGGATGATGATTTACATGTTCTCGTGTTCGTGTCGCTGAAAAATCATTACATCCATAATATAATAGTATATCATGGATTTATATTGTTTACACTGTAAAGTTAGAACTCAAACTACTGATTAATCCCAGTGACAACAAAGAGTCAAAGAATAGCATACAGTGGAAGATGTTCCGTATGTCCTGGCAAGAAATTTTCCTTACCACATAAAACCGGTGGTGACATTGCAACATTAATGTCAAAATTTCCAGGAACTCCTAGGGCTAAATATCCCGGAGAAAAACATCTTCCAGGATATAATTACTGCGGTCATGGCACTCAACTTGATATCAGACTTGATGAACAAGATCAACCAAAATCCGGTGAATATCCGGTAATTGCAATCGATAAAGCGTGTCACGTTCATGATGTAGCTTATAAAAGTAAAGATCTAGAACAACGAAATATCGCAGATGTTAAATGGATTCACGCATTGAATTCCATAAAAAATAAAAATCTCAAATAGCGATTAGCCAATTGGTTAGTAAACTCTGCGATGAAAACCAAAATTAGCAATAGGAGCTGAGTAATTGATTATAATGCAATCAATTTATTACAGCCCAAGAGGATACTGGTAAGGTTGCGCAGAAATCGATAAACTCGCAAATGCAGCAAATGTCACGCGTTCTACCACCGCAGCGTGGTTAGCGCGACAAGCAATATGACAAATTTATCTAACACCGCCTAAACGAATCGAGTACGCACATTTTGATGTTAATGTTCCTAATGAAGTTCATCAGGCTGATATTTTGTTTTACCTCATGATCGTATACGTAGAGTAAGATTTAAATACACATTAACCGTGTGTTGATGTTTCAAGTAGATAAAAAGAAGCAGAACCACTATCAACTAAAACAGCAACAGAGGTTGTATCTGCCTTCGAATGAATTTATCGACGAGGACCCTTGCAAAAGCCACAAATATTACAAGTTTATCCTGGCAAAGAAATTTTTGGTGCAGCATCATCGTTAATGAAGCGACATAATGTTAAAATACGACGAGGACATACTGAAATTCGTCGTGATCAAGCGATCGTAGAACAATTTAACACAACACTGAAAGATTATTTGGATATCAATACGCAAAGGAATTCATTCAGGATACAAGATCTCGTGAATGGGTTGCAAGATTACCAAGTGTGATAGCTGCATCAAACAATGAGGTTACTCGAATAACTGCCACGAAACCTATTAGTGCGATTACAAGGAGCATAATGTTTCACCGCAGCCAATATTTGGTAATGTCATTGTCAGGTATTTATACCAACCCAGTGAACTTGAAGGAGGAAAAAAAGAGCGACAGAACCTATTTGGAGTATTACAACACACAAGATATCCAGCGTGGTACGATCCACAGGTAGACCTACAATCTACAGATTCGATTCAACTGCACCTCAATGTGGATTCACACGTGAACAGTTAAAGGTTATTCCCGAGGATACACAATTACCACCACAGTCACTTAACTAGCACCTCAACGCCGATTACATTCAAGACAAGTTAACATCACATTATCACGTGTATGACCAAGAGTGTTATCTTTTCTATCTACGGTAAATTGTCTGGGATTTTTACTCGAGTATTTCCACAGCATTATACAATTACAGCTTGCACAGTGATTATCCTGTTGTTGTTTCAATGTTATGATAAATTGCACGTCCAGATCGAAGTCGCGTTTATTTTTTTGTATCACATTTTTATAGCCATCTAATATTTTTCTTAATATATCATTGTTAATATTGCCATTGGTTTCTGACGCATCCACGACAATCCTACGTAGCTGAGATATTTTCCTGACGCGAAACACTGCAAGATAAACTAAATATGATCGTCCACAATCCAGACAACAGTATCTGAAATAGTTAATCCTAGAGATGAATGTATTGTCATTGTGTATCCTAGCCTCCACTCCGATAAAGTGCTATCAACAACACTGACATCAACTAAAACAACATTATTCAACACGAGATTTTTTTTCTCCGTCTGTCCTGGTATGTCAACGAGAATATTTTGTCGTCGCATATCTGCTGGGTGATAACATAATGGTACCGGCATCTCTGCGAATGTTTCTTTATGTAGCAGAAATAATCTATGTCGAAGTGTGTCAGGAACTAGCGTTCTACATGCAACTATCAGATCATTTGGTCTCCATGTATCCCAAAAGTTCTTTAAAGAAATTTCTGAGATTATTCAACGCATAACCTCACATTGAATTTTATATCTCTCAATGTTGAATCAAGTGCTCTATGATCGTCAACTATTTCTTCGTAATAGTCAACTGATCTATTCAGCCATTCGTGGAGACGGTCAAACAAAGTGTGGTGGTTGACCATGATCGCCACACATTATTAAACAGTGTTTCTCGTCAACAACCAATCAAGAGATATGTTTTGATTATGTAATGATACTGTACCTATTTCATTTCAAGCTATGATCTTCGAAATATATTTATCTTCCATTCAATCGGGATTCCATGCGTCTCTGCTCCATCGGAAAACGCCGTGATAAATACATGACCGTGTTCTTCGTTGGGTCATTTCTCACGCAAGTCTATGTGTAGGTGTCAAAACGATCATATGTGAATTATGAAATAGTTCAATCGCACGTGTCGTCTTTCCTGATCCTCCAGGTCCATTTAGATAAATCAATTTGTGTCTAGCTACGGGATCATATATTGATGGTGCAGACGATTGTTTTAATATCCGATTATTTCTACGGTAAATATCTTTGACTGGAACATCCGCTGATTCAGAATAGTTGAGAATATTCTTTTTTTCATATTATTCACGAACCCCATGATGCATGATCAATGATATTTAGTTGGTCTAGTAATCTTGAATATTTTTTATTGATATAAAACGAATCTGTAGCTACTATAACAGCAAACTCTGGAATTTTATATATCATGGATAACAGATTAATCGAAACGTTCGCGAGCATCGAAGATCTTAAATGGGTATACTGCGGTGAATCACCGCCAATATAACTCACAATTATACTTAACTTAGTTCCATTTGATAAGAAAACTGTATCCAGACTTCTAAATGTATTTCGTTTCGTTGTATCAGTGATTATAAAGTTTAATTCAGCATCGTCTATGATCAATCTTGTACAATGTCGTTTATCATGGTATGATCCTCCTTGGATAAATTTCATTTTCCTGCCAAGATCCTTTGCAATTTTATTTTCAGTCAGTTTTATCAGGATCTAGTTCATAAGAATATTCCTTTTGTTGCCGTAATCAAACTTCGGTCTGCACTCGGTATGATATAATCGCTTCACCGACAATCAACGACGTCAACATTAAACAATTGAGCATATCTAGTAACAGCACTATTGGAGCCCACTTCTTTTCTGAAAAATGTATACCGAACTAAACATCACAGATCGGATGAAGGTTTTCTGTAAACTCGAATGATTCAATACAAGCGAATCCAGTAATGTCAAAATCAGGTAATGGTCCGTTTATCCCAGAAAACTTCCCAGATAACATGCAACCATATCAACCCAGATAACAATTTTACGCGAGTATTTACCGTTCCACAGTCCACTGTGACCATATGCAATACAACCTAATATTATATCATCAACAAGATCAAACCGAGTGGGTTTCCAGGAATTTTTTTTCTGTAGCAAAATTAGCTGCAACTGATGGAATAGTAAAACATTTTCGTCAGGCGTATATTCTCTCATTTTCTCGTCGAGTGATTCTGTTCGATAAATAGAGATGGAAGTCTAGGACTAAAACCGTGTTTACAATGTGCCGCTCTAGTACGAGAAAAAACATGCTTTTGTGTGCAATGATAATAATAATAATAATAATAATAATAATAATAATAATAATAATAATAATAAAAATAATAATAATAATAATAATAGTAATAATAATAATGAGGTCTTTGTACAGCGCCTAATCTTTCAAAGCTCTAAACGCTTTACACCATCAATAATGATATGACTACACTACAGAACAGCAAATGATAAAAACAATGAAATTGGAAAACATAAAAACATGCTGAAAACATATAAGATACAAAACATGATTAGGTCACTAAGGTTGTCTCTGCAGTCGAAACAGCTGAGTATTGAGAGCACTCTTAAAAGGGACCACTGTGTCTTTGTATCTAATTTCAATGGGCAATTCGTTCCACGTCGCCGGGCCCTGGTGTGCAAACGAACGTTGTCCATATGACTTTGTTTTCACCATGGGAACAATGAGTATACGATTATCAGAAGAAGAGCGTACGGATCTAGCTGGTGTATACACATGGGTGAGGCTGGAGAGGTATGTTGGACTAGAGTCTGTCATTGAAAAATAGCACAGAGAACAAATTTTGTGTTTGACTGTGTATCAAATTGATAGCCAATGTAGGTTACAGAACAGTGGTGAGGTGTGCTCTGATCAAGGTACTCTAAAGATGATCCACTCAGCTGTGTTTTGAACTTTTTGAAGTTTTTGGAGTAAATATTGTGACGAACCAGACAGAATTGAGTTACAATTGTCCAGTCTTGAAAGTACTAATGAACATACAAGTGTTTTAGTGGCATGAACTGAAAGATATTTACGAATGGAACTGATGCGTTTCAATTCAAGATATGCAGCCTTGCAATAAGTTCATGACATGTTGGTACAATGTGAGAGTACTGTCTTTAGTAACGTCTAGATTCCGTATTGACTGTGAAAATTTAATGTTGGTGTTGCTGATATTTATTGTCTGAGGTAAAGGATGTGAATCAGAAAGTCTTTATGTTGTGATCAGAATGACCTCAGTTTTATCATCATTCATCTGCAGCTTGTTACATGTCATCCATGATTTCACATCCGAAATGCACTTCTCTACTCCATGGATGGTAGCATTAACTTAAGTTGGGTGGCTAAACTTGTATATTTGGGTGTCACCAGCGTACAATTGTTGCGATACTGGGTGATGATGAATGACACTTGAGACTAGCTGAGTGTACAGAATGAAGAGAACATGTCCCAGAACAGATCCATGTGGAACACCACAATATACGTCAACTGGGTTGGAGTATATTCCATTTGCAGATATAATTTGTGTCCTGTTGACTAAGTAGGACTTGAACCACTGTAAGGCTAAATTCTGAATGCCAAATACATGCTGGAGAAGGTGAAGTAATATATCATGGTCTATTGTGTCAAATGCTGCAGATAAATCAAGGAGAGTGAGGACTGTAATCTTTCCACTATCCAAAGCAGAGAGAATGTCGCTAAATACTTTCAGAAGAGTAGTTTCCGTACTGTGGCAAGGGCGATATGCAGACTGTACATTGCTAAAAAGACTGAATTCAAATGAGATACAAGTTGGGTTACAACAATCTTTTCTAAGATTTTTCATATGAAAGGGAGATTAGAAACTTGGCGGTAGTTCCTTAAATCGTTATGGTCCAGTGTTTGTTTCTTCAGCAGTGGCTTTACGATGGCACTTTTGAAAAATGATGGGAATTCCCGTGATGAGAAAGAGATATTTTTAACATCAGTTAGTGAAGGCAATATTGGGTCTAAGCACTCAAGCAGCAGTGATGTCGGAATTGGATCAAGGTCACGAGAGTTTGGTGCACTTTTCATCACGATTGTCCTTACTAAATCTATAGAAACAGGTTAAAATGCTCCTAACGGTTGTCGCTGAAATTCTGCATCATAACTGTATGGTGACGAATCAGTTGAAATTGTGCTTTGTGCTATCAAGCGAATCTCTAATGGTTTGAACTTAGTCATTAACGAAATTTGCGAATTAGTCTGGTAGGTATAGTGTAGAAGTGGTGTACATTTGTTGCTTGACATTAGTTTGTTGGTTATCTCGATGATCTCTTTGCAGCTGGAACTCTCCGTGATCTTAGTACTGTAGTGGGATGATTTGGCTAAATGGACTATGTTTGTGACGTTCCTCTTAACGGCTTCATTGATTTGATTATGAATAGTGAGTCTGGTGGAAAGCCAAAGCCTCTCGGCTTCTCGGCAATGTCTTTTAGCAGTGCGAAGCTGGTCCCTAACACTGCTATACCAAGGAGAACACTTTTTTTTATTGATACTCTGCTTTTGGTGGCTGGGGCATGTTTTTCAAGCAATAAACGCAGGTAGTTATCAAGTTGTTCCGCTGTTGGATGTAAGAAAGTTGTTGGGTTTTCTTGGATGTCATGCATTAATTTGGTTCTATTTATTATACGGAGGTTTCTCTTAGTAGCAAATAGACGTGGAGGGTTAGTGACTGATACGTCGAGATGGCATACAATGCAGAGGTGATCCGATGCAAGTTCGTGGGATACAAGGGTTGATTGCAGAATATAATCATCAGGTCTATAAAGAAATCAGTCTAAAATGTGGCCACGTTTATGGGTTGGTTTGTTAACTGACTGTTTAAGATTGAAAACATGAAGGGAATCTAAGAGTTTTGACGTGTTTGTTTTACCAGGACAGTCATAGTGAAAGTTGAAATCTCCAAGAATAATTAGGTTGCCACGTATTGAATTTCCATACTCTAGAAGATTTGGAAACTGCTCCAAAAATAGAGATTAAGTCAGCTTGTTTTTTTCTATTACGAGGAGGACGGTAGAGATAGAAAAAATGGACTGACCTTTGTTCCAGTGTGAGCGTTGTTTGGACTAGTTCAAATGATGTGTAGCAGAAGTTTAAGGTTGTGTTGTACTTGAGGCATTTGATGATGGAATTCTTTGTAATTACAGCAATTCCACCTCCGCGAGAGTTGCGGAGGAACGACTTGATGGGGTAATCGCTGGGCGTTAAATCCGCACACTTACATTCATCACCTTTCGGATGTAACCAAGTCTATGTCAGGAAAAAGACATCAATAACCTGGTCATTGATAAAATTAACAATTTATGTGCGCTTTTATGGTGATCCTACTGACTGAGCGTTGTATAATGCATAACGTAGTGGTATCCCTGGGACAATTGACACAACGGTTGACGATTTAAGAGGAATTTGAACCAGGTTATTAAAACTAACGGGATAAATTTTAAGTTGTTTATCCGTTAGGGGCGAAAGGGAGATAACTGGAATCCTTCTTCCTGTTCAACGCCGGCCGGCTTTGAAAGAACGTTTCTTTTTTCGCTTCCGTTTACATTTAAGAAATGATGAATGAATTTCCAGTTCGTTCTTTCTTGAGCACAAAGTATTATCTAGAACCAAGGTGTGGTAATTTAATACAATTATTGAGGATTCGTCGTAGTGTAAGCGGTCACGTGACGGCGGTTTATTCAAAATCAAATTACGTCTCAACAGCGGAACAAAATAGCTGAGAAAACATCCAATAGCTCCCGCTTCCTAAACAAGGAGATGAACCAAAACACACGAACGGAACAGCCAATGCATGATGAAATACAACAATGTAGACGATGACAGAAAACAAGCACAAATAAAGTACAAAATCGGAAGAGCCCACTCTCAAGCAGTCAAGCGTTATCGGCCATCTTTCCGTAAGTGTGGTGGTAAAAGATACAGAGAACTGAAACGATAGTATGATGGAAAAAATTAATGACAGGATTATTAAAAAACGGAAGAGTATCTGATTAGATCTCAAAGTAATGATCAAGGAAAATAACGATTTAAATAAAAGATATTTATATATAATCTAGCAAAAGGAATTTATGATACATCCTATCATAACAAACTACGAAGCAAATCATGATGGTGTTATCATACACTGTATACAAAAAAATAACCAGTCGTTTATATGATTAATACTGGTTATCTCATGTTCAGTATTAATAAAATAAATAAAATAAACAACCTATCTCTGTCATAGGTCATAAATATATATGAACATAGACAACATTTATGCTATAATATCTGCAGTAAAAACATTAAAGGACGAAAATATATTTATTCAACTCGATCCAGAAAAAATAATTTGTGATTTCAAGTCAATCCAACAACGAAATCTTGAAGGTGGTTATACACTTTCAAAGGAGTGAAAGCTGATAAAGATCATACAGTCTATAATGTTCCAGTCCTTCTCGATGGTAAAAGATACAGATGTAGATAAGTTTGTACCACTTTCTATAGCAGTAGAAAATATTAAATCAAAACTGTCTCACAAATATGAAACAAACAAAATTAGCAACACAAAAGTGAGACAACTAAAAAAGATTATAAATGAAAACGCTGCTATCGATGGAAGCTTGGATTAATTCCTCTAAATTCTGTTGTTTTATTGTGTTTTAATATTTTTTTATTCTGTTAAAATATTGTTTTATTCAGATTGTAATTTTTTATGCAAATCTTCTTTTATACCCATTTTAGTCGAAATGTCATAAATAAATTATTTAGTGAATGGCTCGGGGTTTTCCCTACAAAAATCAGAAATGTGATAGATTTTGTACGATAAAATTGACTAAAATGGGTTAAAAATAGATAAAATGCATCAAATATGTAAAGAAATATTCTATTTTATTGAAATCAGATTTTATTCAGTACTATATAATATTTTTTTAAGTTCATCAAGTCTAATGCAGGAATGCGCGTAGTTTATAATCTGATCTCGGTAACAGGTGATCATAGAAATATGTTCTAGCCGCAATCATTGTAACTGTTCTTGCGTCAGTAAAAAATCTTCGTCACCGAACTCATCTATGACTATATCAACGATGCTGAATGAAGACTGTGTAAATATTAATTTGATTTCATTTTCAAGTGCTTCCTTGTCGTGTATAAAACCTTTAACGTGCTGGTACATATGTAATATTTATCCGATTAATTCGTGAATCAAGATCAAAAGATTTTACATAGAGGTTTATTAAGAAAACCTCGCCAAGTAAATCAATAAAGTGTCCACTCTGGTCGGTGAGTTTAAAATTTATGATTGACAAGTATTGATTATACGTGCGTAGATACACCGGATTGATTGGTTCCTGCACGATCAAGGATGCAGGGGGAACCATTGGAGTAAATGTGTAAAGAACGTATCCTTGTTGAGCTTGATTCGGTATCCAAAGATCTGTTTGATAACTACGATCAATTACATCGCATACAATAACGACTGCAATCGTTGAGATTATATTTATAATCTCTGGTGAAATATGTCTGCCTTCAGCATCTGGATTGTTGTTAAATCTGAGAATATCATCAGGATGCTGTGGAGTTTCATGCCATCCCAGAACAGTTTTTATCGATGATCGATAAATATCTACGACGTAATCGGCAGATTTTAATTCAGTCACAGATGATAATGTTGGTTTGTGAACAGAAATAGTTATTTTTTATACTTTTTTTGTTCTTGATTTTATTCCGCGCTGGAATTCATCGTTGATCTGTTCAATCTAATAACTACCTGTGGGGATACAAACAACAAAGAAATCTGAGGTTCCATCCGGTTTATTTTTGTTTGCAAGTACAAGCGAATTATTTGGAGGTAATCCACCAAACGGTTATGATCTGATATTTGGCCAACTCTGATATACTCGCAGTTGTGCAAGTGCAATCTCCCTTGCTAAAATTGCTGTTGGAAAATTAATACTGAATTCGGAATTGGTTGTGCTCACAGAAATTATAGTGGTTTTTATCGGTGTTATGTTCGTGACAATCTGTTGCAATAGTTCTTGTGCTGACATTTATCTATTTATCTTTATCTTTAATGGGAGTAGATTTTATCACAGTCATTACTTCGGAGAATATGTTAGTCATTTATGCGAACTCAGAATCGGATATTGAAGCATCGTTGAGACTTTCAGATATTAACTAAGACAGTTTAGAATACGACACCGTTGCCCCGCGTAACTTCACCGTATAATCGGTTAATGTGTTTGTTAATGTTTGCGATTTTATTAAAAAATCCAGCGATCGCAGTTGACTCAGCAGCACAGATAGTTATGACCGCTAGGTGATGTCATTGTTACAGCGGATAATAAAATACCGGCTCCAGTAACAACCGCGGAGACTGCGTATGCAATAAAATCAATGACAATTACACGTCTGTGATATATTTTTACTTTTATCGTGTAAGTATCAACGATAGATTTTAATTTATCTTGCCACTCACGCGCATCATTGTATATGCAGTCCATATTATTTACGCTGTAATCAATTGAGGTGTTTCGGCAACAAATTCCAAGCACCACCAGATCGTTACTACATTTAACATTTTGTCGGATGCAACCAGGATAAATATTTCCTAGTCTCCACGGTTTAATATAACAGATACGGTTCCAGAGAATTTATCCGTTGAGTGACGCCATGGATACGTGGTAAATATCTCGAATTTTGCACTACTAAACACAGACAATCTGTACTTGCCTGTAACTTCCGCGGTATGTTAGACCATGTTGTTGATCCTGATGATATTGTGTTTACGACATTGTTAATCCGCCTCTGGAGAATTTTAAACTGATATTTTTCAACGAGATCAATTTTATTAATACAAACTATATCATTCCACTTAATATTACTTGTTTTCAAAACACCGTGTTTGTCCTGAAAAATATTAACTTCGTCTCGGTCAACCCCAGCTAGGTTCATAATATCAGCAAGGTAATGTCGTGTTGCATATTCTGATGCGTCGAAATCCTTATCGGTTGCTTTGTCAGTTTTTCTGATCAAAGCTCTTCCGTAAATATCGACCATTATATATGTGTACAATTTTAAATACCTATGTAAACAACTTTTGTTGCTTTTGCAACTGCAGGTGCGTCCGCAGCAATTATTGCTGGTATTGCTGCAAGAAGTGAAAATATACCTCCTAATTTAATCATATCTTTGATGGCACTTGGAGAAAATCCAAGTTGAACTCCAGTTTTGAAAATCAGAGCTTTATCGAAACGTTTAAGCTGATCACCGGTTAACGACAATTTATTTTGAACACCACTCATTTGTTTTTTCTTTAATGTTATTTTTGCCCCACATTTATTTGCGTTCTTTGATTGTAACTTTTTTTATCTGACCTTGACTCAGAGTTGCGGTAACATGACTATACGACATTTTTATATTTACTCGATTGATATTAATTACATGTTCTGTACTGGTGCATACACGACTCAACACCCTAGAGTAATACTGCTCTGTCGCTAAGTATAACAGCGATCGCTCTGGAACCAGCACTAACAACAGGTGGGCCTACAGCACCAGAAGGAAAATAACCTACTTGAGCTCGAAAATAGATATCAACAACAGATTGTCTACATAAATCCAAATGTTCCAGTAAAAAGTAATAGATCGGATATAATGTTGTAAAATCTTTCTGTGATATTTGCAAACCGGTATCTACATTTAGATCACGCCCCATAAATGATATTAAACGATGATATGCACGTGAAACAGTATTATGTTCAAAATGTAATTTTATATCCTCGGCAGGTTCTTGATGTCCATTTATTGTCAAACTTACCTCTGTAGCATTAAGTGTGTCAAATATCATTGTACTTTTTTCTGATTATTTCCTCGTGCATTTGCCTGAAGTGCGATAAAATATCTCGTGGTGCTGAAACCCCCTGTTGTGCTGATATATGCCATGTAAATTGACCAGCACCATTACCTTGAGTACTATCTGTAATCATTGTTTTCCACGATAGCAGTGAAATACTACCTTGATTCATGAAAGAAAGTAATTTTTTCTTCTGTGATAGATGGAACCATTACAAGAATCCACAATGACAATATTTTAGCTTCATCAACAACCCCATCGGCTCGCCAGACTGTATCATTGTCCGAGTCTTTTCTGACAAGTACTATAGTGTGTTTAGCACCAAATATAACCTTTCAAATATCCCGACAAAATCCAAAAGCATGAGATAATGGAATTACACACGAAAATTCTCTATTAGCGTTCAACATTGACTTACGTGCTGCAAATCGAAGGTTGAAATTGTTATTTCTTGATAATACTGCGTTTACGTCTGCGGCGCCACCTGCAGCTCTTACATTACCAGTAGCTAAATCTGTGTGATCTGCATGATCATTTGTATCCTCTCCAAACATCATCGATGGACCAGCTGATCCTGAATAGTCGTCAGAGTATCTTGCTAGACCAAGTATCGTCGTAGCGACATCAACATATTGCAGACATGATTCGATATGTTTTCCATCGATGATGTATGTGGCACTACTGAATAATGCCATAATGCCATTATTGACAAAAGCAATTTTAGTAGCAGCTTCAAAATTTGTATCGTCATCAAATCGATACAAATCGAACTTCGACTTCGATTAATAAGAAATATCGACTTGTATCCTGTACTTGTAATTCTATTCTTTCACGCTGATTTGGTTTCACTGCATCGTATGAATAATATTGATAATCGCACAGGGAATCATTTTTACGAACTGGTTCACCCATGTCTAATGCTGTATCAATTTCACGTTTAAAGATAATATTGTTATTACTATGATCTAAATTGTAATTATCTACGAAGACCACTTCCTGCTATCAGACTTTGTTATCTTCCTTTTCTTTTAACGATACATTAGCCAGATCCATTAATCTTTGAGTTGCGGCCTGGTTTATTATTTTACTTTCATTTACAGGCATAACTTGAGTAGATGGTAATTTCAATTGCTGCTTTCGTCGTAGCAACCGTAAAATTCTGTCCTTGACCGCAGAAAACGCTTTACCGTCGCTAGGAGCTTTGTCGCGAATAACATCGATAGCTTTCATTGATTGTTGTTTTGCAATTGGCATTGCTTTTGGGGCTATCCTAGTAAAAAAAAAAAAAAACAACATCACCAAGTCCATCTCCGTAGGTTATTTCACAAACTGGAAATTGTGAGTTTACTACTCTGATCATTCTTGGTTCACGATACGTATTGTGAACGATCATTTTATTTAATTATTCGCCATGATCTAAATTAGCGTCGACATATATCAGGGATTTCGTTGATAATTTCATGAGAAGTATTTTCAGCGCGTTTTCCTCCTATGAGAATTTATAGCTTAACCACGTCAGCGATGACGTTGTCAGGACAAGTGATATGATTATTTCCTAGACCAATTCCTGTAGTAGCGCCATTTCTATTTGTTGCAAAGGTGGAGGAAGTTGATAATGTGGTTGTTTTTGTTATATTTGTTGTTGAGTTTCTTCTAAATAAAATCTTTTTATATCGTTAATATATTTATTATATACTGGGTCATCACTTCTAGCCTGAATTGTATTGTAGTACACACGATATAGCCATTTAAAATAGTTATCAGTAGTTGTGTTAACATACTCAGGTTTTAAAATGTCAGACTTTCGAGAAAAACTATCATACGCAACACGAGAAAAATCCTTCCTTTTAATATTTTTCTTAAAATCTTCAATAACACCTTTCTTAAATTTACTAATCAATTTAACATCTCTTTTTTGCTTTAGGTTTAGATGCAAGTTTTTCCTTCACATCAGCTATTTCAGTATAAATTTTATCAATGTCATGTTGAGGTTGTGCAGCACCTATTCTAGCTGGAAGATCTTGTATAATCTCTTGCGTTGCCCTAGCGGTTTCTTGTATCGTCCCAAGAAGAGGTTTCTTTATTTCTGGATCAGTGATATCTCCCCATACAACTTTCCCAGTTGTTGCAGTAATAGGTTTAAATAATCTTTCTGTACCTTCTACGAAATTAAAGTGTGACTCCTGGCGTTCTTGAAGTTTTCTTCTAAGCGAATCTCTCAAAGGAATACATTTTTTGATTGCTTCCTAGCGTTCGAATCGAACAACCTAGCAGGCTGGATCAGAAACCGTGTCGATATTATACCTTATCTGCAACATCACAAAAATTGTATTTACACAATGTGAAAATGAAAGAAAAAAACTGTTAAATACACGTGAATAGGAAATTATGTACAATATGCATTTAAGGAAATAAAACGGTGTATTGCATTCTGAATGTTTTCATCTTGCGCATCACTGTCGTCGTCATCTAATAAAGCAAACTTGAAGTAATGTTGTTGAGCTATATAGATGGCATACTCAATGTTAATAAATATTTTGGCATATATTATTGTCTCCAGCTGCATATTCTTTGTTGTTGTCCGCTTCCAGGCGACAGAAGCATGTTTCTCATTTTGTCACATTGATGCACGCTGATTTTGACATACAACAATTGTTAACATTCATCATACATTCTAGCGCAGGAAATTGCTTTTGTATGGATGGCTTTCACTAGGTTTACAGCGAACTTCTCATGAAACGCTATTTTCTGGAGAATAAGTCTAAAGCAGGTTCATCGACACATGCTGTTAATAATGAGTGATTGATTTAATCCATGAAACGTTAGCGTCAAAGGGGTCCATCAAGGCAATAGCCATTCATGTCGATATTACGAATTCTGTTTTAAAAACAATAAATAAACAAACAAAGATGAGGAAAAGAAAAGCACAACATTAAGATGTTATTATGTGCTCAATAATTTTCTTTAGAATCGTATAAAATAATTTTATCTTGACCATTTGTATTTTTCTGTCTTAGCCACGCAGGCAATCGCACGAGTTGTTGGGTGTGTTCTGAGGATTGATATATGGGTGGGTTTCTGGTATGCTGTCCGAATTGCAACGCACACAGCGCGCTGATTGTAATAATATTAAAACAAATCAAAATGAAATTCTTTAGCAATAATTGAATCCAAATTAAGTGTTACGGCAACTGTAATCTGTATTTTCGTTTTGAGTGATAATGTTTGCAGTGATTTCTGGAAGCTAATAAATTTTATTTTAGGGGCTAGATCAATATAATCGTTGATAAAAGATGTCTCTGTACACAACTGTATTCAAATAGAAACTGCTGTGAGTGAGGCAACCCTTATCAGTGCTCCAGGCCTTTTGGAAAAGTGAATAAAATTCCCCTTAATGTTATGGACTAACTTTACTACTAGTTTCACGTTATCTTCTCAGCAAACATGGTGCATCCAACCAACTCAATTTCAATTTAGCATACAGATGACCATGTGCGATATAATACAACATAATCTATTGTTGTTAGTTTAATTTCTTATGACTCTTGAAGGATCCACACATATACGTTCACTTTCTGGTATCCTTTCATGTATATATATGACCAGTATGGACCTATAAAATGTTAGTATTTCAACATAATTGTATGTTTGTGTTGCCAAAAACATTTCAACATTACACACATGTAACAGCTATCCTTACTTAACACTATACCCTTATCCAGCAATTTACCCTTGTTTAGCACTTTATTCTTGTCTAGCACTTTATCCTTGTCTAGTACTTTACCCTTGTCTAGTACTTTATCCTTGTATAGAGCTTTAACCTTGTCTAGCACTTCACCCTTGTCTAGCACTTTATCCTTGTCTAGCACTTTATCCTTGTCTAGAACTTCACCCTTGTCTTGTACTTTATCCTTGTCTAGCGCTATATCATTGTCTAGCACTTTATCCTTGTCTGGTAATTTACCTTTGTCTAACACTGTACACTTGTCTAGCACTTTACCATTGTCTAGCAATTTACCCTTGTCTAACACTTTTCCATTGTCTAGCAATTTACTTTTGTCTAGCACTTCATCCTTGTCTAGCATTGTACCCTTGCCTAGCACTTTTTCTTTGTCTAGCAATCTAACCTTGTCTAGAACTTTACCATTGTCTAGCACTGTACCCTTGTCAACCACTGCACAATTGTCTTGCACTTTACAAGATTTATAAATTATATTACATTTATTTTAAGACTGGTTTTCAAAACGTTTGTGACTCGATGAGGTGCACAAAACCATCAACGGGCGAGTGCATGCCGAAACATCATGTTGCTGTCAGAGGAACCGAATGCGGACGAGCTAAGGTAAGCCCTCTTAACGTCCTCTACTAGACAAAATATGAAATTCAATTGATTTTCTTAAAGAGCGAAACGGCATTTGCAGCATAATTTATTTAATGCATATATAATAGTAAAAAAATGATGAATAGTGATGAAAAAGACAGTATGCTTTAAATACCAATTGCAATATTGACGAATAACAAAAACAACAAATTTTAACTACTTTTCAAATAAGTCAAATTGGTATATAGGGATGCAAAAGGTACGTACATAAACATTTGCTACAAATATATGTAAACACACAGGTAAATACAAACACACAGAAGCATATATATATATATATATATATATATATATATATATATATATATATATATATATATATATATATATATATATATATATATATATATATTTATATATATATATATATATATATATATATATATGTCATACATAACGGAATGTGCTATCCACGGATTATAAAAGATAATGCTTGATAATAGTAGCAGAATGCTGCCTATCTGTATGTCTGTATATATGTCGCCTGCCTACCTGTATATCTATGTATCTATCTATCTTTATATATATATATATATATATATATATATATATATATATATATATATATATATATATATATATATATATATATATCTATATATATCTATATATATATATATATATATATATATATATATATATATATATATATATATATATATATATATATATATATATATATATATAAGTACCCTGCATGCGTAACCAAGGCGCGAACCAAACGTAACTAAGTAAACATGACGTATCTATGGCACCTACAGTTCACAACGAACACACGCGAAATTAGGTATCGCTACCGATTATGAATTTCATACAGCTGTTAATTTACATCATATATGATAAGTAAGTACCCGGCATGCGTTGCAATGCCACTCAAAGAAAGAAAGTGTTTGTCTTTTAATCCTCGCATGCGTTGCAATGCCACTGTTTCCAATCTTGCTTCCCGTTGCTCGTCTGTTTTAGATGATCGGGCTTGAGCAGTGCGAACTGAAACGGTTTCCAATCTTGCTTGCCGCTGCTTTTCTGTTTCTAAAGGCGCCTACAGTTCACAACGAACACACGCGAAATTAGGTATCGCTACCGATTATGAATTTCATACAGCTGTTGATTTACGTCATCATAGTTTCAGCCAATTCAGACCGTGTTCGATTGCGTGATGTATTTAAGGCGCCTACTGTTCGATCACGTGACGTATCTAAGGCGCCTACAGTTCACAGAGAACACACACGCGCGGAAATATGATGACGATCCGATGATGATTGTCCAGGTAACAAAAGTTCTTGTATTTCATCCCACGTAGGATTGCATGTGGATGTAATAAAAAAATCTGGGCGGCCATATGCGCGAACATATGTCATTGCATCTTGTGCGTATTCATGCATGTGCCGTGGCCTCCCTGTAAATGTGGCCGGTAGTATGACCATTTTTCCGAATTCATTGAGATTCATTGCCATCATTAACAACTGCAGCACGTAAATGAATGTACTCTTCGGAACGCAACTTGATTTGATTTCATCGAATGTAAAGGAGTCGTTTGGTTTCGATTTTCGCATACATATCGACAATGTATTGATGTAACAATTGTCGACTTTTCAAAATATGATTTTCAGCGTTTTCACGAATCATCAATCGATATGAATAGTATTTCATGGCACTGACTTTCTTAATCGTTTTCTCATTTGTTTGTGGATTTCTCATTAAGATGTTGAAATGATATCCATCAATTGTTGGTGCATTGTACTGTCTTTCGTGTTGGCCGACTGGTGTTTTGTCTGCTCTAACTACAACTTTGTAGTCATCAGTTGGCATTTGTTCAAGGGCAGTTCTGAACAATCGAATTAATTCGTTGTGTTGATCGAATAAAGTTTGTAATGCGGCGACTATTTCTCGTTTAGTGCCCGTATTAAATTGACAACGTTGATCGATTTGTTCATGAGTGTTTCCCATGAAATAAATTTGAAGAAATTTGTGATCTGCGTTCGGCAGTGATAGTATTGATCTTGCACGATGATAAATTTGCCCTTGCACTTTAAATGTTGGCATGTAATTCTCGCGCACGATATTTGTTGCACCGAACGATGTCATTTGGAAACATGAATTGTACTTCTGTATGTTTGCCAAGAAATGTTTCGATTGGCTTGTGTCACCTGATATCAACGTTAATAATGGTTCAGGTGGTGAATGTAATTCTGGCAATTTAACTTTTCCACCCGCGCAGCACATTCTTCGAGTTTCATTCCTAAATTTGAGGGAATTGCAATACACGCATAATTTATCCATTTTTCCAATAAGCACACTTGGATGAAGACAGTAATCATAAGTAGCATTGTAATGGAATGATCTAAGATTTAAATCAGCGCGAATTGTTCGTCTGGATTGAGCAGTGCGAACTCGAACGGTTTGCAATCTTGCTTCCCGTTGCTTGTCTGTTTCAGATGATCGGGTTTGAGTAGTGCAAACTCGAACGGTTTCCAATCTTGTTTTCCGTTGCTCGTCTGTTTCAGATGATCGGGTTTGAGCAGTGCGAACTCGAACGGTTTCCAATCTTGCTTTCAGTTGCTCGTCTATTTCAGATGATCGGGTTTGAGCAGTGCGTAGTCGAACGGTTTCCAATCTTGCTTTCCGTTGCTCGTCTGTTTCAGATGATCTTGTTTGAGCTGTGCGAACTCGAACGATTTCTAATCTTGCTTTTCGCTGCTCGTCTGTTTCAGATGATCGGGTTTGAGCAGTGCGAACTCGAACGGTTTCCAATCTTGCTTTCAGTTGCTCGTCTGTTTCAGATGATCGGGTTGGAGCAGTGCGTAGTCGAACGGTTTCCAATCTTGCTTTCCGTTGCTCGTCTGTTTCAGATGATCGGGTTTCAGCTGTGCGAACTCGAACAGTTTCTAATCTTGCTTTCCGTTGCTCGTCTGTTTCAGATGATCGGGTTTGAGCAGTGCGAACTCGAACGGTTTCTAATCTTGCTTTCCGTTGCTCGTCTGTTTCAGATGATCGGGTTTGAGCAGTGCGAAGTCGAACGGTTTCCAATCTTGCTTTCAGTTGCTCGTCTGTTTCTGAAGCTCGTGATGCCTTTATCTTTCGTGCTTGAGGTGTAAATCGACCAATAGCTTTTCGTTTAGGTGGCATAATTGATTTGACAGCGAAAGTAATGCTTTGTAACGACTATTAAAAATTCACACCGCGATTGTTTGACGTAACCAAGGCGCGAACCAAACGTAACTAAGTAAACATGACGTATCTAAGGCGCCTACAGTTCACACCGAAGACACGCGAAATTAGGTATCGCTACAGACCGTGTTCGATCACGTGACGTATTTAAGGCGCCTACTGTTTGATCACGTGACGTATCTAAGGCGCCTACAGTTCACAGCGAACACACGGTAAATGTCGCAAAAAATATGACATACACACATTTGTTAATTGTACAATTTAAATGGTTGTACTAATTCAGAAACCTTCGCGGGCGTGCTCAGAACAACTCACCAAAGTTTTATCGCAATCGGATGAACGGTATAGGAACGCATACGACACCGGTATAGGAACGCATACGACACAAACAAACAAACAAACAAACATTCATTTATATATATATATATATATATATATATATATATATATATATATATATATATATATATATATATATATATTTTTTTTTTCTTTATTACCAGTGGTGCATTGATGCCATGTGTGTTTCAAGGCTTTGACATGTTATTGGCGATTTGTGGATAACTTGTCGGCGGGCAGCGGGAAGAGTTCCAAGAGCACACTGAACAATTTTTGGTTCGAGTCATGTTCGGCATGATATGCTGCAACGATGTATACTTGTCACTACTGATAATGAAACGAGTGGCATGTTCATTTTCTATCAAATATCAATAAAACAATGTATCGAAAGAGTATCATTTTAACGTTTTTGATTAAAATTTGCCATGTATTCCATTATGATTAATACGTTGTGGTGACGTTGATAATGCTGATGACCGTGAAGAGGTGTAGACGAGAAAGATGTTGATGATGGTGACAACAAGTATAACTATTATGAAATGAGGTTTTGTCAATTTCATTACATTCGAGAAGTTGCAATGACATTGAACCATTGGTTTTCTTTTGCAGACGAATAATCCGAAATCATTTCTTTAAGAAATCACAAAGGTTGGAAGCATTTCCTGATTGATCAAACATAGAAAATATAAACTGCAAAACTGTATTGATGAATTCAATATATTACATCATATTTACTAATTTGCAATAGACATATGTAACCTGGAAAAATGTATTGATGAATTCCATATATTTCGTTATGTATACTATTTTACAATAGACAAATAAATCTATTAGGACCAAGTATCTATATATTACGACCAATTATCTATATATTAAGACCAATTATCTATATATTAAGACTAATTACCTATATATTAAGACCAATTATATATATATTAAGACAAATTATATATATATATATATATATATATATATATATATATTAAGACCAATTATCTATATAATAAGACCAATTATCTATATATTAAGACCAATTATCTATATATTACGACCAGTTATCTTTATATTAAGACCAATTATGTACATGTTAAGTCAAATTATCTATATATTAAGACCGACTATCTATATATTAAGACCAATTATATATATTCTTATTTAAACAAAAAGCATTGCATATGTTTTTCCTTTATTATTTTTATCACATATTGCATAATGCAATTTTATTTTTATAGAGTACAACGTGACTCATGTTTCCTTTTGACGCAGAAACGAAATAAAAATCATGTTAGATGCACATTAAAACATTTTCCCTACTTCTGCATTCCTATTAAAGATCATAGCTCAATCATTTCTAACACCTAAAGTTTCCGAGAAATGGCATAAAACATTTTTGGAGAATTTTCTTCACGTAAACCACACGCAAGCAGGATGCTAGTTCAAGTTACCATTATATTTCATTTCTCAGCAGCTAAGCAGATTATAATGTAAATCTGCCAAGCGAAATATAAGCGCACGTGTCAGCAAAATAGAATCGATGCAAACGTTCAAAACACACTGATTGTTTTGAAATTAAAACCTTAACTTCCAGGCTGATGTTACGGCTAATAGTACATATCGTGTTTAAATTTTCTCCAGTAATGCCCATAAATAATGAATATGTATTGCTCTCACTCCTTTAACAAAATGTGATATATTTCAATAACCTGATACATCGAGGATCTCATATGGTGTTGTTTTAATACTGAATTTATGAAATGAGTTGAAGCATGACCAGTGTTTGCTTGCCAAGGCTCGTAGAAGCTGGATATGACGAAACAAAAATCAAACATTTAATGCTAAATAATTATCGATTTAAAATTCTTTACGTATAAATTATCAATTATTCAGGCATGATGAAGAATGAATAGTTCGGTTCATTCTGTTAGGCGTTGCACCTTCATTTGTTGTGTCGAATAATAATCTCAATTAAAGCTAAACCAATATCAACGTTACAATCTAAATTACACTTTTCTTACGATATATACGTTAAAGAACAAGTGTCCCTCCTAATAAATATAACATTTTATACTTACAAAAGATTTCCAACACATAATCTCATATACACATGATATTAATTTATCTGATGCTTGCAGTAGATACATTCTATGATTACGTATTACCTTTCAACACCGAGCATTACTATGCTGAATATTTTTTTTAAAAGAAGATTCACTGGATGCAGAATTTCCTACATTTACTATAATGTATATCACCACTTATTTGCAGTATTTGACTTGGAACAGCAGGATGTAAAGAATTTTACATTTGTGTCGGAATTGCATCACATATTTATCACGTACGTATTTAGTGGATAGATAAACGTCTGCCAGTGTGAATACAGGTTTATATCCACAATCTTCTGTGAACAGATATGAGAGTATTTACTATGTAGGTTAAACTTTAAACCACGCTTACGTATTTGGTGGATTACATGCCTTAGGGTGGTAGTGGTAAAGTAGCCCTATTCAGACAATTGAGATAATTTGTTAGTCAATTACTTTCGTGAATCGAATCCAAATATGGTGGTCAAAATGTTCATTGACAACAAAACATTTCAGATCGTAGGGTTTGAAAAGGTGATTCCTTGATCACACCATAACAGTAAAGAGCATAATGTACAATATTGCATGAGTTTATTAGGATCAAAGTGTCATCTGAAATTCAATTAATTGTTTTTGTTCTCTTCAAACTCTCACTCTCACTTATAATACTGCATCTAACGTAAACAAACAAAAAAAACGATGTTCTTAAATATCCTTTGGTAGCCATCATGGGCATCTCGAATTAATAAATCCCGAATAGTTTTAAATTCACAACATTTTTAGGTGGTGTTCTGTTTAAACGTAATGGGGTACGTAAATGTCCCAAATACCTGTTGATGTGAAATTCCCAATGAGTCGTAATACATATTGAAACGAGTAATTATACAACATTTTATACCTAACTGCTGAATTAAAAGTTGAATGTCATTAACACAAATGACTTTAAAATGCCTCTATTATAAAATCTATAAAATATTATGTAGATGTTAATAACGTATTCTAGTTTAAAGAAATAAAGGGTTATGTAATCAATAAATCGATGCTGTATGATTCTAAAGCCAGACTTAATCTTAACAATCGTTGATTCTTGTCATCCCGTTTAATATTAGTAGTGGGGTGGCATGTCGTATGATCGCTGAACGAATAATTGGAGACGCAGCTGCATTGTTAAATACATTTAGATGAACTGCATAATAATAGTAATTTTGCCTTTCTCTGCTGTTTATTAATTTTGATGGTGCTTCTTCAAACATATTTTAAAAAAGCACACAGGATGATCCATACCTTTCATGTCTACTTATAACGGTACTCTAACCATGTTTATGTCGGTTGTATCTGAAGAGCATATAAACCATGCTTGAGAGGATTTGCAGTATTTAATGTTTCAACGTCGCATAAGATCTTTTCAGTTCTTGTTTGTATGTCTGGAAATCAGAATACACATCCATTAGTGCTTCTTTTTTGCACCACTTATTGCACTTCTTTTAAGTGTAGTATATTGTACGGATACTACGTTATAGAAACAACAACATGACAGCTAAAAAACGCACCTAATCAGATGGTACCGTATGTGTTCTCAAAGTCGCTCATAAGATTGAGCCCCTATTCTTCACGACTTTGCAAGTTCCAGTTGGTGTGACATACATTTCACTAATATCCTCCTACGACAAGCACAGCACTCGGGATCTTCCACCTTTTGTCAAGCTATGTAATTGCCTAGCAACAAATGAACACCGATTTTGAAAGAACGTGGCAACACCTTTGATGGCTTGTCTAGAGCTCCGTCTGCCGAACAATTAATACAAAAACCGACAAAAGGACAGTGCACATAATTTAAAATCTGCAAATCGTGTATTTAAGGCCCTGCGTACTATTTCAATAGTTTTGAGGGCATAGTGTCCATGCTGGACTTCTTTACACATTTTATTTATCATAGCACTATTTTTTAATAGCTGAAGCTGCATAAATTGAAACCTGTACTATTTTTTTCTACTTGAATTTCTATCTTGATAGATGCTGTATCATTT
The DNA here is from genome assembly GCA_030141615.1 of Unio pictorum. Classification (NCBI taxonomy): domain Eukaryota; kingdom Metazoa; phylum Mollusca; class Bivalvia; order Unionida; family Unionidae; genus Unio; species Unio pictorum. The sequence continues at coordinate 5,575,617 of JARLTB010000034.1, read as the reverse complement.
AATTATGTTATGCTTCGCCAAAATTCAATTGAAAAATACGTTTTTGCGCATCCTACGATTAGACCATATGCATAAAATATAAAATTAAATTTAAGTTTAGGTTCTGTTCGTAGTTGCTGTTTCACAAACTAAAAATAATAGATTTCATCTTTAATTAGTAAAAACCATTTAATAGGGTATACATTTCATAGTATGTGAATTTTAACTCTTTCCTATTGAAATATACAAACGCAATAGTTCACAAGAATGACATTATTATTAATTATAACAAATCGCAAATCTTGTCAGGTTGGAAAGATATTTCTGTTTGATCAGTCATGTTGAAAAAACGAAACGCATATCACAATAAATCTGATTTTTACATACGAATGTTTTCTAAATCATAATCACTTCATTTCTCATAAAGAAAACGCAGACAAATAACAGATATTATATATTATGCATGCTCTCACTACACGCATGGCCTGTGTTTACGTTCAGTTATTGTCTTGTTATGTGACATTACTCTTCACAAAGAGGATATTATGCTTTTTCTATAAACATAGACAGTTATGTAATAAGGGATTTAAAATATTTAGGTATACGTAAGCAAATAATGCTCCACCTGAGATAAATTATGCTCCACCTGTCTAAACATCAAACTAATGTGTATTCATTCCTCTAATACCACTGCGTCCTTCGGTGTAATTAATGAAACCGTCTCTAAGTGATATTACATTTGCCATTGCATGTGCTACTATTAACTTATTAAATGATTAGTACTGCAAACAAAGCTTCCTAGCTTGATAAATTGTTTATGGAAAATCATCACATTTTCACATCAACCCAATGACGAAGCACGTCTTAGTGCCTAGACATCAAACAAAACGTCACGATTCACCTTAAATAGGCAGGAATCATTATTGGAAAAGTAAGCTCTGCTGTGAAATATTAGATACATGTATGTAAGCACGTGCTAAATATGTGATTGGGCACCGCAATCAGAGCAATTACTAACATAAACAATGTAGTCGGTGTGACATTTTTACGAAATTGTTGCAGATAAACAGCAACATACAATCGGTAATAACCAATGTTCTTGTGAAGATCAGGAACTGAGCTCCACATATGCTAACACAAGTGTTGTTATATAGACATCCTGTTAATGACCACGACATGGATTTTAGTTAAGTTCGGTTCGGGCTATTATCCATATATGTTCAAGTTGCTTGGTATGACTGCTTTACATATTGATTAGTTTTAGGTGTTAATGTGTCTTTACGTTTCACTAGCGTGAACGGAATTTGTAAATGAAGATCAATTTGATAGAGTAGGGATTGATTAGCAGGCACTACCTAGAATATCCTAACATTCGTACATGACAGTACAAACTATGATTGTTAAAAACTGTTGAATATGATGTAAATACAAGGAAGAAAACTAAGACGACAAAACACAGTTTTGTACTATGGCAAAATATATAATGTTCGCTCGTGTTTAGATTGTACGTTAGTGTTTGTATAGTCCTGTGCGTGGCAGAGGCTTCGCAAGGAGCTGTATGTTATGAATTTGAGTAAAATACATGATTGTTTTCAGATGTACCGCCGTATAGAAATATAATGGCATGTGTTTATGATTTTTACATAATAACAAGTGTACGCAGGGTGAAAATAACATAGATATGGTCCTCTAACTGGTTTACAAGTGAAATGCATGTCACCCTTATATTTAGTAGATATAATCAGCCGTTGAAATTATATAAACATTTGTCTTAAATAACTGTATTGTCGCCTAATTTGCAACGATAACCCTTATTATCTTGACACAACATCTGTAAATTCACCTCAACCAGAATGATACATGAACCAAAATATATCGAAATTATCAAATACGAAAACTAACACAATCTGTTCTTGTACAACGCTCCTTTAGAGAAATAAAAAAAAATTAGTCAATTATTGTATCAGAGTCTGATCGGTTGTAGTCGTTACGTTTACAAATGTACAAATACAAATTTAACAAACACTTGATAGAATCAGGCTAGTTTTAAACTGTCTGCACTGTTTTAGAAGGAATAAAGCACAACACTCAATCACCCATTTATGTTCTGGTTCCACGTAAATGATAATGTTATACAGGATAGTAAGGACCCAGCAAGGGCTAGATTGGCCTCTTTTTCTTACGTTTAATAAGTAATATCTTACGTTTAGTAAGTAATATCCTACGTTTAATAAGTAATAGTCCCAAATGTCATAATACCAGATGCAAATCAATATGTTGCCTTTATAATTTTAATTATCCCCAACTATAATGGTAGCATGTTAATGTTATAACGCTGCCTCCATCTTTAACAAATGTAAGTTGGCATATCAGTATATCCATTTCACGCCCGAACTGTTTTTGTTTTTGTTTTCTTTTTATTGTTTTAACGCCATTTTTCAGAACAATATAGGCTATACATGGCGGAAAATAATTGTGGAGGATGAACCACAAAAACCCCTTGAAAGAATCACCGACCCACGAGAAGCTACTGGCAAGCTTTCTCACATAACTACATTAGCAGAATCTTAGACTCGAACCCACGCACACAGAGGTGAGATGGCAGTGATCCGTAACGGATAGCGCTTTAGACCACTCGGCCACTCGGGGCCCCTTCGAACTGATTTATAATGATGAAACGAAACATTGTAACCTACATTCTCGAACAATGCTTGTCAAAGATTATCCGAAAATTATAGTACACAATCAGATTTGTTTCATGTGCAAAACTCCATTAGAAAAAGGTGCAGTAGCATCATACACAGAACTTCTCGATAGGCTATATCCCCTGGATAAAAATATACACAGTTAATCTTATTCTTAATTGAACATTAAGTCAGAATGGCACCCTGTTTAACTATACTGTGTAGAACGTTTCGTCTGCAAATTGTCAAAACATTAACCAATGTCGTCTGGAGAGCATTACATTAAGAGGCGTGTTAGAAGCAATTTTATCTGGTCATATTATATCGATAAACAATAAAAAGGTGAAATATTAATTTACAGAAGGATATATACTTTTTAAGATAGTTAATAGATTATACGGTTATACTGCCATAATTGTGAAGTCCATGCTTTAAATGGTTTTATGTGCGAATTCAATATTTATAACTGACATTTAACACTGGGACTCTATGATGAAATCATGAGATTTCACACTGCAATAACAACACTAAGTAAAGTACAGTACAAAGAGAATGATTCATTTCATAAGGAAGAGACAAATCAAGACTGTATACACCTGAGATTTCAGACTCTGGATGGATAATTCTGTGGAGGAATTGCTCGTATTGATAGTGAATAGCTACCAACAGAAGAAGGCATACCTGTTCCAGATGATAGAAAGGTACCTGCTCTCATGAGTTAAGCCGACAAAGCTATCATATTGCTTGCAAGCGGACAGTGAATTGCTGATATGTAGAAGAAAAATACGTGTTTATTATTAACTTCCTAATACGTTTGCATGATATCCTGCATACGGATCAATTTTAAATTGCGTCTATGGTTCATCCTCCATCATACGTTATCAATATTTAGCAGGTAATTTATTGCAAGAATATATGACAATATGGCGATGAATCTTAGTCATGTTAAATGATTATATGACACAGTTCAGATATTTAATTCATTCCTTGTGAATGGATGACTGTTATGATTAACTCAACACAGTGTCCTTTTATTTCGCAGTTGATCTTTGGTTTCGACTAACGTGATGCCAAGATGGATCACATATCTTCAAGAAAGAACCCTGTATATTGTATCGGAACATTCATGGCTGTATATAAGAATTTCAATAATACATATCATTGAATCCCTTGATCGTATTAATCCACGTGCCCATTGAAACCAGTAACAACGATGTAATTCGGCAAACGATTTATTAGTAAATTTGTACAGTCCCGATAGTAATATATTTTCAAACATTAATATTGTAAGAAAACAATACTCATGATGTTTGTCTTGTATTACCAAAATGCGCAGCACTACAATGCACCTGCAAATTAAGTTATAATGACATATTTTGAATATGTAAATTTTTAGTTAAACCATTGATTAGCTTTATATTTTCACAGTATTGTGTAATCAACAAACCCAATATATTCTTAAATTATGTGCATGGATAGGCAAAGAACTGTTTTAGGTATGTTCTTTACTTGATGCTGAAACAAATCACTGGGTCATATTGGGTCAAAATTTTGCAAATTATAAAACTATTTAATTGTGATACACGTAATAGTAGTTAAATGTTTCTTTATTACAGACTCAACATATACCTTAATTGACCAGGTCTAGCAATCAATAAACTCTCTGACACCAATTCTTCAGTTTGCAATATCATGGAATGGTATTATCAATCTCTTGTCACACCGAAACAAGCTAACTAAAACCAAATGGATGATCCACCATTTAACAATCCGTCGCATCTGTGAGTTTAGAAGACCGATGTTTAATCACGTTTGTGCTGGTGGAGTACCAAGTTACCTATGCTCGTTTGCCCAGTGCCAGACCCAAACTCCGCGTCAATCAATGGTCTATCCATCTAGTGGAAACGACTGCGTACTTGTAATTTAACTACAGCATCTTGGGCGTCCGATGACTGTCTGATAATTATTACATCATTATGGTGCGGACACTTGTGGATACATCATATATCAAACTTAACATCGAACATTTTATTGCAATATCAGAATCATTCCTTAGCTAATGAAGCAGCCCATAATTAATCCAGGCGTTTCATCTTCCGGAAAGATGGCCGCCATCGCTTAACTGCTTGACGATGGTTCTTCCGTTTCATGATATATGTGCTTGTTGTATATCTTCGTCTACATTATTGTGTTTCATCATGCATTGGCTGTTCACTTCGTATGATTTCTTCACCTCATTGTTTTGGAAACGACAACAATTACAATTGTTAACAAATGTTTTTTTCAACTTTTAAGACGTTATTTGTTAGTGAACTAAATCGGCATCACGTGATCGCCAGTCAACCCGCTTACACTATGGTGGACCCTCATTAATTGCATTAAAGGACCACAGCTTTCTAATCTTTGAAAGCTCTAAGCGCTTTACACCATCTATAATGATAAGACTACACTACAGAAAAAAAAATGACAATAACAATGAAATTTGAAACCAAAAAAAAACATGCTGAAAACATATAAGTTGCAAAACATTATTAGGCCGCTAAGTTTGTCCCTGCAGTCAAAACAGGTGAGTTTTAAGAGCACTCTTAAAAGGAACCACTGTGTCTTTTTTCGTCTAACTTCAATGGGCAATTCGTTCCACGTCGCCGGGCCCTGGTATGCAAAAAAAAGTTGTCCATATGACTTCGTTCTTACAGTGTTAACAATGAGAACACGATTGTCAGAAGAAGAGCGTAAGTATCTAGCTGATGTATACACATGGGTGAGGCTGAATAGGTATGTTTGATTCAGATGCATACAGACATATATCCAATAATATTAAAATACATACATACATACTTACAGACAGACAGACAGACAGACAGACAGACAGACAGACATATATACATACATACATACATACATACATACATACATACATACATACATACATACATACATACATACATACATACATACATACATGGATGCATGCATACAGACAGACAGACGGACATGCATACATACATATAACGTATGTCCATAACTACATTATACAGATACATGTATATTTGGAAAGGTGAAACGGATCTTTGTTTCATCGTGATTATGACCTTCTGCCAAAGCTAAGGTTCTAAGAAAAAATATAAGAAATATAAATTTGTTAAATTACAATATCTCTCCTAGTAAAATGGATATAATGTGGGGCACATGATATTGGATACATTGTTCGTATATGCCCCTGGACACAGACTTTTTTTTATGTAAACAACAGTGAACCAGACAACTATGCAATATTCGCCACGTTACTTTTGTCTGCATGATATAACTTTCGTTCAATATTTTGAATTGGAATATATATAAATATATATATATATATATATATATATATATATATATATATATATATATATATATATATATATATATAAGCCTAGTGGAGATTCAAATCAGTATTGTCATAGACTCCAAATAGAATATGGCAGTCAATAAAGCACTCTACATCTTTACTGTTGGTCTCTTGGCATGCATTCAGTCAGGTACGGATATATATATATATATATATATATATATATATATATATATATATATATATATATATATATATATATATATATATATATAATTATCATATTTGTTTCATTGTACTGTATGCTATTTGGGTTTTTGTTTACAAGTCTTTTATCCTTCTCTTGAGCGTTGTTTTCGTTCCGTCATGAAACTTGTACAGCATGGCTTTCTGTTGTAATGTGGATTTAAAAGCTATAATAAAGTTAAATAAAAGATACTTAAGTTTTTTTAGGGCCATAAATGTATATAGATAGATAGTTAGATAGATAGATATGTAGATGATAGATAGATTTTCTTTCCAATTTCATATTTTTTCTGTAGTCATATCATTACATATGTTGCAAAGCACTTAAAGCTTTTAAGATTAGGCGCTATACAAAGCCCTGGTTATTATTATTATTGTTATTATTATTATTATTATTATTATTATTATTATTATTATTATTATTATTACTGTGAAAGACATGATTGTCGACGAAGATATAAAGCAAGCACAAATATTATGAAACGTAGCATAAAAACGGTAGAGCTGCGTTAAGCCTTTTAATAGATAGAGGTCATCTCTAAAGAAGTCGACACACACACACACACACACACACACACACACACACAGGGCGACTAGATAGATAGATAGATATATAGATAGATAGATAGATAGACAGATAATGCAAAGTGAAACTCTCACGCATTTTCTGACAACGTTGTACAAATTGTCCCTTTTCTGGGGCCATATATGTAGATAGATAGATAGATAGATAGATAGATAGATAGATAGATAGATAGATAGATAGATAGATAGATAGATAGATAGATAGATAGATAGATAGATTTTCTTTCCAATTTCAAGTCTTTTTCTGTAGTCATATCATTACATATGTTGTAAAGCTCTTACAGCTTTAAAGATTAGGCATTATACAAAGCCCGGGTTATTATTATTATTATTATTATTATTATTATTATTATTATTATTATTATTATTGTGAAATGTCACTTTTCTAAGATTCAATCCATGGAATCCATGATATTGCGTTGTTTTAATCTAATATGTATCATAAGATGCACCGAATCAGTTGCAAACCTCAGAAAGTCGAGTATCGCAATGTACACACACGCCTATTATTGGTTTACCTAAGTAGTTCAACACTCTTGACCACGCTTTACTGCGCTAGTTTGTAAATTATACGACCATTAATAAAGCCTTCTCCTTACAATGTGTGAGCTGTATCTATGTAAAATTTAAACTTGTTCCTAAAATAGGAGGAGTCAGATTTTCAAAACCTAGAATTTCTTATTTTTTGTAACAATGATTAATGTCATCCGTTTAGGAAATAAGTAGCTCTTACTAGCTATGTGCAATCTAGCTATGTCTCAAAGGAAATCATCTGAACTTTGAAATTGATGTTGCCTTGAATAGCAAACTAACTTGTCGTAATCGTACAAAATCGTAAAAACTTATACAGGGGCCCGGAGTGGCCGATTAAGCGCTTTCATTTACGGATCACTGACATCACACTTCTGTCTGCATAGGTTCAAGTCTAAAATTCGGCTAGTGTAGTTATGTGAGAAAGCTTGCCAGTAGCTTCTCGTGGGTCGTTGGTTCCTTCCGGCGGTTTTCCCGGGTTCTTCCTCCGCCAATAATACCGGCCGCCATGTATAGCCTAAAATGTGTGCTAAAAATGGCATTAAACCCTACAACGACAACAAAAACAAACTTAGCGAGATTAAACAATTGTAAACTAGTCTGTATATACAATCAAAGAGGTTTGTATACCTGTCTTAATATTTAAATGTATATACTGAAGAAATTAATATTGTCCCAGTTTGTATCACCATTTGTATCACCACTTTGAAAATACATGTCCGTTTTGATTTGTATGTAGCAGCCTACTATTAGCAACAACGTTCAAACAAGTGTTTATAATAAAACAAAATTTAACAGGACCAAATGTAGTTTTTTACCCATCCTGTATATTTGCTGTTGTTAGAATCTTTATAACCATTTTAGAAAACTCAAGGGTTTCTTTTTTCACATTACAATACATTGCATTTTCATATCTGATTAATAAGCACGTACAACCTTGGAAACTGTTTGGTTGAAGGATGTGACTACTATCTCACATACAGACAAACGCACATTCAGTGATACTGACCTCCCAAACGAGCTGGCATTTCTTCTCAAGAGAGGTTCAGAAACTCGGACACTAAATTTGAGGAGAAACCATTACATTAATCCAAATGCTGACTTCTATTTTGCACCGGAGTTTAAAGATGGTCAACCACGTCTGATTAAGTCAGGAAACTTGAAAAAGGAGGTATGTGGGTGTCATTTTCATATTTAACACTGATTTATTTATTTCCGATTAGTGCATTAAGGTAGTTTATACTGATGACTAGCATTAGGTCATCATGTCTCACTCAGTCCCTGACACCAGAACCTCGTAACGACTAGCTCCAAGATAGGCAGCTGTTCCAAGTCTTAGATATGAATCCGATATATTCTGCGTCCTGGGATAAAGCTCTAAATTCCTATCCCATCGGAGTGGTGGCAAAAAGGGGTTAACATTTGAATGTATTACGTATAAGGTAAGGTCAATCGCAAAACTCCTGATGATAGTGATTGCAATCTTTTTATACTGTGAAAGAAAGTGATTTTGTACTGCTAATACGTGATATTATCCTCTTTTTAAAAAGGAAAAAAGAAATGTACTGGTATTCTAAAAAAGAAACCAATGTAAAATTAAGTACATCGGTAGTTTATGAGGGTAGAAACAGATATTGATGGCTATGATAAAAATGCTGAGTACATCGCCGCAGGATTTATTGACTTTTTTTCATACTATAATAACGGACGTATCGATCCAAATTTATAACACAATTATGCTTATATATATATATATATATATATATATATACATTCATGAAGTATGTCAATAAATCAAAACACGAAATATTTTTATTGTGAAGGTAAAAAGAAATATTATGCCCGAATAATGCGAACCGTATCATCAGCAACATAAGAGTCGCTGTGTTGTTACTGCTAACTTTCAATTGTTATTTGAACAATTTCCAGACTATCATATGTTCATTTTCTAGATTTCTTTTGAGTAGCAAACAAAAGTTCTATGTAGATGTTTATCTGCTGATATAAGTAACAAACCATATACATTTTGAAATGCTTATCTATCCACTTTAGGACTTTCACACTTACATGTACGTGTATATATTTTCACAGGATTTGGCCTATTATCAGGACAATGAAAATTTGGCTTTCATGACTGTCAGATGTGTCAAAGAAACTAATAAACAGTGTGTCAGAACGATTGTAAGTATATTAGTATATTTACATGTACATATACTGTGCAGAACGTGTAGCTACAATTAGAAATATCTTCCTTATAATTAAAATATCTTAGTTCGTTATTTGGAGCAGGTGAGACATACAAGACCCGATACAGTTTCAATCCTGGCCTACTGTTTAAACTGTGAGCACTTTAATATTCAAATAGCCTTGTAAGAATCCAGGTGTGTACGTTATTCATAATCTTGTCTTTAGTGGTAATTTATCACATATGACAATCACCCAATCAAAATCAAACGATAGGATCCAGAGTGCTTATGTGCAATACGTATGAAGCCAACAGCACTTATACGCATCCACAATTCAAAAAGAACATGTTTAATGAGCATTGACCCAGACTAACAACTTAATAGATGTCCAGAAGGATAACTAAACAAGATGCGGTAGCCGACTGCTCATTTCAGGTTCATTTGCCACACTAAAATATTTTAGGATAGATATTTGTCAAGCTGCTAGAGCTGTTATATAGGCATCCATTATCCCTGGTGCGAAAAAGACCTTTGTTCTTTTGGATAATACAACCTTAAGTGACTTTGGTGGTATGCCCGAAGAAGCGTGGACGTGCTATTTATGCAGACGCGATAAGGTTAGTATATTTTATTAATATTGGTAGAGGGCAAACTGAACTTCATGAAATGATAATGGTCTGGTTCATGCATATCTAGGTAGGCAACGATCTATCAAGATACCAGAAAGGTGTCAAGCATTTTAAGATATGTACCCGACTTTTATGAAATATATGCAGTAGTCAACGTTTATATATCATATTTATAATTGTATACCCTTTTAGTTTTTGGGTTGCAACCTTTCCGATCTAACGGCAAAAGGAATCAATTGTCAAAAATTATACAAATACCATTATGTTTAAACAATAATATTTGCTCATTAGGCCAGCGATGTCAAAGTTAATGGTAGGTTATGTCATGGGTGAAATTTACGTATATGCCTTTCATATTACGCCTTCAGCATTTTCTTTATGTTTCATTTGAGGGTAGTCTTTCTTTATTAAAATATAATACTTGGTCCTAAGTTTTCATGATTGCTAGC
>JARLTB010000034.1:5515000-5560000 GCA_030141615.1 Unio pictorum | reverse complement strand
TATAAGCAATCAGATCATCTTAAAGATCTACAGAACAGTTTTGCTCCCCACACTATTGTACGCATTTGAAACGTGGAGAGTGTACCAAAACCACGCCAGGCAGCTCAAACACTTTCACACTACAAGTCTCAGGCTCAACATTATGTGGAAGTACAAAGTTCCAGACACTGAAATACTCGCTTAAGTGGGTCTACACAGGATCCACGCCATCCTGATGTTGTACCAGCTACACTGGGTCGGATATGTTGAACCGATGCCGTGCAAGAGTCGGCCTCAGCTACCACCTGCGCACGCAATGAAACAGCCACTTCAACCCTCGGATGACTAGAGAGAGGTCCTCGTCGAATTGACAGACGAACAAATAAACACACACACACACACACACACACACACACACACACATATATATATATATATATATATATATATATATATATATAGAGAGAGAGAGAGAGAGAGAGAGAGAGAGAGAGAGAGAGAGAAAGCACATACAGGGAAAAGAGGCATTTGTCCCCCACTCCCAGGAATTAATATCTGAACATTTGTTTTGACCTTTCGGTAAAACGTGTCAGTTGACCACTTAAACTTTGCCCTCCCATTAAAACATTTATACGGTACTCCATGTTCCGAGTATGTGATTGGATCAAGCACAGTTCCAGCTTGTGTCTAGCATGATAATCACTCCCATGTAGTGATTGAGGTGAACACATAATCTTGTGTGTAAGTAAATATACATGCATATACAAGGTACACTTTCAGTACGCTATACAATTCATTTTTATATTGGCTCATTAATAGTTTTATTCTGCAGAACGAATATAAAAATCCAAAAATACTGTTTCATAAGTGGCGCTACTCTATCTCTAAATAATAACGTAACCATCTATTTGTTTATGCAGCCTTCCTGTATAACATCTGCTCTCATGGCCTTTGGATGTTCCTTTTAATATGTTAATTGTGTGTTCCTCAACGTCCTACTGATCATCCTTATCAGAATCAAAGTTGTTTTGTATTCATTTTGTCGCTAATTTCTATGCCTACGAGTGTTTTTGTTTTAATTAGCGTCTAAGATGGGAGCTACCCATCTAATTAAAACTTTTTTATGGGTAGAATATAATTTTTTCCTTGATCGGCCCCACTATTTTCATCCTCATTATAATCGTAACTTAGAAACTAATATATAAAACAATTACATATCATTGTAAACTTTTTCATTGTCGGTTAAAAAGGGTAAGCGACTTCCCTCAGTTTCTAATTACATTCCATTTATATCCTTTTTTCTTTCAAGCACAAAGTGTTCCCATACAAGGCATCGAAGGCTACGTTATTTAACAATACAAAGCGTATTGAGGCAGTGGACTATCTGATGGATGCCAAAGCATGGGACAAGACTAAAGGAAAAAAGACAATACCCGATGTCGACCACGGGATGCTCTTTACGCGGTAAGTTGATATACATCGTTTATAACTCTATACGATGACTATGAGCCAATTTCTAATATCTTGTTTAATGATCAGCAGCCACACATTTTCATGTTATTGTCAATAAAATCTAATAGTTTCTGGAAAATTATTAGCTCACATAATTCTAGAATACATATGTATAAATATGTAATCCAATGTGTTAAATATGATGTTGTTTTCTATAGAATTTTTTTTAATATCCTCATGTATTTATATATAATATGATAAGGATACGACATTATTTATGCATAAAATGTTAAAAGTAATTTGTGATTACAGGTGGTAAGATATAAAACATCTGTCGGCTATGTTTGTTTCAGATACAATATGTACTTTGATACACCTGATAATACAGGTGTTGTCGGTACGTATCTCTCTCTCTCTCTCTCTCTCTCTCTCTCTCTCTCTCTCTCTATATATATATATATATATATATATATATATATATATATATATATATATATATCCAACTCCTCCACAGCATATTTGAAAAAACATTATTTGACAAAAATCATACCAATTGGTAATGTTCCTAATACACCTTCGTGATATTTTTGTCATTTACGAGTCAGTTAAACCGCTACCCCAAATATGCCGCCTTCACCTTTTATGGTGGAAACCGTTAATGGATTAGACAACATGCCGTTCATGTTTTAGCTATTTATATTTAATAGGATAAAACAGACTATTCCTGTCTGCTTCTATCTGTTGTAACTTTAAAATATGTACATGTTTCAACATTTGTAATATCTTGATAAACTGCATTTCTGGAAAAAGACATTACTTATAGTGCAGGAGAGAAATTTTAATATTTAGGATATCATTAAATATAAATGAAACTGGATGAATGAAAAGTAAATATGATTAAAGAATGCATAAAGTAAGCAATGCTGTCTTGTAATATTTCGCCAAAATAACATTGAAATCAAAACAAACAGTTTTTAAAATTAACTAGTATTAGCCTGATACAAATGTTAGTAATGTAGTCCATATACCGAATGTTCAAGTTTGAATGTAACATGCTTTACCCACTACAATTTGACTGGTCTGGCTGTTTTAGTCGGTTAATCGTGGATGTTTTACTATATCTTTGTATACTTGTTAGGTCTTATGTTTGGCTTTAAAACATTGATTCAAGGTATAAGCAGTTGCTTTTGCCTTTCTAGGTATGTTACATAAAAAGACATCAGAGCGATCGAGTTTTGCATCTATAACTACATTTTGTTCTCCAAAATATAATTGAGAATCAGCTTATATAACTTACTCAAAATGTAATGTGGTTTCTATAAATAGACAGCACTTATAGGCAGATAAAACTGGGTTTACTATGAAATCGATCATTCAAACTAGATGTTATTTACTATTATTGATCGATACCTGCAAGTGGTTTATAAAGCTACGTTTGGTTTTTTATTGAAAGTATTCAGCATTATATTGCGCTGAGATCCTCAAAGAAATGATTAGTGTACAGCAATGACTGATTCTAACAGTAATACAGAATTATCATGAACTCTTTTTGGTTACTTTTAAGCAAGTAAAACATAATTCAGGTTTAGCGTTAACATATGCACGCGTTGAACTGCTCCAAACGATTATACAGCATGCAATGTACATGACGTCCATACTTAATCGATATGTTAATCTTTATGTCTGTATGATACCAACTCTTTATAGCAAGCTATGTTACACAGGAACAGATATGTCTGCAAAATGTTGCGAAGGTCCTCGCTGTATAGTTCATCTGCAACAAGTGTTGTCTGCAGACTAATTGACTTCGTTTATGAAGAATATAATTTGCATAAATTTTGTATTTACTGAAACATTGCTTTAAAGCAACAGATAAGTCATATAACAGAGAATATAGCAATGTCTGTAACCTTTAACAGTTGTGAAAGGTGTAAATATTCGACCTTGAAACAAGAGTAAGCCATTACAGTTGTTCTGAATAGAATTAAAGGTCATTGTTGTAATTTTTGTCGGCGAAGTTTGTATATTTTTTTTTGTTTATAATGTGTTTAATATGTGAAAGAAACAGCTTAGCGTTACTTACCAGAATGCTGATAATCTCTAAAATGTAATTCGTTAATTTATGTCCCAGAGTATGTTCATGTTATTGTTGCGACATTGAATGAATATTTTACGCGTTTATATAAATTGTGATTTACTGATTAACATCATCATCATCAGGCTTTCGACCTAGTGTGGTCTTTGAGGCACTGTGCTGCTGAATATCTGACCTGTGCCCTCCACTTGTTTCGATCATGTGTCAGTGCCTGTATCTCCGCAAAACGTTTCCTGGTCCATTCTGTGATGTTGTCACTCCACTATTGTCTCTGCCTACCTATTCTAATGCTACCTTGCACACTGCCCTGCAGTACTGTTGTGGATAGATTCATGTAAATTAATCACTGATTACTGAGCTTTGTAACCTTCTCTTCTTTCATTCAGGTTTTACGCATACTGGCGGTGTATGTAAAACAGGTAAAAGAATCTCGATTGTAGAGGATCGTGGTTTGTTCTGGACAGTTTTTACAGCAGCACACGAATTAGGACACAGGTAAGTCGATCGGTTTTATACATATGTCTCACATATTTACGCTCAATCTCATTGTACATCCGCTGACACGTGCTGGATTCTTGATATACACCAGAGGAAATGGAGAATCCAAAAGTAGTAGTCTCCGACCTGGTGTCTCTTTTCATATCCATTAAATATATCATCCGGTTAAAGTTGCATCAATATAACATGCCTACAGCTGGACTATCAACGGACATCGCAGATTTTGGAAAATATCCTACTCAATATCTACGCAGATAATTTATATAATCATTTTCTTTTCACTTCTCAGTAATGAAATGAGAGATAATGTTTGCTATGAAACATGTATTATATTGTATTGTTCGTGACAATTGTTGAGAGGTATTCGAGTAATAGTGCCTTTTTAAATTATAGTATTTATAGTAAACGTCACATACACGATTAAGTACGTCCCCCAGGGACAGCGCAAAAGGGCCTAAAGACACAAGAATACACATGCAATGGTATGAATATGTTTTTTAGACAACTTAAAAAGAGATGATCTAGTAATGGCTTAACGCTATATAAAGTCAGGTCCTTTAGATGACAATTGCCATTAAAAGTCTACGAAGCGTCAGGGTTCTTTACACAATAAAGCATATATTTGCATTGAGTAAATAAATACTACTGGAAACAAGAACGATATTTCCTTATGCCCCAGTAACATCATATATATATATATATATATATATATATATATATATATATATATATATATATATATATATATATATATATATATATATATATATATATATATATATATATGCTTTATTTATGAACGTTTTCGGTTGTTCTTTCCAGTCTAGGAGCATGTCACGATGGCGAAGAGTGTGCGATAGCTTGTAAAGCTAGTGATTACTTTATTATGAGTGCAAAAGAGGCAGACTTGAACATGACCAGTTCCTCTAATAACCCCTTCGTTTTCTCAAACTGTTCTGTGAGATCATTCAAGGAAACGTTGATGCAGAGGTATGAATAACGTATATAAAATCATTACATTATACCTTTTCATTTGTTTTAGGCTTCCCATGGTATTGGTTAGTGACCCTAACTGTAGCCGTTTAGAAGCGTCATAATTTACGTATCTTGTTTACCGCTGCATTAATTAATTGATACATGCTGAATGATAGCATGACAAGAAATACAATTTAAATAATTTTATTAAGAGTCACATAAAGGGTGGCAATGTTTACCCAAAGACAATTTAGTAATCTGATTGTAGTAGAAAACTATTAAGATTGCTTAACGAATATATTTTTTGGCCTATTATATCCATATTAAAATATTATCGTTAAACTTTAAATCGTGCACATGATTTCAGTTGTTCCCTGTTTACTCCAAACTTCATAGCTTCAGTTCCTACAACAAGACGAAGATGTTGATAAGTTGGTAAAACAAATACGGGTAAACCCGTTAAAGTTTCAAAACATTATTAAGATATTGGAAACAATATAGTGCCATCTTAAATAGTAACAAGTATAAGCCAATATTTTTGTCTTATGAAATTAATTATCAGCCTCCATTGTAAAATTCTCATGTAGTGTTGTATAGATGGAACACGCATATGCTCAACGTGTTTTTCAAATATACTGTTCACATGTGTAACACAGACTATGGTAAATGTAAAAAGCAAATTTTGTAGTATGTGGAAAATAATTTTACAATCTTTTTCCATGTTATTGTCAAAGAATACACAAACATCTTTATATTCATAATTTTTTTAACCGACTTCAAAATCCTTTTTGAGCACAATGTGTTTTTGGTTTGATGTGAAACGTTAAACAATGCACATTGATATAATAATATTAAAGAAAATATTAGACATCTTTTAGTAAGTTAATGAAAACGAATATGCTTTCCTAGGTCCAATTATTGTCAGAATAAAATGTTTTCATGTAAAAGTAAACATTTAAATCTCTAATTTTGGTTTTAAACGTCTGTTTGTTCATGTCATATATCGCTATGGAAAATTAAATATTTACATACCAAAGGTGAGATGCAATTGAATGTAAAATATATTCATGACGGTTTACTATCCTGTTTTGCATCTCCTATTTATCCAATATAAATTGGAAACCGATTTAAGGGAGACCTTTGAGAGTAGGGTGTAATCAATCATTCTTACATTCTGACTACTGTTGTAATCAAAACGGTTGGGTCGATATTTGTCACTACATAAAATCAAATAATGACGATATGGAATAACTCGATCTACATGTTCTCGCGAGTTCAAGCAACGACGAAAACTGCAGTAATAAAATATTTATTACTTTTTAAAATATTCTTAAATATCTTTGCGCATACTTGAAACGAAGAAACATTGAAACTAAGTGTAAACATCACATCTTATTTAGCTACATTTGGCTTCATCTTATTTGTATTTCAAAGATTAAAGTTGAATATATATATATATATATATATATATATATATATATATATATATATATATATATGTGTGTATATATATATATATATATATATATATATATATATATATATATATATATATATATATCCTCAATTTGCTTTTGATAACACCATCATGTAAATTAATGTCATTTTATTCTTGGAAAAAATATGTAATGTTATTACCCATGTTGTATCTATTCCTTCTCGTAAAGTATTTTGATCATAACAGCTTTAACAGACATTGTAAGCAAAGCGATCAGAGTTCACACTTGGTGCCGAATACATATATTTGTTTTTTTAGGTCTTGCCCAAACAACAGAGAGTTATATATATATATATATATATATATATATATATATATATATATATATATATATATATTCAGTTTTTTGAAGCATAACACTTAGGATAAAGAATGTTCAATTCTATACAATGACACTAATAAAACATTTTTTCTCATTGCAAGAAATAATCTAAATCTTGCCTGCGTCCTGAAGGCGATTTGTCAGCGTATTTAGCTCAAATTTTAATAATAAAATTTTGTATTGCAAATATTCAATATGTATATTTATTTCAAAACACTTAATAATTCTTTTGCATAAGAATGTTTTTCAAATTATTATATTTATAGCTTTATATATTTGCTATCTCGTTCCTTATTTCGGTTAAATATTTTCTTTATTTTGTTGTAACATAAACATCGATGTTTTTGAATATATTATTCCTAATAGGTAAACCTAGCTTATTATTAGTTAGACTTTAGTTTAGTCGATATAAAGTCGATATAAGTCGATATAAAGTCGATATAAGTCGATATAGAGTCGATATTTACTTATAATAGTCAATAATTCGCTTTCTTCGGCTTCGTGTAAAGGAACTGAAGATGCAAATGTTCCCGCTAGATAACATATTATAGGTTTAACCATTTTAGTTATATCTTGGAGAATATTAATTGAATATATGTTATTCATTTACTATTTAAATATATGGTATTCATTTACTATTTAAATATATGCTATTCATTTACTTTTTTAATCTATGTTATTTATTTACTATTTAACAAACGATAAATAGTCATTTTTTAGAAGAATGCTCTGTTTAATATTCCGCCCCGACAACATCCAACAATATGTTTTGCTCTTAAAATCTAAAACCTTTATGTTCCAATTAGCAATCGAGTCTTATGTCATGAAATTATGTTGTCGGCGCTTGACCGTTGTTGTCCTGGTATTGGTCGATTTTGCCTATGAAGACCAATTGTCTCTTTTTTTCAACCACACCGAATATATAGATTGCATGTCGCTAAATACAGTTTTTAATGACTTGAGTAACGTCACCATACCTGTCTTCTAATCCCTTTTTTTGTAAATACAAAACGATAACAAAAAGTTGTCACGTCTAGCTGTTGTGTTTTGTCTCTATAGAAAGGCTTTGATAACAAAATCGGTGGGTAAGTAACGGATGATTCTGAAGACGGTGTAAATTACATTATTGCAATGCGATTTGAAAGCTCGCACGAACTTTTAACGCTGATTATACCCTTAGTGAACCACTGTACTGCAAAGTATACCAATGACAAATATTACTTACATGTCAGTTAGATTGTAAACTAAAACTATGTTACAGACATGTGATATATATACCATAAAAAACCTCTTTGACTTCCTTGTATTGTAGTGTTGACTTATCGATGTTTCGTATTGACTTCATGCTGTAGTAGTGTCTACTGGTCGATGTTTCGTATTAACTTCATGCTGTAGTAGTGTCTACTGGTCGATGTTTCGTATCGACTTTATGCTGTTGTAATGTCTACTGGTCGATGTTTCGTATTGACTTCATGCTGTTGTAGTGTCTACTAGACGATGTTTCGTATTGACTTCATACTGTTATAGTGTCTACTGGTCGATGTTTCGTATTGACTTCATGCTGTTGTAGTGTCTACTGGTTGATGTTTCGTATTGACTTCATGCTGTTGTAGTTTCTACTGGTCGATGTTTCGTATCGACTTCATGCTGTAGTAGTGTCTACTGGTCGATGTTTCGTATTGACTTCATGCTGTTGTAGTGTCTACTGGTCGATGTTTCGTATTGACTTCATGCTGTAGTAGTGTCTACTGGTCGATGTTTCGTATTGACTTCATGCTGTAGTAGTGTCTACTGGTGGATGTTTCGTATTGACTTCATGCTGTTGTAGTGTCTACTGGTCGATGTTTCGTATTGACTTCATGCTGTAGTAGTGTCAACTGATCGATGTTTCGTATTGACTTCATGCTGTAGTAGTGTCTACTGGTCGATGTTTCGTATTGACTTCATGCTCTTGTAGTGTCTACTGGTCGATGTTTCGTATTGACATCATGCTGTAGTAGTGTCTACTAGTCGATGTTTCGTATTGACTTCATACTGTTATAGTGTCTACTGGTCGATGTTTCGTATTGACTTCATGCTGTTGTAGTGTCTCCTGGTCGATGTTTCGTATTGACTTCATGCTGTTGTAGTGTCTACTGGTCGATGTTTCGTATTGACTTCATGTTGTAGTAGTGTCTACTGGTCGATATTTCGTATTGACTTTATGCTGTACTAGTGTCTACTGGTTGATGTTTCGTATTTACTTCATGCTGTAGCATTGTCTACTGGTCGATGTTTCGTATTGACTTCATGTTGTAGTAGTGTCTACTGGTCGATGTTTCGTATTGACTTCATGCTGTTGTAGTGTCTACTGGTCGATGTTTCGTATTGACTTCATGCTGTAGTAGTGTCTACTGGTCGATGTTTCGTATTGACTTCATGCTGTAGTAGTGTCTACTGGTCGATGTTTCGTATTGACTTCATGCTGTTGTAGTGTCTACTGGTCGATGTTTCGTATTGACTTCATGCTGTAGTAGTGTCAACTGATCGATGTTTCGTATTGACTTCATGCTGTAGTAGTGTCTACTGGTCGATGTTTCGTATTGACTTCATGCTGTTGTAGTGTCAACTGGTCGATGTTTCGTATTGACTTCATGCTGTTGTAGTGTCTACTGGTCGATGTTTCGTATTGACTTCATGCTGTAGTAGTGTCTACTAGTCGATGTTTCGTATTGACTTCATACTGTTATAGTGTCTACTGGTCGATGTTTCGTATTGACTTCATGCTGTTGTAGTGTCTCCTGGTCGATGTTTCGTATTGACTTCATGCTGTTGTAGTGTCTACTGGTCGATGTTTCGTATTGACTTCATGTTGTACTAGTGTCTACTGGTCGATGTTTCGTATCAACTTCATGCTGTAGTAGTATCTACTGGTCGATGTTTCGTATTGACTTCAAGCTGTTGTAGTGTCTACTGGTCGATGTTTTGTATCGACTTCATGCTGTAGTAGTGTCTACTGGTCGATGTTTCGTATTGACTTCATGCTGTTGTAGTGTCTACTGGTCGATGTTTCGTATTAACTTCATGCTGTTATAGTGTCTACTGGTCGATGTTTCGTATTGACTTCATGCTGTTGCAGTGTCTCCTGGTTGATGTTTCGTATTGACTTCATGCTGTTGTAGTGTCTACTGGTCGATATTTCGTATTGACTTCATGCTGTAGTAGTGTCTACTGGTCGATGTTTTGTATTGACTTCATGCTGTAGTAGTGTCTACTGGTCGATGTTTCGTACTGACTTCATGCTGTTGTAGTGTCTACTGGTAAATGTTTCGTATTGACTTCATGCTGTAGTAGTGTCTACTGGTCGATGTTTCGCACTGACTTCATGCTGTTGTAGTGTCTACTGGTCGATGTTTCGTATTGACTTCATGCTGTAGTAGTGTCTACTGGTCGATGTTTTGTATTGACTTCATGCTGTAGTAGTGTCTACTGGTCGATGTTTCGTATCGACTTTATGCTGTTGCAATGTCTACTGGTCGATGTTTCGTATTGACTTCATGCTGTAGTAGTGTCAACTGATCGATGTTTCGTTTTGACTTCATGCTGTAGTAGTGTCTACTGGTCGATGTTTCGTATTGACCTCATGCTGTTGTAGTGTCTACTGGTCGATGTTTCGTATTGACTTCATGCTGTAGTAGTGTCTACATGTCGATGTTTCGTATTGACTTCATACTGTTATAGTGTCTACTGGTCGATGTTTCGTATTGACTTCATGCTGTTGTAGTGTCTCCTGGTCGATGTTTCGTATTGACTTCATGCTGTTGTAGTGTCTACTGGTCGATGTTTCGTATTGACTTCATGTTGTAGTAGTGTCTACTGGTCGATATTTCGTATTGACTTCATGCTGTAGTAGTGTCTACTGGTTGATGTTTCGTATTTACTTCATGCTGTAGCATTGTCTACTGGTCGATGTTTCGTATTGACTTCATGTTGTAGTAGTGTCTACTGGTCGATGTTTCGTATTGACTTCATGATGTTGTAGTGTCTACTGGTCGATGTTTCGTATTGACTTCATGCTGTTATAGTGTCTACTGGTCGATGTTTCGTATTGACTTCATGCTGTTGTAGTGTCTACTGGTCGATGTTTCGTATTGACTTCATGCTGTAGTAGTGTCAACTGATCGATGTTTCGTATTGACTTCATGCTGTAGTAGTGTCTACTGGTCGATATTTCGTATTGACTTCATGCTGTTGTAGTGTCTACTGGTCGATGTTTCGTATTGACTTCATGCTGTTGTAGTGTCTACTGGTCGATATTTCGTATTGACTTCATGCTGTAGTAGTGTCTACTAGTCGATGTTTCGTATCGACTTCAAACTGTTATAGTGTCTACTGGTCGATGTTTCGTATTGACTTCATGCTGTTGTAGTGTCTCCTGGTCGATGTTTCGTATTGACTTCATGCTGCTGTAGTGTCTACTGGTCGATGTTTCGTATTGACTTCATGTTGTAGTAGTGTCTACTGGTCGATGTTTCGTATCGACTTTATGCTGTAGTAATATCTACTGGTCGATGTTTCGTATTGACTTCATGCTGTTGTAGTGTCTACTGGTCGATGTTTCGTATCGACTTCATGCTGTAGTAGTGTCTACTGGTCGATGTTTCGTATTGACTTCATGCTGTAGAAGTGTCTACTGGTCGATGTTTCGTATCAACTTCATGCTGTTATAGTGTCTACTGGTCGATGTTTCGTATTGACTTCATGCTGTTGTAGTGTCTCCTGGTTGATGTTTCGTATTGACTTCATGCTGTTGTAGTGTCTACTGGACGATATTTCGTATTGACTTCATGCTGTAGTAGTGTCTACTGGTCGATGTTTTGTATTGACTACATGCTGTTGTAGTGTCTACTGGTCGATGTTTCGTATTGACTTCATGCTGTAGTAGTGTCTACTGGTCGATGTTTCGTACTGACTTCATGCTGTTGTAGTGTCTACTGGTCGATGTTTCGTATTGACTTCATGCTGTAGTAGTGTCTACTGGTCGATGTTTTGTATTGACTTCATGCTGTAGTAGTGTCTACTGGTCGATGTTTCGTATCGACTTTATGCTGTTGTAATGTCTACTGGTCGATGTTTCGTATTGACTTCATGCTGTAGTAGTGTCAACTGATCGATGTTTCGTATTGACTTCATTCTGTAGTAGTGTCTACTGGTCGATGTTTCGTATTGACTTCATGCTGTTGTAGTGTCTACCGGTCGATGTTTCGTATTGACTTCATGCTGTAGTAGTGTCTACTTTTCGATGTTTCGTATTGACTTCATACTGTTATAGTGTCTACTGGTCGATGTTTCGTATTGACTTTATGCTGTTGTAGTGTCTCCTGGTCGATGTTTCGTATTGACTTCATGCTGTTGTAGTGTCTACTGGTCGATATTTCGTATTTACTTCATGCTGTAGCATGTCTACTGGTCGATGTTTCGTATTGACTTCATGTTGTAGTAGTGTCTTCTGGTCGATGTTTCGTATTGACTTCATGCTGTTGTAGTGTCTACTGGTCGATGTTTCGTATTGACTTCATGCTGTAGTAGTGTCTACTGGTCGATGTTTCGTATTGACATCATGCTGTAGTAGTGTCTACTGGTCGATGTTTCGTATTGACTTCATGCTGTTGTAGTGTCTACTGGTCGATGTTTCGTATTGACTTCATGCTGTTGTAGTGTCTACTGGTCGATGTTTCGTATTGACTTCATGCTGTAGTAGTGTCTACTGGTCGATGTTTTGTATTGACTTCATGCTGTAGTAGTGTATACTGGTCGATGTTTCGTATCGACTTTATGCTGTTGTAATGTCTACTGGTCGATGTTTCGTATTGACTTCATGCTGTAGTAGTGTCAACTGATCGATGTTTCGTATTGACTTCATGCTGTAGTAGTGTCTCCTGGTCGATGTTTCGTATTGACTTCATGCTGTTGTAGTGTCTACTGGTCGATGTTTCGTATTGGCTTCATACTGTTATAGTGTCTACTGGTCGATGTTTCGTATTGACTTCATGCTGTTGTAGTGTCTCCTGGTCGATGTTTCGTATTGACTTCATGCTGTTGTAGTGTCTACTGGTCGATGTTTCGTATTGACTTCATGTTGTAGTAGTGTCTACTGGTCGATATTTCGTATTGACTTCATGCTGTAGTAGTGTCTACTGGTCGATGTTTCGTATTTACTTCACGCTGTAGCATTGTCTACTGGTCGATGTTTCGTATTGACTTCATGTTGTAGTAGTGTCTACTGGTCGATGTTTCGTATTGACTTCATGCTGTTGTAGTGTCTACTGGTCGATGTTTCGTATTGACTTCATGCTGTAGTAGTGTCTACTGGTCGAAGTTTCGTATTGACTTCATGCTGTAGTAGTGTCTACTGGTCGATGTTTCGTTTTGACTTCATGCTGTTGTAGTGTCTACTAGTCGATGTTTCGTATTGACTTCATGCTGTAGTAGTGTCAACTGATCGATGTTTCGTATTGACTTCATGCTGTAGTAGTGTCTACTGGTCGATGTTTCGTATTGACTTCATGCTGTTGTAGTGTCTACTGGTCGATGTTTCGTATTGACTTCATGCTGTTGTAGTGTCTACTGGTCGATGTTTCGTATTGACTTCATGCTGTAGTAGTGTCTACTAGTCGATGTTTCGTATTGACTTCATACTGTTATAGTGTCTACTGGTCGATGTTTCGTATTGACTTCATGCTGTTGTAGTGTCTCCTGGTCGATGTTTCGTATTGACTTCATGCTGTTGTAGTGTCTACTGGTCGATGTTTCGTATTGACTTCATGTTGTAGTAGTGTCTACTGGTCGATGTTTCGTATCGACTTTATGCTGTAGTAGTATCTACTGGTCGATGTTTCGTATTGACTTCATGCTGTTGTAGTGTTTACTGGTCGATGTTTCGTATCGACTTCATGCTGTAGTAGTGTCTACTGGTCGATGTTTCGTATTGACTTCATTCTGTAGAAGTGTCTACTGGTCGATGTTTCGTATTAACTTCATGCTGTTATAGTGTCTACTGGTCGATGTTTCGTATTGACTTCATGCTGTTGTAGTGTCTCCTCGTTGATGTTTCGTATTGACTTCATGCTGTTGTAGTGTCTACTGGTCGATATTTCGTATTGACTTCATGCTGTAGTAGTGTCTACTGGTCGATGTTTTGTATTGACTTCATGCTGTAGTAGTGTCTACTGGTCGATGTTTCGTATTGACTTCATGCTCTTGTGGTGTCTACTGGTCGATGTTTCGTATTGACTTCATGCTGTAGTAGTGTCTACTGGTCGATGTTTCGTACTGACTTCATGCTGTTGTAGTGTCTACTGGTCGATGTTTCGTATTGACTTCATGCTGTAGTAGTGTCTACTGGTCGATGTTTTGTATTGACTTCATGCTGTAGTAGTGTCTACTGGTCGATGTTTCGTATCGACTTTATGCTGTTGTAATGTCTACTGGTCGATGTTTCGTATTGACTTCATGCTGTTGTAGTGTCTACTAGTCGATGTTTCGTATTGACTTCATGCTGTTGTAGTGTCTACTGGTCGATGTTTCGTATCGACTTCATGCAGTAGTAGTGTCTACTGGTCGATGTTTCGTATTGACTTCATGCTGTGGTAGTGTCTCCTGGTCGATGTTTCGTATTGACTTCATGCTGTAGTAGTGTCTACTGGTCGATATTTCGTATTGCCTTCATGCTGTTATAGTGTCTACTGGTTGATGTTTCGTATTTACTTCATGCTGTAGCATTGTCTACTGGTCGATGTTTCGTATTGACTTCATGCTGTAGTAGTGTCTACTGGTCGATGTTTCGTATTGACTTCATGCTGTAGTAGTGTCTACTGGTCGATGTTTCGTATTGACTTCATGCTGTAGTAGTGTCTACTGGTCGATGTTTCGTATTGACTTCATGCTGTTGTAGTGTCTACTGGTCGATGTTTCGTATTGACTTCATGCTGTAGTAGTGTCTACTAGTCGATATTTCGTATTGACTTCATACTGTTATAGTGTCTACTGGTCGATGTTTCGTATTGACTTCATGCTGTTGTAGTGTCTCCTGGTTGATGTTTCGTATTGACTTCATGCTGTTGTAGTGTCTACTGGTCGATGTTTCGTATTGACTTCATGTTGTAGTAGTATCTACTGGTCGATGTTTCGTATTGACTTCATGCTGTTGTAGTGTCTACTGGTCGATGTTTCGTATTGTCTTCATGCTGTAGTAGTGTCTACTAGTCGATGTTTCGTATTGACTTCATACTGTTATAGTGTCTACTGGTCGATGTTTCGTATTGACTTCATGATGTAGTGTCTCCTGGTTGATGTTTCGTATTGACTTCATGCTGTTGTAGTGTCTACTGGTCGATGTTTCGTTTTGACTTCATGTTGTAGTAGTGTCTCCTGGTCGATGTTTCGTATCGACTTCATGCTGTAGTAGTATCTACTGGTCGATGTTTCGTATTGACTTCATGCTGTAGTAGTGTCTACTGGTCGATAGTTCGTATTGACTTCATGCTGTTGTAGTGTCTACTGGTCGATGTTACGTACTGACTACATGCTGTAGTAGTGTCTACTGGTCGATGTTTCGTATTGACTTCATGATGTTGTAGTGTCTACTGGTCGATGTTTTGTATTGACTTCATGCTGTAGTAGTGTCTACTGGTCGATGTTTCGTATTGACTTCATGCTGTTGTAGTGTCTACTAGTCGATATTTCACTGAATACGGCCGTTCTTTTGGCACATCATTTATTACTTTTTCAAACGGATTCTTTACTGTAAATACATCTTCAAGGAAATAGTTTTGCTTTTTGTACTCAGCGACACTGAGAGTTTGTCTTATGTTTCTAGAATTTCTAGTTTGTTATTTCTGATTATTAAATAGACTATTTAAATTCCGTTGCACATATGAACACATATCGGACTCTTTTGACAATGCTCTTATATTATTGATTAAATATCTCCCTTTGAGTATGTATCACTCTTGCACCTTTTAACATCACAACATGCTGATATTATATGCCCATTAAACTTTTGTTGGTGTACAATTTGATTTATATTCGTAATACTTGTCTTTCTTTGATTTCCTCTTTGTGTCAAGGGAATATTAACTTGTGTCTGCTTAGGTCCTAATATAGATTTGATGATAATAAGATGAGTTTGACTAGAACCAGCCATGTCTGTTGTTCCATTACCGATACCAATTACTTTTCTTTCACTACGCAATACAAACCATCTTAATACGATATCATAATAATATACAGAGGGCGATATCTGACACGTGTTCACAAAATATTCACGAACACGTTTTATTTTGAACCGTTCAGTCCTCCAATGAAATTACATATTTTAATCTTGATTTGGACAAACAATATCAATCTAAGATTCGTTTTGAAATATGTATTGGATTTACTAAGGGTGTATTTATTTATTTTTTTTTTGCTTTAAATGCGCTACTATAACTTAGTAGGAATTTATTACAGTGTTACATCAGGTTACTGAAATGTTTTTGGAACTCAGTGGTACTATTCTTTAGTTCTTGACTTCTCATAAAGCAATTAATTCATGCTACTTTAGATGTAAAATAGGAAACTGCTAAGCAATCGAAATGACAATGCTTGTTTTAATTGTCACGAGAACGGAGACTGGTCCTTGTAGGCTATGACAGAATTGAGAAAGTAACATAATGATAACCGAGAAGCAAGAAAACTCAAAAAGCGCAACTCCGCGAAATACTGCAATACAAGACAAATAAAATAACCTGTCACAGTGGAGACATTAAATGAACCACGATTGGAAGAAACATTCGAATCACTGGATGTATTTGAAATACTGCGATTTTCTTTCATGAGAATATGCATACAAAGTAATCAATTTAATTCTCTGGTTCTCGTTTTTGTTAGCTTAGTAAAAATATTGTAAGGACATATTCATGTTCTGACGGCATTATTTAGTTTAGCATTGACATATATGAGGCCGCATTTAGTCTCTTAGAAGACACGATGGAATAAGTAATGTTCTTTCGTTTGCAAAAAATAGCAGATACATATCAGCATCATTTCACCTCAACCTCTACCACAACCACGACCTAACGCAGTTATTGTTGTTGTTGCTGCTACTGATAGTGTCTCGTGATTAGTCGATTTAGTAAATAAAGGTTTATAATTAAAGGATTGTAAAATTCTCTTTTATGGTATTTTCGCCAAGGGGACCTCGAAATATTGTAAATGTTTACCACCATTGTTATGTCATTGAATAGAGTGAATGTTCAGCTTTATGTATGTATGTATGTATGTATGTATGTATGTATGTATGTATGTATGTATGTATGTATGTATGTATGTATGTATGTATGTATCTATGTATGTATGTATGTACGTACGTACGTACGTATGTATGTATGTACGTACGTACGATTGTGTGTATGCTTGTTAATCATTTGGGGAATAATTAATATTTTCCATTAAACAGACAATTATGTGTTTTATATAATAATTATAATACCAAACTATCGTATAGAGTCTCTTATTAAATTTGTTAAATCAGCTAAATTTAATCCCACTTTTTAGTCTCACTGGTCATTCGATTTTGTCTATTAAACATATTCACATTTCAGAAAATGCGTGAAGGAGCATGGAGAAATATACGACATTCAGGAATATCAGGGTTATGTGCAGTATGAGCCAGGAGAGACGTACAACCTTACAGAGCAGTGTCGTTTCATTATTGGTCGCCATTCTAAATTCTGTGAGGTATTAGTACATTGTGTGTGAATGCTTCTGTGCGTGTTAGAACAATAGTGCGTTGATTCGTTCCTTATTGAGATCATTAATGAAAGGAAACTCTTTACGATAAGTATAAACCTAATGTGGCATGTAGCACAGTCCACAAACATTGGATTGTCTTTATATGCAATATTACTCATGCGCTTTAAATATTTGATTTGCGCATTAGACCGAAAAGTTATTAATTTGTATGAGGCTTACAAATATTCGACGCTGGATCGCCAGTTGTATTGTTAAGTAGGAATTACATTTACATACACTGATAATATAATACTGTTATGTTAATACAAATAAGGCTTTTGAGAAAGCTATATGATGGATATTTTTAAAATATGAGGAGACCAACAAAAAAGTTCCAGTATATGATTATGTTGCACACAAAAGGGTTTAGAAGCGATATGATTTGCTTGGGAAAACCGGACCAGAGACTCTCATCACAGGTTGACAATAATGACTAATAACTTAAAAATACTTCCAATCATCTTATAACACACGAAGCACAACAATCAGAACAGTTATCAGTGCGATTGCTGATGCAATGTTATTTCTGAATATATTCTAAATTTTCATATCGTATTTCACTTCCTGATTTGTAACAAACACGGTGAGACTTGTCATATAACAGCATTTCACACAATTTCATTTTATATGATGAGAAATAAAGACCTGTTTTGGGAAAATTAGCACCATTATTGGCAGCATTGAACGAGTTTGTGCGTATTTTTGTCTATTTATTTTATGTATCTGAACGATTAAACCTTCTAAATCTTTATATGTCAACATAATTGTATATTTATATTGATTTGAAAACTCTCCAACTTTTATTTCTGCTTATACATGTATACATGCCTAACACGTTACCTTGTCTTGGACGTTAATCTTGTCATGCTGAATGTATTTTATCATCTTTATAACTTCAGCATAAGTATTGTACTCACGAGTATTCATAAAAACATATAAAGATATATTATTTAAAGTGAGTTTTCATGTATATTCACTGTTTGCCGTAAATATCGAAAACCAGCACAGCATTTTAAGGATAAATTTTGCCCGCTGATGCCTCTTTACACGATGGTTTCCCTGGAAGTGAGATTGCTGAGTTACTTTTATTAAAGCAACATCTGTTTAATCCCACTCTTTGCTGCTTTAAAAAAATCAACGTCCTTGAAAAATTAGTAAATGTTATCAAACGTTCCTTGGTTTCCAAAAACGATCGTTTAAACAAACTGAGTGTAAACATTTTGAAGCAGACCATGCAATGCGTCGTGTTCAGCTATATAGATCGTTATCCATTGATATGACATTAACTTTGCAACGAAACACTAAATTTGTTTTGTGCCAATTCTTAGCGTGTTCAGACATAAAAAAGAGAAAGCTAAAGTATCCGCTCGAGTTGCCAGAAATGACCAATCCAATACTGTCAGGCGTGATTTGAAATTCGATTTTGAGGTAAATGCATCATAGTTAATAGCAGTATTAAGGGGACTAGCTCCAGCTGTTCATCAATTTACGATCTTTTAAGACCGAACCAGAGGATGTTTGCGTTAAGATGAGATGTACAGATCCCACAACGGGCAAATGCATGGACAAATATCACGGTGCAGCCAGAGGAACTACATGTGGGCAAAATAAAGTAATTCTCTCTCTCTCTCTCTCTCTCTCTCTCTCTCTCTCTCTCTCTCTCTCTCTCCGAAATATAATTGGTTTTTTAGGTTACAAAA
Organism: Unio pictorum; assembly: GCA_030141615.1. Classification (NCBI taxonomy): domain Eukaryota; kingdom Metazoa; phylum Mollusca; class Bivalvia; order Unionida; family Unionidae; genus Unio; species Unio pictorum. The sequence continues at coordinate 5,540,669 of JARLTB010000034.1, read as the reverse complement.
GGTTGAGTAGTCAAAAGATAAGATTAAATCCAAACCATGAAATGATCTGGTCAATATGCGATATTGCGTTATATAGTAAAGAAGTATAAAGTGTAAAACAAACATTTAATAATGTTACACAGTAGGACACACTTAAATACTTACAACTAGCAGATATATATCAACTAGCTTGCTACTGAAACCCTTAGTTCATAACACATTACTGTTTTTAGGCCCAAAAGCTGCGTTTATTACCTGTTACTAATAATGCCTAAACTTGCATGTGTGATATATGATATATGCACACAAGAAGGCGTGTTTCTCTGAAATGCACATTTTGCCTAAGGTTAAAGGTGTTATATATATATATCTTGAGAATGTATAACTCTTAATTACGTAACGTGTTTAAATAGATAAGTGTAAAGGTCAGTCTATACATCTATCTCTATATCTATCTATCTATCTATCTATCTCTCTCTCTCTCTCTCTCTCTCTCTCTATATATATATATATATATATATATATATATATATATATATATATATATATATATATATATATATGTGTGTGTGTGTGTTTTATATTCATTCTTTTACTACAGTGGTGCATTCAATCAAGGTGTGTTTCAAAGGTTTGAAGCGTTTGGAAAGGTGAGTTCAAGTCATTGGGGAGTGATACTGTTGTCTTTCTACCAGTTCGCAATTATAAAGTTGTTAAGTTTAAAAGGATTAATATTAGATTTAATGTGCGTAGTTTACGAGTTGTTTTCCGTTAAATTAGATTTAATGTGCATAGTTTACGAGTTGTTTTCCGTTCAATTAGATTTTATGTGCATAGTTTACGAGTTGTTTTCCGTTAAATTAGATTTAATGACTCTAATTGTTTTAAACTCTATTATAATGATGTTTATGAATAGTAGTTTCCAGCATATATTTTTCAATAAATATGGATGACAGCATGTTAATGCAGTGATGTGTTTTCTTTCAGATCTTGATGAAGCCATTTGCGAAATATTTGCGATGATTGAGGGATTTTCAAAGTTGATAACTTGTAGGGAGTCTGCTCTTGCATATTTGTGTCGAGACATCTGTTATTGAGCAAAATGTATGAGTTTAGTAAATCTTTACATGTATATTAATTAAATGTTTACAACTGATTGTATTAATATAAATAAACGCTATATTATGAATTATGCTAAGTGGATGGCAAGTATGTGTTTTATTTTTATTTTAACAGATTTGACGCATTTTTCATGGAACCTCGTGTATTTCGCAGGTTCATTTTATTAGTTTGACACATGTCTTGGTGGTATCGAAACTAAATTAAAAGACAAAGGAAATACCAAGCACTTGATATAATGCAGAAGAAAATCCTTGGTCACGTGATTATAAATGATCGATCATGTATTGATTACTATATAAACAATTATATATCATATGTGTTTATTTTACTTTTCCTAGGGAAAGTGAACTAAATGTTAGTTTTACACACAGCATACATTCGCGTCCTTTGGTATCTGATTGGATTTATAAGAAGTAGAAATAACGTGAAGTATATAATTTTTAGCATGTTGCAAATTAAATAATAAATAATTAAATATTAACAACATGATTCATTGAGCTTAGTAATAAACTACTATAGCTTAGGTAAAACTACTGTGAAAACTATTACGAATAATTTAATTTAATTTATACTTTGTAATTATGTGCGAAATACTATTTGACTATTCTTCAACGATTAAATAAGCAGTTTTATTCCAATTTCATGTAGAAAATTATCCCATCAATATGTAGTTATTTCCTTGGAGGTATTGCTTAAACAAGGATATTAAACGTCATATTTCACGGAATTTTAAATTATCTGGCAATGACCCGGTTCGATGATCACAACACTTTTTTAATTTCCAAAACATCGGTGTATTGATTTTCATTCACTTTATTTTCCCTACCTTATCTAAATTATATATTTATCATATTGGCTGAAACGTTATTACAATTAAATTTGCAATATGTGTTTACGTCCATGACTAGTGGGTAATGTGCGTTTGCATATTGGAAGAGAAACATATTAGTGATCAGTTTAGATACTCTATGGAGAGTCAGTAGATACTAATTCATTCTCACAAGACACACGTGCCAGCATTTGAGAAAATTACATTTTGTGTTCTAGTTGACTCATTACGCAGAATACATACATACTTTGACTAAGTTTAAACGATCTATCCAATGGCACCAAGCAAAATGGGACATATTTTAAAAGCAGATCTCACTTCATGCTTTAAGCAGGTCTCACTTCATTTATTTGCTTCACACCGGTATCGATATTATCATTTAAACAGCCCAAGCAAATATTCATGACATTTACCTGGCAAACAATATCAGTGCAAACTCATAAAGCATTGATAAATGCCTATGAAAATTGAAGATGAAACCTTCAGGCCGGGACAGCAACAAACTCCAATATTCATGTAATAAGTGTGGTATCTATGTTCAGTCAACCACCTGAATAATACTCATAATTAGGTAATAATCAGAAGTCTGCCACTAATCATAATTAAATAATAATTAGTAGTCTGGTATGTAATAGTACTACATAGTAACGTATGTCTAACAGGTAATTTCTGCACAATATATATTACCTCATTAATACTTTTTTTTTGCAAATGAAAACAAAGTAGACCAACTAAACAAGCTGGGAATATAGTAAATGATAATTGTGTACAAACATCTTTGGTAATTATATTTCAACATGTATGCTACATATTTCGTGAATGTATTAAAGGAAGTGAGAAATGATACCTTTACATAATTAGGTAAACTGTCAGTTTTGTGTACAACAGCATGATCTGAGAATTCGATATAAATGTGTATCTTGAAGATGGGTAAGATAAAAGATCAAGATATGATATTCTAATATATGTTTAGCTCCAAACACAATTAGATTCGAAAATAACCTCTAGTGACACGATGGTTGGATGAGCTGGTTCTGTTCTGTGCATGCGCAGGTTGCTGTTGAGGCCAACCATTGCACGGAATGTCCGTTTACATAAGGAACAGGGAGATGAGTGGAGCATTGCATGGAGGAATGAAACTGGTTCATCTTCTTGCGTCTCTTTGGTGCACCGTCCACGTTTCGCATGCGTAAAGTAGTGTGAGGAGTAAAACTGCCTTGCATACATTTAGTTTGTTCTGGAAGACGACGCTTCTTCTATTCCAGACATTGCCATACAATCTGCCCGACGTTGCGCTGTATATGGCAATGCGAATGTTCACTCGATGGATGTCGCAGGTCTGGATGATCCCTTTGCTCTTATACGGATGGAGTATGGAAACGTCTCGGAATTCCTGGTGTTCTTTGCCACTGGAGATAAGACATAATCGCTTTAAGTGTCTCAAGCAAAGCTAGAGAGTCATCCCGTGCTTGGTTGATGGTTAATTGGGAGAGGGGACGGATGGATTTATTGTTCATGGATATCAACTGATGATATTAAGCTGCTTTCTGCCAGACAAGTCATGAGTCGGTCGTTTCCTCCCTTCGGTGGTCCAGGCCATTTGCAAATCAGTTTTGTATTCATGGTAAAGCCGACACGAATGTGCTTCCGGAGCTTCTTTTACAGAGTTTGCCTTCTCCTGCGTATCTAGTCCCTATCAAGGCTACATGCAACCAGTTCCTTTTGGCGAGTTCATGTCCTATTAGGGCGGTTGTGTTCTGGAGTCTTTCCGCGTGGTCTCGGTTCAGTCTGCTGCACTCAATTCATGCACCAAGTGTGAGAGGAAGAATCCACATTTTCTTCTTTGTATTTTGACCGCAAGCTGAGGTATGCCCCTTACTCATGCCAGGGAGGGGATCATTGCATTCATAAAGAGTGCTGCTCAGTCGCTGAGGAGGCTTCCGGACTCCACTGCTGCTCTGTATCAGTGGTAAACGACCCTAATGGCCTGAGCCGCCTGTGTTCCAGTTTGTGAAAAGATCTGCCAGTGTACCCAGCCCTGTTGCTTTGACGCTTTCATGTTGCCACAGAACGTTAGTGGGTGATGAATTGGGATGATTGGATAACAAAAAATGAGTTTGTTGTATGTGAGGAAGAGTTGCGGATTTCATCTTTCTTACTCATTCGCCCAAAACCGTCAGCGTACTTCAGCCTGACAACGTCGAAACCGCCGGAGACAGAGTTAAGTGCAGTGGGTGGCCAGGGCGGCCTACCTCTTTCGTTGAGCTCGTATCTCTCCCCTTCGCTTTTCTGGGAATCGCCTCTTGCCCGTGGACCAGCTGGTGATTCCTCCGCGAAGGCCGAAGAATGCATTTTTCATATTCTAGATAGACAAACCCTAACTCAATGAGGGATTAAGACCCGTCGGTTACCCTCAGCCTAGTAGATCCGGCTAGTTGAAACGGTTTTCCGACATGTGGCCGCTGTGAATGCCGCATCTTCTTGAAACCACAAATGAGAGCTGAATGCCAAGCGGGGAAAACAGGTGGGCGAGCTACCATCGAATGAGTACAACTGCCTAACCAGCCAGAGGTTTTACCCCGCCTATCCCGCCCATGGACACCATCTACGCCCTCATATGACAGTGACAAAATATAATAATATGCATTTTGTTCCAAAAAGAATCCAACCATTCTTTGATGCAATGATTATCCGTTTATCAGCTTGTAAACAAAATTTAAATTAAGCAGTCAGTTAAGAAATAAACACATTTACGAGTACAAAGATTAATGTAATGTTGAAATTACTGAAACACCTATTTACAAATTAAATTAAAAAGGATATTTTTATTCCAAGACTACAGCGAATAACCCAATTTTCCGTGAATGTGTGCGGTATTAATATTAATAATAAATAAATATTAATTTTTGGTTTTATACCTCTATAAAAATGAAAATTAACAAAATAAGGCAAACATATTACATCTAACTTATAATAAAGCTACAGTTTTCAGGAGATGTCCATTCTGTACACAGTTATAACTATTTTTCGTATTTATATTAAGAATTTTATACTATGGTTTCCTTGAACAGATACATATCATGGTTTAGCCCCATTAAATAAATCCTTCTAAGTGTATGTGTCTTGTAAACAGATTAATAAGATTAATATATCCGTTTCACGTGTAATTTCATGTCAAATTACATATTTAAAGGACTATATTGAATAAGGGCCATTTTCTGCCCCCTCTCCAAATGTCCTTATATTATGTATACTGTATATATGTGGTGGTTAACATTTATTTCTGACATCAGTTTTGTGTTCCCGTGTCCGTTGCCATGGTTACGGGGTGTCAAAACCCTATAATAAAAGACACGAAAAGTATTCATATTTTCATATTACTTATCATAGATACCGCTTTATCAAGAACTATTCACTCAGTTTTAAACTTTGCAATATGAATTTATTTTAATTTTGGGTTATAAAGCTTTGTAATTAAAAATGTATTTCTAAAACTATACCGAATTGATCTATAAAAGGCAAAAACAAAACTATATATATATCTAACGTATACGTCAACTGAATACTACACCTAAATTACATTGACAAAAAAGGTACTCAACCATAAAATAATACAAATTGTTCAAACATGAAACATTATTTGACGATGTTTAATTGTAATGAATTAATTGAATTATTGTTTAATATTACTGAAAGATAATAATATATAAGATGCACTGACAGGGGCCAATATGTTCGCTTCATCACCAAATATATTGGTTTGTTACCTTCACTGGGAATGACGAGTGTTCTTTATGTATTTGTATCCTTATAATTTCATGGAAATATATCACTCACACACACACACATAAGCACGTGTTTCAATCTATAGCAGAAATCAAAATAAATACCTTTATATCCATACCCCTTGATGTAGCCTCTATTCAATACATAATCCGTTTATGAACTATATATTTGTCCGCATATTAATGTGAATGCCAAGCAATATTTAATATACCTTATACCAAAACTTTTGCAATTTGTTCATACTTTTGTGAAATATGAATGATAATGGGCAAATTGACCACCACCAACCAAACACAAAATATGTATATATTGTAGGCCTAATGTTTAGCAGCACAATCGATAATGGCGCGAACGCACTTTATGAATATGCCAAGGAAGCACAATAGTCTATTTCAAATTCTAAACGAATGATCACATGATATTAGTTTACTATCATAAATACACTACCTAGTCCGTAACTAAGCTGTGTTAAAATAAGTGCAAAAAAGGTAACAATACTAACTGCATCAGTGATTATATATTAGTTTTAAACATAAATATACTGATAAATCTACACTTTACAAAATTGGCAATTCTAATATTCCCAATTGCAGTCTTTTTTAAATATAGAATATGAACATTTATATATATAAAAAAAGAAAACACTATTGGTTGAAAAGTTTTAATAAATGGTTAAAAATCCTTTAGAATAATAACAATGGAAGGTTTTGCGTACATGACCTCAAACCTGAATATATTAATATAATCACAACATCATGTATCCCAGCTTACTCTCTCTCTCTCTCTCTCTCTCTCTCTCTCTCTCTCTCTCTCTCTCTCTCTCTCTCTTCAAAATGTTCATTGCAACATATTTAAAACAAACAAATTACGGTGGCTGATATGATATAAACATAGAACAAAGAATACAAGAAAGAAACAGACTATATGTACTTATCGCCATATGCGGCTATTTTTAAACTAGCGTGGGAATACAACATTAAACTCGCTACATACAGTTTTCTGTCATTCGAAGGGATGTGTACATTTATAAAGAACTTTTGTCTATAATGACCAAAATGTAACGCTTATTTTATTATTCACTTTGCGAATGCCATTAACCAGCACTTAGCCTACTATGACGGTGATTTACAGTGTACAAAAATCGGACGTTGCGGGATGAATGCGACTTCATTCAAACTTGGGAGGAAATTCCGTTTGCAACCATCATGAACGTAACGTAAAGGTTAATGAAAAGTCATGGTAAGTATTTATGAACTTTTTCATTGATTCAAATATATGACTCTCTCTCTCTCTCTCTCTCTCTCTCTCTCTCTCTCTCTCTCTCTCTCGTCTATTCAAGTCATTTGCATGAACATAAAATTGGGGCTCTCTTTGGGGGCATTGAAGAAATTCACATAATTATAGACATATTGGAACGAATAAAATAACGTTAATTGAATATATGTTCATATAAACCATTAAAGTAAAGATAGTTACATTAATAAAATGACTATTATAACTTGAGGTTTCGAAATCAAATTTTGTGCACATATATTTTAAATAAGTTATTCTATACATGTGCACTATTTTTAGGCCAACATGCATGCCCGTATTCCTACGCATCAACAATAACAATATCTCACCTTAAAGCTATGTAATTAACTGGAGGTAATGATGCAGGTTAAAATAAAATGCACTGATTAAATAATTATTACCTAACATTAGTATTTAAACACAATTAATCGCAAATCCCGATTCTTGTAACATCCGCATCATTCATTACCACAACATTTAGTAAGGGTGTTAATACACCTGCTATGAAAATGTTGAGATGATTAACCGTTTATGTGCTTGCCCTTTTAACCTTTGACCCCGAATAGAGAACCCAAGGTAGGTGGCCAGAATTTTTCAGTAACACTATTTCCATTGATTATTATATTATTATATGGGCAACATACATGTCACAAGAAATTATGATGTACTCGGCTACACCTTTTCCATTTTCTATGGACAGAAGAACCAGTGCCATGGCTGCACAGTCATCAAATATAAAAAATTACTGAAAACCAAGCTAGTCATATATATATATATATATATATATATATATATATATATATATATATATATATATATATATATATATATATATGACTAGCTTGGTATATATATATGTAACAACAAATGCTGAAGTAAAGTAACGGAATAGGGTGCAAATCATAGTTCAATAAAATAATATATATATATATATATATATATATATATATATATATATATATATATATATATATATATATATATATATATATATATACACAGATGATTACGGATGAGGGTAGTGTGTTCACGCCATAATAGCAATCACTCCTCAACTGATTCCCCATTATTTGCACATTCTGGAATAAATGATGCATCCTTAAGATGAGAAGTTAATGATTTTCTCTTTGTCAAGTCATCATTTTCCCATCTTTTGCAGCCCAGAAACCATATGACACTTGACACGTGGGCACAACACCCTACAACCCGAGCACCAACCTTGCAGGTACAGTACCATCCTTTGATGGGATCCGTGTCATCAATAGGCTTGTATTGGATCCACAGTGAATGTGTTTTATTTCTGGAGTGGCGAGACTGGATTTTTACATGTAACAGGCCTGGAAAATCCATGCATAACATAACATCATAAACACCCTCACCTGTGAGATGTTCATGTGTATAGTTTGGAGCCTGTTGGACTTGATAAATCCCCATTGTGATGTAACGCAGGTAACCAACTGAGAGCCTGGGGAAATCAGTCAGTTCATCAGTGGATGCATCCATCTTAAAATAGATTTTACGTTTATTAATCAAATTATTTTCTTGAACTAGGATTTGTACCCTGTTCGGTTCCTTTGCTTTTTCAACCATCCTTCTAGCAGTTACAGCTGTTGATGGATCCATGTTGGCCAGTGGTGGGCGAAATTTATTCATTATTCCACAGATGATTCTAAGGAAGTCACCAATATGCGGAACAAGGGTATTTGGCACTACTTTGTCAAAAAACTTCCACTGTTTCACTCGTGCATTTACACTCTCTACTACCCATCGCACTTTTGTGACCAGTCTTGAAGTGTTGGCATCTTCTGTTGAATGCTGCTTCTGTCCTTTATGTAAAAAGACGGGCATTTCAACTTTAAATCCATGTTCCTGTAGGAAATCTACAGAGTCACGGAACCCCCTGTCTACAACAAAAACATCACCCTCCTGTAACCAATTTGTAATGTCTTCAGCATTTGTTGTTACAATGTGTTTAGTTATGCTTGCATCGTTGTTATAATGATCAGCTAAATATGGGCCTAAAACAGTTAAAATATAACCATCAGTTCCCACAACCATCATTGGCTTAACTAATGGTCGATTTTTATGTAAACTGTAGGAACGGCGTTGGAAGTTATAGTCCGTGCTCTTTTGTATATATATATATATGTACCATCGAGGACAAGGACTGCATTGTTGCCTCCAGGATTACATATTTCCCTTGCAGTTGGGGTAGTGTGGAAAGATGAGAATACATCATGTGTGATGTGATGAAAACCGAGGTGTTGCCCAACAAAGTTAACCATAAGGGACTCTCGCATTGTTTTAATTATTCGTTGCACTTGTGATGTTGTTAGATGGAAAAATGTGGATAAAATGGTGTTTGGAAGGCCTACCCGCATCTTTGTTAGAAAAACACCCAGACATGTCAGTGGAGACCTACCATGTGTATTACGCAGTGTATTCAAGAAAGAAGACACTTCCAGGAATTGATCCCTTTTCAAGCCAGTAAGATGAAAATAGTCATCATCAGACAGGCAAGAAGGAACATCAAAGTTAAAATATGATTTTGTTTTAATTAACTCACGCACATTTTGTAAAAGTGAGGTAATATCTGTTCTTGAAAAGTCTTCAAACTCTTTTGTTGCACTGATAGATTGTAAGGATTCATTAGTCAAGAATGAGTTTTCCAAATGAAACTTGCAGCATCTACTATTAGAGTTTATAAATATACCACACTCTACAAAAGACTGGGTAATGGCACAGATTGGGACATTAACAAGATGATTTCGATGCCCATGTGGTCTTTTACAAACAACACAACGTCTGTGAGATCTTGGTGTTGATGGAATTTGAAGTTGAATTGATTGTGGGCTTTTCAAGTTGGCAGTTGAAGTAGATGGTAACTGAAAATCTGGATCATGCTGTGGACTTGGTGACTGTGTTACTGACAGATTTCTGTAATATTTACTACGGCAACTAGAGCAAACAACATCATCTTGTGTTACCGGCCTTTGCAATAATTCCTCTGTATGCTTTTCAAGAGTGCCTGTAAGTATTTTTGTTCTAGCTGATGGTTTTACCCTTTTGTAGCACCAGGAACATTGATATGCTTTAGGCATTTCAGATTTTGTTAGAAATAAATTAATTGAACATTATGATTTGATACCATTTAACAAACTGTCACATCTGACATAAAATGTTATATAACTCTCATTTATGGTTATTATTCATTATATTGCAGCAATTCACTCAGGCAGTCATATTTATTATATATTGGTACTCGAAGCCTGCAACTTCAACCCACTCAGTTCTTGTAGGGATGCAGCCTGAAACAGATTGTATGTAGAATATTATGTATTAATTGTCATAATTAATTTATTTATATAATAATTTTATTGTGTATTAAGTTATGATGTATAACAGAAGCCAACATTTTGTACTTCTAATTCACTTTGGTATGAATATATGTTAACTTATGGTTAATAGGTACCCCCTTTTGTTTATCTCCCTTACACACACAAAATTATGTTGGTTATGTTTTAGTACTATTTTACTTCTGCTTTTATTATTTATTATTAATAGTAGTAGTAATATTGATATTCAAGCCAGTTTTACTTTGAATAAAATATTTTCGCCTGTAAATGTTATTGCATTATAGTTTTGATTTTGTTTTATCATACCCGAGTAGTAAGTTGTGCATTTTTTATGGTGGTTTTGAAAAATGAGCTGTTAAAAATTTTATTTCAAGCTGTAATTCAGTTATTGATATTGTGGATATTAATTCTTTAAAAAAAAAATTAAGAAAATATGGAGATTTGAACTCGGCTCAACAATTAGATGCAACAACCACTAAACCGTTTGAGCTATTGAAACTTACGTTTTTGCGGCTATATATCATGCAGATGACAATTTGTTTCCCCTTCTGATCTATATAATTGCAGACTATTAGTTGTTGTTTAATTTTACAAAATTACTATTGCTACTATATGAAGAAGGACTCAGTTAGCAAAATTTAATGAAAAAATACGCCGGTTTTTAGTTCCAGCTGAAAATTGACTGATTGATTTAGATTACATTTACGTAACTACATTGTAATAGTGAATTAACAGTTAAAAACATAACGTTATCAATCGGTATCGTGATTAAACAGAAGAAAAAACAGTGTTATTATTGTATAAAATAAATAATATATGTATGTACTTACCCTATTTTTTAAAGTATCCTTTTGTCTTTCCAAATATTGGCAACGTCAAAATATAATTTCATTGAATGTTTTTTCCGCGTATTCATTGTTTACATATAGTTTCCAATTCCCCTTCAGCACCTCTTTCAAAAAATTCCGTTCTCTAGGCAATTTATAAAAAGATGAAGAAAGAGAGAAAAAAATGGATAATATTGTTTTTAAATTATCGGAATAGTTATTATTCCCGGATTTTTTAAAAATATAATAATGAATGAAATAATATAGCACACTTTAGAAAGGCGGGTCTAATTGTTCACGCGTAGCGATACTTCGGCAGCTACGGTGCAACAGTTTCAACAACGACGAAGATACTTAGCCAGCCAAATTCACCAACTTTTTCATTTTTAATGATTAGCGCAAACGTGAACACGTAAATAAATTTTATAAATTAACATTTTGAATAAAAATGAACCAAGCAGTGTAAATACCTTGTCTGATCAAGCCTGCGCTTATATTTTATTTCTAGGTTAAAGTTGCTCAAATGTAGTAATTTCTCGTAAATTTCCCATACCAGACCATGTTCAAAGGTCGTATTTAGGTATGAAAAAGAAATTTATATGCATATTTAATGCATATCAAGGTGATTTATACATCTAATAATATAATGAGACACAGAGTTGTGATATTTACAAGAATTTTTTTTTCACCATAAAAAGGGGGGCAGAAAATGGCCCTTATTCAATATAGTCCTTTTAAATGCTAATAAAGACTGAATAGCTCCTTAATACTACAATCAATATAATCACTCTAAACAGTTTTACATATGGTTCAATAACTTCCTCGTTTATTATAAGTATAAGTGTACTTAAAAGGGAAACAATGCAACACATATTTTAATAATATAAGTGTAAAGTTTTGCTTAACTGAGACACGGACATTGCTGATAAGGTAATTTGCAGCAACAACAAAAAATAAAACACGTGGTAAACGTATTGGTATTGTCGAGATACCAGATGATAAGTGCGATTACGGATGATAAGTGCGATTATGGATGATAAGCGCGATTACGGATAGTAAATGCGATATAATCATGTGTATTATAACTCACCCATAATGTCAATAGAAAAAACAATATTCGTGTCCATGTGTTAGCTATACACCAAAAGCCGCAAGCATGTCTAAATAAGAACAGTGATTATATGTGGTATATGTTTTAGATCATCGGACACAATATAGGTAAAATATTATAATTTTATTTTTAAAGTGAATGAATGGGTGGTTATAACAATATATATTTAGGTGAACATGAGTGTACGTCTGATGATAACATCACAACACATTTTCCAACGATATTTGAGATCTTAATCCTAAATAAGGATTTGTTAACGATGGTCTGGTTTTCCTAACGATTGATGTGGTTAGATATACTACAGTTCACTAAAAGAATGCTTTAGCAAATTATTTGGACTCATTATCTGTCATTACTCGTGATGAAAATGAATTACAAAAAATTGACATGTACGTTATAAAATTACATTCATAATAATTGTACAAGCCTGACTGATTAAACTAAAAGATTGGAAGATAGTCAAGAAAAAACGATCAAGAGACGAGAGAGCGGTTGAAATTATAACACAAGGCGTAAACATAGGAGAGCGAATAAAAACAAATACTACGACACACCAAACATCATTTCTTAATACAATTATGTATGTTGTTGCCTCGAGACTTGTACTGTATTTCTTTTCGCTTGCAATTTACGTATTGGCGCTTTGCAGGTTGTCCTTTTTAAATCTATTTTCGTTTTCATCTACGTAGACTTAGTATCATTACAGTATACAATTCAATACATCCAAGAGCTATAAAAATAACTCCATTACCAGCTTTTAATCCGAAGTATTCTGTATAATAAATGATATATTTTAGTTTATTATATCATCAATGATAGTTATCAAAGTTTATTTAAGCGTTGATGTATGTTTCATATATCAATGATCTTACTTAAATAAATATGCACCTTATTGCTAGACGAATTGGGAACAGCATCACATGCATGATTGCTTTTAATTCATTGCTTTCCAAATTCTCAATCGTTTTTATTGATATCAAACGAGCGGTTATTCTGCCAGGAAGTGTTTGTTTGTGGCTGATGTTCTTTAATATGACGTATCAACCTTATGATTCATGTAGTTTATATTCGGTTTAACTACCTGAATGTATATTTTTAACTTTAATTTTAAGTAATTTATTAAACATGTCGACTGCAAATCAAATGCGAAATAAAAATCTACTATGACACCAACTTGAATATCCAAAACGTATAAGGCAGCCAGTTTGGTGAAGGTTGGATACAATGGATTGAAAATAAAGGATAACAAGGACAGCTACTGTAGAATACACTAATGAAACAACGACAATATCACTATTGCTATAGAAATAATCTCCATTTAGTGTGACGATAAGAGATTACAACAAATGGTTGGTCGGAGCAAATTCAAAAAAAATCTTACTTAAATGGAGACAAAAATGGCAAAATATATTTATGTAACTGTGGCAAGACAGTCCGAAAACGAAACATATTTCAACGCGGTAGCCAACAGAGAACGGTGTTTGTAATTGCTGAACACACTACCCAATATTGTAATGAAATAACTGCGAGAAAATCACTAAAAAAAATCATTATCTAATTGTTAAACAGTTTGAGTATCCAAACTCAAAACCATTTGTGAATGGATACTAATACCGCCAATGGAAGAAAAAAACGTGTATGCATCAGCATACTTCTAACGTCTTTTTACCGGCGAACAAGAGTAATGAACGAAATAATATATTTTGTTACTCTAAGTTAATATGATTGTACATACAATAATTTGTACAAATATATAACGATAATGGATGTATGTTCCTCGTTCAGCTATAAAATGCAACGAGCTACTGTAATGACATTGAATCAACCTTACTAGACTCTCTACCTACAAACTTCAATTGTTTTAGACAATGATAGGTAGCCGCTGATACAAACATTAACATTTCTGGATCGGAGTTTCACATAGAATGCTACAAAATCCTTAGCAATTATGAAGCAAAAAATTGATAAGAAGAGAAAAAATGTTATATTGTATGTATATACCATGCAAACAGTGCTTCGCATGCGTTACAATCTGCTTTATCAGAAGGAAATGAACCAGTTTGAGTCAGTAAATGAAGTATTACAAATCTGCTAATAAGGGTAAAAGGACCATTAAATACATTATTCGCATATTTATGTCGATACAATAAATGTACAACAATAAGGGTAAAATGACCATTAAATACATTATTTGCATATTTATGTCGATACAATAAATGTACAATAAAGATTAGGATTTCGTAACCGTCTATATAATATATCACTTTGATGCAAACACATTTTCTTGACAATAATGCATAGGGCAGAAGAAACCACTGTTTATTGGCAAGTAAACGTTAATGAAACAAGACATTTATAAATGGTAACAATGATAACAATGGTGACAATGGTAACAATGGCTTATGTAAGTACAAGTATACAGATCTTGATTTTTTCGTAAATTTAACAACACAAATTTGGTGATATTAATAGTATGTGCAAACAAAAACATTTTTTTACGGCTAGACCAGAAATAGGCATGCGTAAACAAATTAAACAAAAAGCTCCTGTATTTCATGTCATTAAAAATGTATAATGGCAATTCTACAATGACCAAAAGGCGATTTAGATAATGATCAAATGTCTGAAAAAATATTGCGATTTTAGTTTTATATTTAATGTATAATGTATAAATACTTATTGTGGATATGAAATGATAATACTCAACTAAATGAAATGTCTTCTTGCTTTGGATTTAAATATGCTTAATATCAGTTTGCTTATTACATCCTTCGATAAATAGGTTATACAGACGAAGACAGTTGTGTTATATTGTTAAACACTAGCTTTATCACTTTCAAAGCTTAAATAAAAAGTAGGCTGCATAGCTGCTTCTGTAATTTTTCTAGAAACAACAATAAAATAAATAAGAACTTGTATCACCGGTCTTGCTTGTCTACATATGGTCGTTGTTATATTAATTATGATGTCGACATCTAATTGTTATTTTTATTGTTAAAATATTTCACTACAGATATCAAGAACAACAAGTATTAAAATACATATCAAACGGTCACCATACCATGAGCGACACAACGATGTAATTGGTATACAAACACCTGGCTCTACCATCATAAGACCACAATGCTATATAACTGGTGGAGGCTGTGCTACCGTAACCTGTTAATTTAGACTTACTTTCATAACTACCACTGATTGTGTCACAGCTTAAATTAACGGCATTGTTTGAGATAGTTCTAACTATATCATATTATATATTATATAATTTTACTTTAGTTCTTGCACGTAAACAATTTTTTTTTCCGTAATACCATAAGTATGGGCGAGATAATTTCTCAATAGCATCTAAGGACCACTGTAAAATATGTGTTAAGTATAGATGAGGTTCACTTGCAGTATATGCACTCAGCCGCTCTCAAGTGTCATAGATGATCACCCAGTGTCTCACAAAATGTATGCTTATGACACCCAAATATACAAGTCTAGCCATCCAACAGCAGTTGATGCTACCCTCCAAGGCATAGAGAAGTACATTTCGGATGTGAAATCATAGATGACATGTAACAAGCTGCAGATGAATGATGATACAACTGAGGCAATTCTAAGCACATTACAAAGACTTTCTAAATCACATTATTTACCTCAGACAACAAATATCAGCAACACCAAAATTAAATTGTCACAGTCATTACGAACCTAGGTGTTACTCTAGACAGTACTCTCACATTGTACCAACATGTCATCAACATATGCAAGGCTGCATATCTTGAGCTGAGATGCATCAGTTCCATTCGCGAATATATTTCGGTAGATGCCACTAAAACACTTGTGTGTTCATTAGTAATTTCACGACTGGACTATTGTAATTCTTTTCTGTCTGGTTTTTCACAACATCTACTCCAGAAATTTCAAAAAGTTCAAAACACAGCTGCACGGATCATCTTTAGAGTACCTCGATCAGAGAACACCATACAAATGCTCAAATAACTACACTGGCTATCCATTCAATACAGAATGACAGTCTTCAGTGCAAAATATCTATCCGGCCTCAGCCAAGTGTATACACCAGCAAGATCCTTACGCTCCTCTTCTGACATCCGTATACTCATTGTTCTCACTATGAAAATGAATTCATATGAACAACGATCTGTTGCATTCCAGGACCCGGGGATGTGGAACGAATTGCCAATTGAAATTAGACACAAATACACAGTGGTCACTTTAAAGAGTGCTCTTAATACTCCCCTTTTTCAACTGCAGGAACAAACTTGGAGACCTAATGATGTTTCATATTGTATATTTTTTCTACATTTTTTTATGTTTTCCAATTTCATGGGTTTTGTTCTTTGTTTTTCTGTAGTTTAGTCATATCATTTTAGATGCTGTAAAGCGCTTAGAGCTTCTAAAGATTGGCGCTATACATAGTCCTCATTATTATTATTATTATTATTATTATTATTATTATTATTATTATTATTATTGTTGTTGTTATTGATATAGCTGAGTCCATGTTTACGTATAGAATATTTAAAATCGTAGCCAGTAAACACCGACATTCATCGTTGGACTTTTTCTTTGTTATAGCTATTATAATACTTATTTATTGGCCATTCAACCCTTTTTAAAGCTTTCTTGCGATCTAGTGAAAATTTAATATGGTGTTGACGGGTCTGAAAACCAAACTTGTTTTGGATCAGATAGTATACAAACTGTTATAAAGTGTCACAAGCGCAAGTGGGATCTCATGTTTGTCTTGTTCCACAAACGTAACGTGTGGAGAAAACGAAACACTGAATTATCTTTTTCGTCGATACAGTTGTGAACATTGATGCAACGCTATGAGTGGTCTCAACATCCAAATCATCTCAGATTTCCCATATAATTTTGTTCTAGCTGACATCATATTTTTGTTTGTTAATTTTCCCATTTGAATTGTTTTCTCCACAGTTTGAAACTCGGAATGCCCCTACTTACTATTATCTTATTTCCTGTTTGCATTTACGCCACAGTTTGATGTTTCGATACGTTTTAATGTCATATTTAAATTCCTCTCGTTCTTTTTTAGTAGTCTTACCGTCTTGATCCAAATTGTGAGCGGCGTATGTTACACGGTTGCATAATTTGTGAAATTGTTTAATGGTAGGGTCAAGTGTTACGAGATTCTTTAGCATTTTCCGTAGAAAAAGTTTGATTAATATTACATTCGATTGTGGTGCCATCAGTTTATGCTTGGGTAATGCTTCAGCGACCTCTCTTTAAACAGTCTGACCTAACGGGTTTTGCTGGCTACTATTCAATAATGTTTGCGGATATGCTTGTGGTGTAGACATTCTTGTTTGTGTTTAACCATTTTAAGATTCGGATTCAATTGTAATCACCTCTATTTTGGCTGTTTGCTTAGGCTTTTTCTTAATCCAAGGCGCTCGCAATACGTTTCTCTGTTAGTTAATCATTGATGCATCTGCAATGTTTGAATCCCGTTGTGGGATCCGAGTTTTTGGTCATTATTACATATAAGGAACATTCGGCATGCATAACTAATGCATACCGGTTGATCACCAGCATATTTGTTTTTGCTGGGTTTTTTTGTCGATCACATCAATTTTTTAATAATATAATAGTTTTGATTGTTAAACTGACGCAATCCAGACTCGCATGATTGTTCAGCTCAGTCAATAATGATAAAACCAAACGGATCCTTCTGGCCAGCGGCATAACAGTTATTACGAGTATATACAGGACTATACGCTATACGCGTCAATAGCACGAAATTATATCAACATGTTACAGCTGTCACGGTTTACTCTAGTCATGTGTGCTTAAGATTGAGTCAAATGATTATATATATATATATATATATATATATATATATATATATATATATATATATATATATATATATATATATATGTGTGTGTGTGTGTGTGTGTGTGTGTGTGTGTGTGTGTGTGTGTGTTATTGGTCGTTAGTAAATGCTCTTGACGGATATACGTGTTATCTTCAAAACATCTTTTTTGTTATGACATTGAATAATATAGGTTAAAATATCATCACATCACGATAGTGTTGGCGATACCGTAAACGAAAGCCTAAACCCATTAGCCGCAGATTCAACTTGAGTTTGAATGCAACGTGGGCGACCTGCCATTGCACGAACCTGTATTATAAGTGACAGCAAACTTTACTTTTATTGGTATAACTAAAATAAACGCTTTGGATGAACGTTGGCATTGAGAAGACCGTTTTATTAACAAACCTACCTGGACAAACATACTCTGATGCAACACATCTATAGATAACGTTAATGTGGGCCTGGAGCACAGTTTAATATGTAAATTGATTCTAAAAACCATCCAAAGCCCCGAGAAGCACGTCTAGATAGTGCGGAGCGTTATCACTAAACAACCGAATGCACCATTGCACACCGACGCGATAACTTAAATGTTGATAAACCTAGACTCGGAAAACGAAGATGGTTCGTCAAAGACGAAAAGATGTTAAGTAATTTGATCTGCGAAACTGTTTATAGGTGAGGTAAAATATATGTAATTTCTTTTTAGAATTCATCATCCATGACAGGTCACCATACAAAGGTTATCTTGTAATAATTGTGGACCAGACAATGGAGTTGGATTTTGCGACTCCCTAAATAAACGCTCTTGGTGCATCTATGGTTACATATAAATGAACGCGATTTTTTGTTAAATAGGATTTCCATATCAACACATAAAAGACAGCCTTAGCGAAATTCGCTGAAGCCAAAAAAGGACCATTATTAGAAAGAATTGTTGGTCTGTCATGCACACTTAACCGAAAAAGTGTGCTTTCAAGAAAACAACTTGTTCAACGTTGCGGCTGAACACAATGCCATTTCTATTGTGCCAAATATATAAAAAATCTTAGGCATTACAAAAAGAAAAAAAAAACTGCATGAAATATTTCCATTCTTTTCATAGATTTAAGTATTGTTAGCAACAGAAGGCTCCATAGGTTTAACACGCAGCGGAACTGCACAAGGAAAGGCGATTTAAGTTCATTCTACAGGTAAACCAAAGCGATTCGATATTATAAAGTAATATCATTGATATATAAAGATGATGTTCACATTTTTCCGACAGAGAATTTAACCACGTCTTTGAAATTTTTCATTAAGATTTAGCACGTAATGTAGGCGATTAATTCTGACAGCAGTGGTGAAGTTGTGGAAATTATAGACGGGATATTAGAGATATTTAGAGCGGACAGTACAATTTATGAAATACTTGTCCGATAATTTATGCGATAGAGTGGCGGTACCAAAATCTCGTAAAAAATGAAGTCTATTTTTAAGCGACAAATTAAAGTTGACTGTTGGAACAACGCATTAGAATATTACAACACTCAATTTCTCGCGTCATCATCAGGTGCGAAAACAGTTGGGGATTGTTTCAAACATGACTAAGTGGTATTTACCGCTGAATCCACTCTGGGTTTGTTCAACAACAAAACTTTACACCAATATTTACACAGTTGAGAAAACGGAGATCCTTATTAGTGTACTTATTCGAGTGACAATTACGGGGTATATACGATTGTTAGATGCAGATGGTACTAATCTAAATGAAGAGAGCTTGGGCCCAGAAATGTAAATATTCTCCAGGAAAATAATTATATTTGTGTATGACATTTGTGTCTGCCTATCGCTGATGTTGTTTTTTTTTGTTTTAATATACAAAATACGATGGACATTCCAAGCTACCGAAGTCACAACCCTACGGTCTTAAAATAGGTAAAATGAAAAAGAAAAATGAAAACCAAATCGCTCTGCAAAATACAACAATATTTCTTTTCCAAAGAATATAATGTGAAACAATAAGACAAAATTTCAGTTGTTTTTTTGTTGTATTAGATGCCAAATTGTTCGATCTGATCTACCACCAACCAATGTTATTAGAGTTCCAATATTGAATATTAAAAACAGAATATTCCGATATGTTTGTAATTTTCTAAGAATTGACATAACTCCACACGAAATAAAACCCTATTCCACTTAGGATGTTAAGGAAGGATTGAGTAAGCCTTCAAATATGCATTATTGGTATAAAAAGGTCTAAAACTCGTATTCAAATTAACATGTTTCCATCGGTTATCAATGATTGAGGTTTTAATTGACAATTAAAGAAATATGTATTTATAATGTTTGTTATCAAATATATGTTAATAGTCACATTGACTTTTATCTCGTTACTTGACAATCAAAATGCAAATATACAGTGCCTATAATCATGGAGAACATCATCCATGATCATTCCATACAAACAGGCGTGTTTGGTTACGGATACCATGTGTGTGATTCCTCCAATACAGCCATTAGTGTTGTTGTGGGAATCGAGCCAATATCGATGGTATCAAGTGGTTCAAGTGGTTCTAGCAAATGTTGAAACCATTAAAATCCCAAACCACCTACCCATAAAAATGATGTTGACGTAAAATTATGTTCGTCACACATTTGGCCAATTAAAACTGATAGTAAAATAGATGCTTTCTTTAATTATGCCGGTACATATCCCTCTTATCACCCCACCTCACTATTACATGGCATACTTGTATTATATCTGTATTTCCGTTATTTTAATACACACTCGAATAGTCATATATTTGAACGTCTCATGATCTAGAAAATAGACTTGCTTATTGACTGTACGTTACGATGTTATGCAACACTTTACTGATAATATTCAATACATGATCATTGTCTTTCTTATCAAATATTGGACATGTAAACCTGACAGAAATACGTTTACTTAGAAACGTGAGGCGCAGATGCAGGATAGCCGTAGACTAGATATGAATCGTGGGAAACAAAGATTGTCTACCATAAATAGTAATACGGATTATATATTTCAGATCGACATTAGACTATATATAATATCTAAGACCAGAAAAAGTACTCTGGATTTTGAGGGACATATCTAGCCTTGACTATATTTTAATTATTATGCCATACATAGTAACATGGATTATATACGAGATCTAAATTTGACTATATATTAATTCTTAGACCATAAATAGTAATCGGGATTATGTAGAACAGATCAAACCTTGACTATAATTTAATTGTTAGACCATAAATAGTAATCGGGATTATGTAGGACAGATCAAACCTTGAATATATATTAATTATTTCACAGAAATAGCATACTGGATTATGTAGGACAGATCTAAACTTGGCCATATAATAATTCTTAGACCAGGTATAGTAATTCAGATTATAGAGGGCAGATCTAAATATATATTGATTATTTTAAGAAACAACTAGCAAGGACAATACCTTAAATGGGATAATTTGGAACATACCAATCAGTAAGTCTCTTCAATGAGACTAATTACATATATACATTTAGGTTGAAAAAGAAATTATATGTGTACAACTTTACATACTGTTCAAGGTTTCAAACAAGCCAATATATACATTTTTTAATGGAAAACGAAACACAAATACCCCAAATAAAAAAACTTATATGTCGATGGGTTTTCGTACATACATACATACATACATACATACATACATACATACATACATACATACATACATACATACATACATACATACATACATACATACATACATATGTAAAAAAGACAAATCATAAGAAAAGGGAAACTCATGATGAAATGATTAATTTCAGTTAGTAATATTTAGCAAACGTTTCATAACGGTACACTTCTGTCATGATTTTTGGCACCTCAGCAACAAAGCGTAGAGATAAAACAGTACATTATGCACGTGGTAGTAGTAGAGGGACTATTCTAATATCTGATGTACTATTGAAATGGCAATATACCTACAACAAATTACTGATCAAATTGAGAAAACGTCTCTTTAGGCATAAACGTCAAAGTACATACATGACGGGTTAAATTTGTTTCAAATATAATAGTGATTCTTGTTAGGACAAAATAATTTTGTTCGGCTAGCTTTTGAATTGTTCATGGACAAAACAAATGTAATGCATTTTGTTCTAGGTCCATGGGATGATTGCATTCCGGTGTTAATATAACAAAGACAAGACGACTTGCAACCGAATTAAAATTTGGTGGAACAAACGTAATCTCGAATTCAAGATGGGCAAACATGGCCCTAACTATATTATTACAATGAATATTCTACGTACCATTAAATAATGATGGCATGTTATTCAGTTAAGCTATTTCTGAAACTATGCTCTTTAACTTAAATTCTTTAGTAAGAACTCGTGGATATATTGGATAATTAAATTAGCATTCAGAAATGTTGATATCCTTAAATCTACAATAAGCAATAGGTCATGTGCCAATACGTTATTCATTAACAATTTTTGATTGGAGTTTTCTCAATGTTTCGTATGTTGATATCCTTAAATGTACAATAAGCAATAGTTCATGGGCCAATACGTTATTCATTAACAATTCCTGATTGGAGTTTTCTCAATGTTTCGTATGTTGATATCCTTAAATGTACAATAAGCAATAGTTCATGTGACAATACGTTATTCATTAACAATTCCTGATTGGAGTTTTCTCAATGTTTCTTATGTTGATATCCTTAAATGTACAATAAGCAATAGTTTATGTGCCAATACGTTATTCATTAACAACTCCTGATTGGAGTTTTCTCAATGTTTCGTTCGTTTTTACTTGATCACTATTTAAAGTTTAAACTGAGATAGGGTATCAAAAATCTGTATATAACACGGATTTGGTAAACATTAAACTGTCAAAGATATATAGTTGGGAGAATATGATTATGTCTTTCAATTCCAATGTTTGAATTTTCAGTGGTAAAGCTAAGAGTTTATTCATATTTTCACAAAGATTTACCTTGTTCCTTTCTCATAATGGCAGTTAACATAACTATTATGTACTCAATGTGTTTTCCTATTATATTATTTAAGCGTTTATTTTAAAATAAAATATGAATATCACACAAACTTACTATTTAAAACTATCAGCTAAACACATACGTATCACAATCAATACATCTGTAATTAAACGCAGATGTGGGACTAAGTACCACTGCATTTACCAGCAATAATAAAAGATTGAAAGATTATAAAACAATTTCCATCACACAGTCGACACATATAGTGACAAATTGTTCGGTAATACAATGTTATTTCAGTTTCATAATCAATTTAAACGTACAGTCCGGGTACAGTCGGTACCAATCCACATTTATCTGAAATATATGAGTATGCCCGATTTGTTTTGCGCAAATACGTCGGTAAGTCCATTCGTAATGATAATAGAGATAGTGGCGTAAAGTATTTTTTATACAAAATTCAGCCGTGCACCCATTGTGTAAAATTAACTATAAAATAAACAAAATAGCACTGAATATTATACTTGACTTTGATTTGTCGCAGCAATTAATCTCCTTATTACAGCTTAAATGTAAAATGGGAACAAAATAATGAAACTCTAATGCCATTATATAGAAGGGTATACAGAATAATGCATGTTTGACAGTTGTCATAATGCTGGAATAACGTTTTAGGTATTTATAGACATCGATAATTGTACACATATTTGCGAGCAAGTATTTGATGGTAACATCATAAAAAATTACTGGTTGAGCGAATCGTTATGATGGATAATTCTTAGGAGCGAATATTTTGCTAGATATCTTTGCTTTTCAGGAAAATAATAAAAGCAAATAAGCCATAATAAGGGAACTTGAAGAAATGAAGGCAAATAACACAAATAAGCCATACTAGTGGAAATGAAAAAATGAAGGCAAATAACACAAATAAGCCATAATAGTGGAAAATGAATAAATGAAGGCAAATAACACAAATAAGCCATACTAGTGGAAAATGAAAAAAATGAAGGCAAAAAACAGAAATAAGCCATACTAGTGGAAAATGAATAAATGAAGGCAAATAACACAAATAAGCCATACTAGTGGAAAATGAAAAAAATGAAGGCAAAAAACAGAAATAAGCCATACTAGTGGAAAATGAATAAATGAAGGCAAATAACACAAATAAGCCATACTAGTGGAAAATGAAAAAATGAAGGCAAATAACACAAATAAGCCATACAAGTGGAAAATGAAAAAATGAAGGCAAATAACACAAATAAGCCATACTAGTGGAAAATGAAAAAAATGAAGGCAAAAAACAGAAAAAAGCCATACTAGTGGAAAATGAATAAATGAAGGCAAATAACACAAATAAGCCATACTAGTGGAAAATGAAAAAATGAAGGCAAATAACACAAATAAGCCATACAAGTGGAAAATGAAAAAATGAAGGCAAATAACACAAATAAGCCATACAAGTGGAAAATGAAAAAATGAAGGCAAATAACACAAATAAGCCATACTAGTGGAAAATGAAGAAATGATGGCAAATAACACAAATAAGCCATACTAGTGGAAAATGAAAAAATGAAGGCAAATAACACAAATAAGCCATATTTATATTGAGTGGTATGGAAAAACCAATGTCATCATATTACTTGAAAAGAAAATAAATAGAGTACAATTTAGTTCCTGAGTATTTCCAAGTAAGACGAAACAAGCATTTTATTTTCTTATCTAACTCGATTGTCAATACAAATTAGTCAACGTTCATTGTTATTGTCCAACACTCCCGGCATCAGATACATGAGTAAAGATAGTGGTTTTCTATTGCATGCCTATCTTCCGGTTTTATTAACGTTTAGAACGTTACATATATGTGTGTGCGCGCGCGCGTGTGTGTGTATGTGTGTGTCTGTTTGTAAGAATGGTTTATATTTATGTTAAAATTGGAAATATTGGAAATATTTACTAGAATTAAATAGATGACACCATCAGGAACAGTAATACGTGGAGAAGTACCCCGTTGTTTGGTATTCTCATAACCAAATTCGGTTAATAATAACTGTTCCTAACACATATAATAAGGAGAACATAAAATATGATAACATGTTCAAGAAATGAGGAATCATATCACAACATGGCAGATTAAAAGAGCACGTGTTAGTTTTTATATTATTTCAAGCCAAGATGCATAGCTTTTGCTATGGAATTATGTTAGTCCAGAAAGCAGTGCAGAAAGAAGAAGTATAAAATTTGTACGCGTCTTGACAAAAACACCAATCCACTTTCAAGTTGAAACAAATTCGAAATATGTACTGTCCAAGGGGTGGTTTAATCAATTGTTTGTATATATCACGCGTTTCCTATAAGTTATCATAGAGGATAATGCAAAGATAAAATTCAGCTTAAATAAATACTGTAATACAACTACTTCTGGATGTAGCACAATCTGCCTAATGTTTTTTAGAAACGTATTCAAATTCCACCTAATTCTATTTAGACCGACGGCAATATTACCTTTGAACTTTAAACAATATTATA
>JARLTB010000034.1:5380000-5505000 GCA_030141615.1 Unio pictorum | reverse complement strand
ACTACAGAAAAGTAAAAAAAAAAACAAAATCTATGAAATTGGAAAACATAAAATATTCTGAAAATATATTTCTTCATATCCTTTTTCTGGAAACGAGAACAATCATAACTTTTATCAGCTGTCTTGTTTCCCTGTTAAGACGTTCCTTGTTTTTTTAATTCACCGCCATCACGTGATCGCCAGTCAACCTCCTTACGCTCTGATGGATACTCATGAAGTGCTTTAAATGACAACACCTTGGCTTTCAATACTACATTGTGATCAAGACTAAACGAACTGGGACTACATTCGTCATTACTTAAATGTAAACGGAAGCGGAAAAAGGAACATTGTTTCATAACTGACCGTCCTAGAACAGGAAGAAGGGTTCAAGTTATCTCCTTTTTCCCTTTCAAAGATAAACAATTTAAAAATTCGGTCTTCAATTTTGATAACAAGTGCAAATCCATCTTAAATCACCAACCGTTGTGTCAGCTGTCCCAGCGATACCATTGCATATTGCATTATTTAACGCCCAATCAGTAGGAACATCAAAAAAGCGCAAGAATTAGTTAATTTTATCAATGACCAGAATATCGATATCTTCTATCTGATAGAAACATAATTTAAAAGATCAGGCGATGAGCTTGGATTTAAGACCCACCGCTTACTCCATCAAGTTGTTCTCCCGCCACTCTCGCGGAGGTGCGATTACTTTCATCACAAAGAATCCATGTTAAAATGCCTTAAATACAACACAACCTTCAATTTCTGCCACACATCGTTTGAACTAGTAAAACTATACTCACACTGAAACAAAGGTCAATCCAGTTATTCTTTATCTACCGCGCTCCTCATTGAAGAAAAAATAAGCTGACTGAATCTCTATTTTTGGAGCAGTTTCCCAATCTTCTGGAGTATGGACATTTCATAGGTGGCAACCTAATTATTCTTGGAGATTTCAATTTTCACTTTGAATGTCCTGGAAACCCATACACGTCTAAACTCCTAAATTCCAGTCATGTTTTCAACCTTAAACACTCAGTTAACCAACCCATCCATAATACTATTTCCTATTAGACCTGATGATAATATTCTGCAATCCACCCTAGTGTCCCACAAATATGCATAAGATCTCCTCTGCATTATTTGCCATCTCGATGTATCAGTCCCTAACGCTCTACCTTTATTTGCTACTAAGATAAATCTCCGTATGATAAATATAACCAAACTAATACATGACTTCCAAGAAAACTTAACTTCTTACCTCCAACAGCAGAACAATTTGATAATTGTTTGCGTTCCTTGCTTGAAAAACATGCCCCAGCCACCAAGTGCAGAGTATCAATAACATAAAAGTGTTCCCCGTGATATAACAGTGTTAGAGACCAGCTTCGCACTGCTAAAATACGTCGCCGTGAAGCAGAGATGTTTTGGCTTTCCACCAAACTCACTATTCATAAACAACCGCTATGAAGAACGTCACAAACATTGGTCCATTTATCCCAATTATTCCGCTATCGTACATAGATCACGGAGAGTTCCAGCTGAAAAGAGCTCTTCGATATAACTAACAAACTAATGTTAAGGAAAACATTTACACCCCTTCCACTACCTTCTGTCCAGTAGAGAAATTATTATCAAGGAAAATGATGGTTATAAGTGGTTTTCAACTCTCCAGTAGACTTTCCGGACGAGTTTGCAAATTTCGTTACTGACAAAGTACAAACCATCAAAGATACACTTGACAACACAATTTTAATTGACTCGTTGTGACCATACAGTTACGATACAGAATTCCAGCGACAACCAGTAGGCTAAATGGAACCTATCTCTATGAATTTAGTACGGAACATTATGATCAAGAATGCACCAAAGTCATGTGAAATTATAACGTCACTGCTGCTTGAGTGCTTAGACCCCATATTGCCTTCACTAATTGATATTATTAATTTCTCTCTCTCTCTCTTTATCAATCTCTTTCTCTCTCTCTCTCTCTCTCTCTCTCTCTCTCTCTCTCTCTCTCTCTCTCTCTCTCTCTCTCTCTCTCTCTCTCTCTCTCTCTCTCTCTTATATCCGGGGAATTCCAATAATTTTTCAAAACTGCCATCGTAAAATCTCTGCTGAAGTAACCAACACTTGTCAATAACGATTTATAGAACTACCGCCCAGTTTCTAATCACCCATTCATATAAAAAAATCTTAGAAGAACTTGTTCTAACCCAAACTGTATCTCATTCATCTCATTTGAATTCAAACAGTCTTTATAGCCATGTACAGTCTGCATATCGCCCTTGCCACGGTACTGAAATTACTGTTCTGAAAGTATTTAATGAATTTTTTTTCTGCTTTGGATAGCGGAAAGATTACAGTCAACCCCATCTCTGCTATATTTGACACAATATACAATGATATATTACTTCATTGTCTCCAGCATGTATTTGGCATTCAGAATACAGCTTTTCATATGTTTAGATTCTACTTAGTTAACAGGACATAATTTTGAATCTGCAAATGAAATAAACTCAAGCTCCTTTGATCTATGTTGTGATGTTCCACAGGGGTCTGTTCTTGGACCTGTTCTCTTATTTCTATACACTCAGCCGTTTTCAGTTGTCGTAGATTATCACCCAGTGTCTCACCAAATATATCATTCTAAATATATCATTCTAACCACCAAAGTAAAGTTGGTGATACTATCATAGGAGTAGAGAGGTGCATTTATGATGTGAAATCATGGATGACAAGTAACAAGCGGCAGATAAATGATGATAAAACTGAGGTCATTTTTTTCACAAAACAAAGACTTTTTCATTCACATCATTTGCATAAAACAAATAATATCAGCATCACCAACATTAAATTCACATAGTCAGTATGAAACAGGTGTTACTCTACAAGGCAATCTCATATTGTACCAACATGGCATGAACATATGCAAGGCTGCATACCTTGCGCAGACACGCATGAGCTCAATTCGCAAATATCTTTCAGCAAGATATTTTCGCCCTTCCTGACAATCGTATTTTCATTGTTCCCACTATGAAAATGAAGTCATACGGAAAAAGTTATTTTGCATATTAGTGCCCAGCAATGTGGAACCATTTGCTCATCGAATTTAGAGACAAAAACACAGTAATCCCTTTCAATTGTACTCTTAAAACTCACCGTTTTTGATCGGAAGCAAAACGGTAAAGACCTAATGATATTTCATACCTTAAATATTTGCAGCATTTTTTTTCTTTCCAATTTCATGTCTTTTTCTGTAGTCATATCATTACATATGTTGCAAAGCGCTTAGAGCTTTTACGATTAGGCGCTATACAAAGCCCTGGTTATCATTATTATTATTATTATTATTATTATTATTATTATTATTATTATTATTATTAATGTGAAACACAATATTGTCGACGAAGATATAACACAGGCACAAATGAAAAATAGTGTAAAAACGGTAGAGCTGCGTCAAGCCTTTTAAGAAATATCGGTCATCTCTACGGAAGTCCACACACAGACAGACAGACAGACAGACAGACAGACAGATAGATAGATAGATAGATAGATAGATAGATAGATAGATAGATAGATAGATAGATAGATAGATAGATAGTTATAGATATGAATTTGATGTTTACTTGCAGCTATTCATCACTATTTCCCATCGCAGATGTTAAAGTAAAAACCGAGATTGTGATGCAGGAGATAAGACATGCATTCTCTCACATTATCAACGTGGTAATAAATGTATTCTTGATAATTGAACACATTATGAACGGGGAAATTAATGTATTCTTCACAATTTAACACATTATGATCGGGGCAATTAATGTATTCTTGACAATTAAACACATTATGAACGGGGAAATTAATGTATTCTTCACAATTTAACACATTATGATCGGGAAAATTAATGTATTCTTGACAATTAAACACATTATGAAAGGGGTAATTAATGTATTCTTGACAATTCAACACATTATGAACGGAGAAATTAATGTATTCTTGACAATTAAACACATTATGAACGGGGAGAATAATGTATTCTTCACAATTTAACACATTATGATCGGGAAAATTAATGTATTCTTGACAATTAAACACATTGTGAACGGGTAATTAATGTATTCTTGACAATTCAAAACATTATGAACGGAGAAATTAATGTATTCTTGACAATTAAACACATTATGAACGGGGAAATTAATGTATTCTTGACAATTAAACACATTATGAACGGGGAAATTAATGTATTCTTGACAATTAAACACATTAGGAACGGGGGAAATTAATGTATTCTTCACAATTTAACACAGTATGAACGGGGGAAATTAATGTATTCCTGACAATTAAACACATTATGAATGGGTAATTAATATATTTTTGACAATTAAACACATTACGAACAAAATAAGTAATATATTTTAAGCCAATAGACTCACTATCAACGGAATAATTAATACATTATTAATTAAACAAAGAATGAATATATATATATATATATATATATATATATATATATATATATATATGTGTGTGTGTGTGTGTGTGTGTGTGTGTGTGTGTGTGGGTGTGTGTGTGTGTGTGTGTGTGTGTGTGTGTGTTTAAAATACAATTATAAGTTGGATTGGAACGATTGTTGATACAGCAGTATTGATTCTTCAAGAAAAAAAAATGTATTATAACGGGATTTGTAATGGAAGGAAGTAACATGAACGCATTAACAACTCTTGAAATTGTATACTAAGTATTTGTTGTATGCAGCGGTGTTTTGAAATTGTATGAGCAAGGCTTTACCATGCATTAATTCTAGTTTCTTGAATTTAAGGCTTATGCATTTATCACATCCATAAAAATGCCATACTGTTGAGATTACCATTATCCCAATTAGATAATTTACTACAATCTCTTTGACGTCAACTTAAATTAGAATGAATGTTATATGTGCACATTCCGTATGAGGAATGATAGCGTCAATACATATCTACAGTTTCATCTTGATATCGTAAAATAATGAATACGATGGTAAAGAATGTATATTAATGTTCTCGTAGGTAAACCTGATGTACAAAGGAATAGACGCTAGTACCTTATCAATCGACATTATCCTAACTAGCTTTATTGTTTTCCAGGTAAGACGTTTTGTTAGCTAGATTTTCCTTCTGAATCGATTTTCTGATACAATGTGTTTCGTTTTACGAGCATTCAGTTTGATATAATTCGTGCATGCTGGATTCTGTAATAAAAGCAGGTTGGATTACATAATATTAGCAGGCTAGAATCCTTACTATTAGAAGGCTGGATTCCATTATATTAGCAAGCTGGAATCCATAATATTTAGTTCGCTGTATTCCATAAGATTAGCAAGCCGGATTTCATGAAATTGGCAGGCTTCATTCCATAATATTAGCAGGCTGGAATCCATACTATTAGCAGGTTGTATTATATAATATAAGCAAGCTAAAATCGATAATATTAGCAGGCTGGAGTCCAGAATATTAGCAGGCTAGATTCCATGATATTAGCAGGCTGGATTCCATAATATTAGCAGGCTGGAATCTATAATATTAGCAGGCTGGATTCAAAAATATTAGCAGGCTGGAATCAATAATATTAAAATACAACTCGTATGCATTAAAGTGGTACTTAACAAAGAACAATGTGTTTGAAATATTATACATGTGCAATACGAACTGACACAGAATAAACATTGACGGTTACCACGGCAGGTAATAAATACTAATCAATGAAATGAATCATAGACTTTATAATATATTTTGCATGCATTATTCATCATATCTTTACAGGCTAATAATCCTGTCAATCAAATAATTTTTGTACACACACACACACACGCACACACACACACACACACACATATATATATATATATATATATATATATATATATATATATATATATATATATATATATATATATATATATATATATATGTGTGTGTGTGTGTGTCTCTCTCTCTCTCTCTCTCTCTCTCTCTCTCTCTCTCTCTCTCTAAGTGTGTGTACGGTATGTGTGTATGATCGTAGGTAATAGTCTCAATCAATGTTTATCTGTATACAGCCTATTAAAATAGCTTGTATCCATGAGTGTACCTTATGTAGTAACTTATCCTGATCATATTGAAAGTGCATTATCCAAGCACACAGAACAGTAGCTGACCCAGGCTGGTCTGTGTACGGGATTCCAGCATGACAATTTTCGTCTTCTTTCTGTTACCAAAACAAAGACTAATATTTTTATATGTACATGTAATAGACGTGTATGTTCAAGTATATTTATATACAGAACAATTTCTTTGTGATTTGTAACTGAATGTAAATATATTGTTGCCTACCTTATCTCTTCTCCGTTTTGGTCATATGGTGTTATTTCTTTACACTCAATACTTTTATTTCATTTTATGCTCACTAGTTCAGCTAATAATACAACGTATTTTATAAAGTGCTTCATGCCACTGCTACCTATATAATTAGACGAATTTCATGGTTAGACTACAATGCCTTTTAACCTGCATAATTTTCATGGAGCTCATGACCATGCCAATTTAGGTAGCACATTAAGAGAGTATGTTTACATCGTTTATTTCCTTTAATGAATGAGTATAAAGAGAAACTGATTTTCTTTTGTTACTAGATGATTTTCAATCTATATGTTATTTTTTTACAAGAACGAAACATTTCCACACGTAAAATCTCAGTTGGTGCCATATAAGACCTATTGGAAAATTAGAGGAGGTTATTATCTATCTGATTCCAATGTATGGGACAATGGTGGCGGTATGAAGAATGTGCCTGAATTCGATACAGGAATCCTCTTTACTAGGTAAGTGTAAGTACACCGGACATAATTATGAAAATCAGATGTACATTTGAACGTGGGGTATGACCAACATTCCAGAGGAATGCGTTTTACTATACATGGGCAAATGCTGTTCAAAGAAACAATTTAATTTTGTTTTTTTTATGCTTAATATCTTGACGAACACTTATTACTCAGAATATTAAAATATATCGGACTATTTTAGTGCCCATGGTAAGAATAACTTAGTCGATCCAAGTGGATATAAGTTTTAGTAAGAATGTCACTGCGATAACATATAACATATTGATTTTACTGACCATGTTATTTTTTTTTTACACAAGGCAGAAAAGTAATGTAAAGCCATTAGTTAATCACGTCCTTTAAATTGCTTTACTCTTTACTAATAATAAATTAATTTGTATTTGTCACTGTTTGGCTGATTAGTTCGTTACATTGGTTTCAACATAAATTGATCAGTTTTGTTGCATCTAAATATCTTCATCATCCAATGTTTCATTTATTTCAATGCCAACGTATATCACTCTCTAAGAAAAGTTTTAAATAAAAGTCATAACCGCTACGGTAGTTTATGAGTAAGAATGCCATGTTACAAATTATAGGTAGACTATTTTATTTCAGGTACAACATATATCTTTCCGGTGTAAAAAATAGTATTGCCGGTAATTACTTCTCTCTCTCTCTCTCTCTCTCTCTCTCTCTCTCTCTCTCTCTCTCTCTCTCACTCTCTCTCTCTCTCTCTCTCTCTCTCTCTCTCTCTCTCTCTCTCTCTCTCTCTCTCTGTGTGTTAAGCTGTGTTAAATATCATATCAATTCGAATACATGAAGATATTAATTTGGTCACTTACGAGTCAGTAGCCATTTAACTGAAAACTCAAACGTGTCGCCTCAACTTCATTTGGTATCATTCTTTCATACCTTACGTAAACCATACTATTTTGTCTACTGTATACATTTAAAGTAGAATGGGTTAAATAATTGAACAATTAACCAGCCTATCACTAAACGGTTTCTGCTCTTAGACATTTTATTTCAAAAACATACTCTTCATATTTATGTCGTTTCTTATCCCTAGATTTGTGCTAAAAGACACACCGTAACAGCCCAAGAGATAAACAATAATATCAAAAAGAAAACTGAGAATGTGTTTGACACTTAATATCGTAAGCATGATGTGCATTATGCTCTAGAACCATGCCAACAGAAATATAACAGACTTGCAAAATCAGTCGTATCAGCCTGCTATGTGGTATGTAATAATCCAAATACTACCAGTTAAATTCTCATACTTTCAAGCTTTTACCCGCTTCGGCTTGGGGTTCATATAACAAATGAAATTATTTCAGCGGGTTGATCGTTGATGTTTTGATGTACATTATAATTTTTATAAGGGCCGACCTTAACTTAAATGACACCAAATTTGGTGATATACATTATGTAGCCATATTTTGCAAAGATTGTCTTTGGTATGTATACATGTATCATGCTAAGCAGCGTCCTAGTGTTAGCGTGAGGAACAATAGACGACACAATTTCATTGCTAAAATTAATTGAGTATCAGCTCTAATAATCATTAAACTTTGAGATGACCGCATAAAAGTGATGTGCATGAGTAGGTAGCCGTTCTATACAAGCAAAAGGGATTTACATAAGGATGTAGCCAATAAATGTAGGTTGCAAACACTTGTAAGCCATATTTGATCGGTAGTTCTTAAACCAAGTTTGACGATAAATAATGACACAATATAACTGCTGTTTTATAGAGACGGCCAATATGTAGGGGTTCGTTTATTATTAGATCAATGTTACAGTAAATATGCATAGTAATTCGGGTTTCAACAAAGCGGCATGATAGTAAAATTTCATTACATGATTCTTATTTGCTAGCCTTGTAGTGGCCCAACATTTAGATATCATGACAATATGCAAATGATGACAATTTTACTTATGAGACTTTAGGACTTGGTAATATCATATTTATTTACTATACATCTATTGTTATTTTTATCAATAGCATTCTGTAGTAATGTAAAACTGCATTTTGGTTTTATATGTATATATGATTTAAGCGGTAATGAAAATTCAAAATTGGCATCCTTAATTTTCTAACAGCAAACAGTTTTCCTACCTTGATATCAAATAGGTCAATAAGTTTTGGCCAATACAATGTTTGCTCAGAATTGAAATAAGACCAAAATGATTTTTATTTGATTATGAAAATAGTCAATCTGACTGTGGTGTTAGTATATTTGCTCTTACGTTGATATATATTTATTATACTGCATTTATTTAGCTTTATCAAAACCATCCAGATAAGTAAGCTCTGTTAAGAGTTTCAGGAAATGCAATGTGTGTGATATACAGTTATAATATTTATTTTAAACTATACGTTTTATCTGTTTTGGGCAATAACATTTGCACGGCTAGCTAATTGAACCAACCTCAACAAATTTCCCCATCGACTTGACTTCTTCAGACAAAAACTACAATTTTGCTGACATACCATTGAAAAATTATTATTTGAGGAAACTAACTGAATTGTTGCTTTAAAGTATACTTGTACTGGAACATTATGGTGTATTTTCCTCTGCCATGAACATTTCAGAAAATGCAACCATATCAGAAGTCTTTTGCAGCAGAGAAAGCTAGAAATATCCTATATGGAGACATTATTAAGCCTATTGCAATTGTTCAGAAAGATGACTGTCGATTTAAATTTAATTATTAAATATTTGATTGTTCTTAGGAAGTTTAGATTTTATTTTGGTTGTAACACATGTAAAATCTGCAGTTTAGCGTTATTCAAGAGCATATTGTTTAATGTGTAATGAAGTAGATTTGCCATTACATTCAGTTTTAGATTAGTATATGCAGCAGCAGAGAGGGTGAACAGACCACGTTTTCAAGCAAAAATAAGGCTTCCTACGAAATTGCATTTTAACCCAAAAAAAAATAAGTCTCCATTTAGCGAACGGAGACTTAACGATTTTTTAATCAATTTTGGTCGCAACGATGTGGTCATCCACCCTCTCTGCTGCTACAAGTTAACAAAAATAATAAATGATTTCAACCAAATATTTGATCGAGTCTTTAGGACGAAAATCATTTATGATTTCACAAACAAACTAATCGCTAACACCTCATCTTGTAGATCAATCAAATTATTTGATTGGTCGGTGAGTCGGAAATTAATTCTCGTTAGCGAATTATTATGGCATCGCATGTAGACAGGATTAATTGGGTTTTCAATAATTAGGAATCCCGGAGGAGCTGTTGGCGCAAATGAATAAAGAATATATCCCTGCTGAGCTTGATTTGATTGCTCTAGATTAATTTGATAACTTCCTTCGATAGCATCACATGTTAAATTGAGCGCAATCACCGTTGAAATATTCACATTGTGCGGGGCAATATGCCTACCGCCACCATCTGGATCATTATTATATTTGAGTTGGGTAGCTGACTCTTGTCTTTGTAGCGCCTTGGTAATAAACTTAACAGTTTTTTTTAGTTCATCAGCGTTGCATTTGGGAAACTTGAAATTACGCAGATTGTCTTCTGTGATATTGTAATCGGTTAGGAATCGTTGTTTATTGTCGCTGTTGTCATTAATTATTGTTTGAATAATTAGTTCATAGATATATTCCATGTCCGATATAAGTTGATTTATTATTTCAACGTGTTTTTGCGATTTTGTTTTCCGTAGTTGTTCTAGTTGTGTTTCATATAATTGTTTAATTTCATTAAAATAACCACGGACGTCAGTTAGCGTAAATGAAATAGTAACAGATGAGTCGGCTGTTCTTTCAATGATAAAATCCCATTGCAATGTGTCTTTGTTGGTAAATATAAATCTATCGGCGATTTTTCCTTTTCTTATATCAGATAAATTATCTCGATAACTGGGATTGATTTCATGATATGATTGTACGTCCGTGGTTAAGTCGGCGGTGGATTTTTCAGGTGGTTCTTCAGGCCATCCTAAGACTGTTCTTAACGAGCTGTTATAGATATCTACAATGTATCCCTCTGTGCTTATTTCGATCGACGACGAGAGCGTCGGTTGATGAAGATTAATAGCTATTTTTGATTCTTTTCCAGTGATTGATTTTATTATACGCTGAATTTCAGCATTGATTTGCTTAATTTGGTACGACCCAGTTGGTAACGAAACAGTTTCCCACGCTGGAGTACCATCGGTTTTATTCTTATACGAGAACACCAGTGCGTTATTGGGTTGCTGACCGCCAAATGCAACCGATCTGATATTAGGCCAGCTATGATATACTCGTAATTTTGCCAGCGCGATCTCACGCACTGGAATCGGAGAAGGGAAGTTCACACTAAATTCAGGGTTTGTTGATGTTATTGATATCATGCTTGTTCGTATCGGAGTGGTATTCTCCGCGATTCGTTGAAGCAGTTCGAGTGACATTATTGTTAACGTTGTCTTCAATTTCCAATTTCAACATCGCGGAGTTATACAACTGGGTCATCGTGGAAAATTCAACATCGGATATGAACGAATTATCTATTGACAGTGAGATCAACTCGGATAATTTCGAGTACGCGTCAAATACCACCCTGTACCGAGCTGTATAATCACTGAGTTTTTTCTGAGAACACGATGATAACATTTTAGTTATCGCGGTGGCGACTGCCGCAATTGTTGTTGCCGCGGAGATAGCAATTGGAACTGCAATCGGAGCCATCATGGTCACCGTCGACAAAATAACCCCGGCGCTGGCCATCACACCAGACACCGAGTACACGGTGATGTCGATGATTGCTACGCTGCGTCGGTATTTTTTCATTTTTTCACGATAGCGCTCAGAAAGTGATTTGAAGTTTGCGAAAATTCTTTCACGGTATCATATCGATATCCATGCGATTGTGATACCGCTGACTCCGTCAACGGGACTATTATCGGTTCAATTGATTTCGTTGACTCCGTCAATGATGTCATTACTATTTTAAACCCGCTAGTGTTTTCAATTATTCTATTGTGTACCTGGATTTATGGTCGATGGGGGGAATACCGGATACAAATTCTATCGTCCAGGGTAGCGACTCCCTAATCCCTGCTGCTGGCCCGTCGGATATAGTTATATCAATTCGGATAGGGGATCTTATTCGGTCGGGCGCTTCGGGTATCATATCGTTTATATACGTCACTGTGTTAACACCTGTTATATACATCGGGCTGACTCCCAACTCAAATTTACGGCGATGTATTATTGTAAATCGATAACAACCCGGTATACTACCATATTTGCTGTGAAAAAATAAACTGTTTTCATTTCCTTGGATCCAATCAAAGGTCCCACTGGCAACTGTGTATGCGATGTTATCAACGGTTTACCTTATCGAGTCGTTTGGTCATTTTTGTAAAATCATCTTTGACGGCATTAACTGTTGTTTTACTTTCATTGATAGCCGCGATAATTTCAACGAGAGTCATGACTGCCACAAGTGGGGTTCCAAAAAACTTACTAACGACGTCGTTGGTGGGGTTTTGTACCTTTTTAAAATCTTCTTTTAGTTTAAGAATATCGTCAATGACGTCAGAATAGGTTTTATTGATTTCGGTATATTTCATCATCGTTCCATTCCGGCGTTTAAAAAATGAAACCAAAAGGAGGTCGAATCCAAAATCTTTTTGGGTAATATGATACCTGTCGAGTTCAGAATATGTCGTCGTGATATTGTAACTTTTAGAACCCTCAAAGAACTCATTAACCATTTCATTTGTGAGCTTTTGTTCGTCAATAGCTTTTTTAACTTCAGCGAGGGTTGGGCCTGTCAACGATGTGGTTTCAGAAACAGGTGTTCTCCCTAAAAATTTATCCACGATGATATTAAGTGTTGTTTGTCTCACCATAAACATATTAATATCTTTGAGAGTCATCGTAGATGTAGCTGGGACACCAAAGAAACTATTAGCGATGTAGGCATTGTGAGTATGCTTGCCGATAAACTCGCTAATTTCAGCGAGAGTCATGCCAGCCACAAGCGGTGTTCCAAAAAACTTAACAATGACGTCGTTAGTGGGTTTTTGTACCTTTTCAAGATTTTCTATTAGTTTAGAAATATCATTGTAAATATCGAGATAATTTGCCTTGATTTCATTTTCATTCATCATCCTTCCCGCCTCCTTGTTAAAAAAGAATAAAGATAGAAAGTTTTTAATTTCAGCGAGAGTCATGCCAACCACAAGCGGGGTTCCAAAGAATTTATGTACGACATTTTTGCGAAAATTGTTATAACCTCGTATAAGATCATCCAGCTCACGGCCGCGGGACACAAGTTCGCCTGGTTTAAGTTGTCCGTCTCTGGAATACAGCGCAATAGAGTTTTCAGCGGCTTTGCGCTGCCGTATCAAAATGTCATTCACGGATATATTACTGCTTTTCAATTTACCCTGGCTATCTTGAAATACAACTATTTCGTTCGGGTCAACACTTGTTAAATTTAACGTCTCAGCGATTTCATCTTCTATTATTTTTTTTATATCTTCGATAGAACCCGCAGATGTTTCCGCGGTGGGTTCCGACATTGACAGAGATTGTCCCCAAATATTGATCATTATTATAAAGACTCTAGTATTTTTAATGTATTGATTCTCTAAAATTACCTAGTAATTTCCCACTCGTGTATTTATTTACAACCAGATGAGGTGGTTTCCACGGAGATCCAAAGGATTTTAATGAAATCTCCGCGAGGACATTTAATACTTCACGGCCGCATATTGGTGGATCATTTAATTGTTGTGTTGGCAGCGTGGAATAAAAAATCGGAAACTCTTTGAGTTTCATCGAAGAATTTATATACCGCATAAACTCGTTCGGTGGGGCTAACCCATATGAATCAAAATAGACAATTCCACGTGGATCAATCGCGTATGCAACCCAGTGAGTTCCCGATCCGCTGCTGTTATCAAGATTGATGATACCGGTTTCAACGCTGTTTGGTTTTCTCGGTAATTGATTTCTCATAAAAACCCCTCTAAAGTCTTTTATCGCTAGTTTTTTAGCAGCATCAATTAAATCAAAATTGGACATAGGGAGAATTGGGCTTTCAACTAATAAACCGTTCCTGGTATTCTTCTTAGACCATTTCCGCTGTACCATGAATACGGGGTTCCTGGTAGGTACAACCCCTTTCCCTTTTTTTTATATCCTTTCCCAGTTGCCTTTTTGAACTCCATCCCTGCCGCGGTACCATCGGCTCCCAACGCAGCCGCCTTCGACACCGCTGGGGCAGCCGCTGCAATCAATGCTGGTATTGCAGCTAACAATGGAAATATACCACCTGATTTTATCATGTTCGCGACTGCAGCTTTCGAAAATTCTATTTGAACTCCTCACTAATTCTTTAGTGCATCATTGAAATGTTTTATTTGACGATCCGTCAGTGATATTTTATGTATACCACCGGACATCTGCGCTGGTTTTAATGTTATTGTTGTTCCACATTCTTTAGCGGATTTTGATCGCAATTTCTTGACCTGACCATCAGTCAGCTTGACACTAACAACACTATATGTCATTTTATTGTAAAACACATTTATGCTTTCAATTGATCTAATTGGAAACTCTTCAAGTTTCATTTACATATTTTTGAAAATCATAGATTTTCCACTGGTGCGTCAATGATTCTCATTCGTCCGCCAGCCCCTTCTAACAACATTGATTTGTCGCTGAGAATGACAGCAACCGCTCTATAATCAACACCACCAGGATCTATACGAGCCCTAAAATGTATGTCAACAACGGATTGCCTTGTTAAATCAAGATGTTCCAGCGAAAAGTAATAAATTGGATACAAGTTCTTAAAATCGAGTTGCGATATTTGCAAACCAGTATCAACATTTTGATCACGACCCATATATGACAGCATCCGATGATACACACGTGCTATTTGGTTGTTTCCGTAATTAAGCTGTATATCCTCAGATGGTTCTTGTTGTCCGTTTATTCTCAGTGAAACCTCACTTACCCCTAACCGATCAAATATCATATGACTGCGTTCTTGGGAACCTAATCGATTCCTATTCTGCAGCGCTATAAATATATGACGTGGAGCTGAAACGCCTTGTTTTGATGCCAGGTGCCATGTAAATGTACCATTAACATTATCCTCTTTAGCATCAGTCGTTGTTGTTAGCCAACTTATCAATGATTTACCACCTGTTTCCATAAATGAAAGTAGCCGCTCTTCTCTGGTAATTGATGGGGTCATTACTGGCATCCACAATACTATTTTACTCAAAACAACTTTACCTTCATCGGCACCAGTACGCCAAATTGCATCATTGTCATTGCCTTTTCGTACTAACGCGATTGTGTGTTTGGCTCCATAGATGACTTTTCTGACATTTCTGCAGAATCCAAATATGTGATGGAGTGGAATCGCACATGAAAAATATCGCTGCTGTCCTTGTAACATCGCTACACGTGTTGCAAACCCTAGATTAAAATTACCATTAACGCCTCCGAGAATATCAAACGCAGTTCCTGGTCTAGCTCGACGTTCTGGATTAGTTGCTTCTCGTTGATTATCAACTGAAGTGTCTTGCGGTGTTAACACTTTAATGTATTAAAGGTGGTCAGCGTTATCAGAGATATCCTTTGCAAACATCATAGATGGACCAGCCGATATTGTATAATCATCGGAATATCTTGCTAGCCCGATTATTTTTGTTGCAACATCAACTTCACGGTCTATTGATTCAATTTCTTTTCCATCAATGAGATATCTTGCACTTTCAAATAATGCCATTATGCCATTATTAACAAAACCAACTCGGATATTTGGATCATTTGCATATGGGGTATCAGCTGCAACATTTGTTACGAGTTTTCCCTCGATTTCAATAAATGCTTCACATGGCAAAAAGGATTTACTGGTATCTTGAACTTGAAGTTCAATTCGCGATCGTAGGTCGGGTTGTATTGCATGATAGGAATACTATTGATAATCGCGAACGGAATCGTCTTTGCGCACTGGGGCTTCCATATCTAACGCGGGATCAGCTGTTCGTTTAAACATTTTATTAAAATACTAGTGTTTTCAATTGTGAAACTCTTTGTAATCATCGTCGTTGAAAATTCTTCGAATTTCTTTTTTGTTTCAAACCACTTCCTGCTATTGCGTTCATGATAGCGCTATCTGTTACCGGTGAAGCCGTCAATTGTGACGGAGTCACCGAAGCAGCCAACGACGCTAGTTTTTCTTCCACTGCACTATTTATTGCTTTGCTGATTTTTGCAGGCATCACTGTAGTTGATGGCAGCACCGTTGGTTTCTTTCGCACCAATGATGCTATTTTATCTTTCGCGGCAGAAAATGCCTTTCCGGCAAGATTTCCAACGAAATCTCCGATTTTGCTGGTTCCCTTATCACGAATAACATCAATGGCTTTCATTGATAATTGTTTAGCTAACGGCGCCACTTTTGGAGCCATTCTTGTAAATAACCCCGCAATGGTATTGCCGAAACCATCTCCGTAATATGCTCTATAAACAGGCAATCGTGAGTTCACCACGTAGACGCTTACGGGTTTATCATGGTTGTAGTGTATGATCATCTTGTTATAAAACTAGTAGTTTTTCAATTAATGATCAATCGCTTACATCCATAGGATTTTCATCATAACCATGAGCGTCTCTGTGATTTTCAACTAATTCAGCAATGAGTTCTCGATATACATCAATGTCCATGATACCGCCGGCAAATAATCGTCTACAGATATCAGCTGCTTCATTAATTATTTCCGGAGAGTTATTTCCGGCTCGCTTCGCCCCGATGAGGACTTCCAGCCGTGATATATCACTGAGGATGTTACCAGGACATGTCACAGTTGCGTTGAAATCCAAAGGATTTTTAATTGAATATCCTTTCCCGCTTGTTTTCTTAGAACCGGCTTCTGCTCTTATGTCTATTTCTTCCGGGATTGGATCCTCCGTATAACGTGGTGGTTGTAGACCGCCTTTAAACCCAACTAGAAAGCTATTATAACCAGGATGCCGAAACGCTCTGATTTTATCCCCGCCGTGTTTCGCTAAATATATTTTTGATGCCCAAGTGTCTGTGCCTCATAAAATTTTTAAACTCGTCTTTTAATAAATTCTCTCTTGTACCCTTTGGAAAATTTTCTCTAGCAAAATCAGCTAATTCGTAATCCGTTCGGATTCCTTCAATTTCATTTAATGCTGCGACTGTAAATATATTCTCAGGTGAATAGTCTTTTCCTCCAGCTGCACCTTGTTGTTCTTCTTCGCGTTCTTCAATTTCGCGTTGAGTTTTTATATCACTGGATAGCTGTTGTATCCCTGCGCGTGTTTGTTCGGTCTCTGCTGCAATTTTTTCAAGCACACCAAGAACAGGCACTTCTCGTCAGGAATATCCCCAAATATTGCTCGTTCAGTTGCTGTTTTCACATCTTTGGTCGCACTTGTTATCGGAGTAAACAGTTGTTCACTTGACACAGAAAAGTCAGTCTGCGCTTGTTGTCGTTGTTGAAGTTTCTCGCGAAGTCTGTCTCAAACCGGTATAAACTTTTTAATTGCTGATAACCGCTCTCGGGCTAATCTAGTTGTAAGCGATTCACCTACCATATATTGTTTGTGAACTGAATTTTCAAATGTGAAACTATCACAATTAGAAGATGAGTTATTAAGTAATGTACCATCAAGCTAACGTATTCATCTTCGACAGGGTTAAACTGTACGACGCTATCCGCGAGTGTTTCAGAAATAACATCGCTGGGGGTTTCAGAATTGTAATATCTGAGAACGGCGATGAACGCTTTTTGTTAACGACGCGGCAACAACAACAACTACGTGAAAATGGAGGCGTCGCGGTGATTACTTGCTACTACGACCAGATCATCCATTATGCACATAACTGCATGAGCAAGCCCAAACTGATGAGTATTCTTTCAGGAGAAAATCCTATGTGAGTGTTACAAAAAACGCTAAAAAAAATAAATTTTTTTAATAAAATACTGAAAGCCTATCACTCACGTGGTTAAGATACTGGTTTTTCCTCGTTTAATATTTTTCTAAGATCACGAACCTTAGAACTAATTTCAGCTCGTTTTTGATACTCTTGGCCGAGCTTTTGACGTATTGCTTCAACGGTGCTAAATAGCGTTATGAATACATTAATGTCGTTACCGTACAAACAAGCATTGATGGACTTTTGAATTCCTTTCACGAGCCTGTACATCTTGGGTAAAACATAACGACCCTTACTAAACTGATACTCTATGTCTTCATATTCCGAGGCAATCCTGTCACAGTCGAGATCTTCAGATAATACTACCCCTCTATTTTTTAAATCTGAGATTTCAGCAATTATAACATTTACATCTTTGATATCCATATTTTTGTAGTATACTGTATCTCTAATTATTAAAAAAAAATAACACTCATTTGGCAATCTCGCTGGCGCCCTATGACGTCAGAGAGACCCAGAGGTTACATATACGACAACACATCTTTGGAACTCCTTGGTTGCCTTCACATCCAAGCAAGCCCAAGGGGACCCGAAACATACATCTCCGGCGGGAGGCCTAAGGTGACAAAAGTCATCTTAGACCGCCCAGAAGATATGCTTGGGGTGACGTCACAATGCCATATATATCTCCACTCAAGTGTTGTGGCAAATTTTAGGCATACATATATGATGTGGGACGGCACAAGACAGTACAAACATGAAACGACGGGGGGGGGGGGCGGATTTTCTACGGCCAACCAACCAATCAAAAGCAACCCAATTAAATTAACCCGGTTGCATGATTGTGAACAAAAGACAACCACACTCCCGGGTTAATGACGTTGGTTAGTTTTGATCGGTCGCATTGGCCTTCGAAAGCCCCAGGTTTCTACCTTTCATATGCTATATAAGGTGACTAATACAGCAGCGTTGATTCACGAGTGTGTTATTTTATTTCCTTGAATTACTTATTAATGCTGTTTCACAACATTAAATGAGACAAAATAGTTAAATAAAACATTAAACAAAAGAATATAGTTGTTGGATAACAGCGTGTATTTACTCTATTCTAATCCTCTAGACAAATACGTTATCGATTAGGCCACAAAGAGCTGTATACAGAGGAATTTTAACCACGCCCACCTACTTCAATGAATGGGGAAACACCGTTCCGGCTGAGCGAACATAGGTAATGCG
Organism: Unio pictorum; assembly: GCA_030141615.1. NCBI lineage: Eukaryota > Metazoa > Mollusca > Bivalvia > Unionida > Unionidae > Unio > Unio pictorum. The sequence continues at coordinate 5,485,982 of JARLTB010000034.1, read as the reverse complement.
TTAGATTATAAAGAATTTTTGCATTGAAAGAACGTGGTTAGCTGTTTGCTTTACTGCTGGTCCACCCACGCCCACACATGAGACATGTAGATAAATAAAAATACAACTGTTTAAATAATGCAGTTTTAGCCCAAGCGACAATAAAAAGTTTTATTCTCTAGCGAAACTCATGTATTATATACTCCATTACAGTCACGTGGGCGCGCACATCTCATTATACTCTCCTACAGGTAATAGCAGACGACACATAATACAAGGGAACTTAGTGAGTAGAGTGTTGAGTTGTTGGATTTATACATAAAGGATTTATCTCCCTTGAATCATTTCAGGTGTATACGAATTTTATTTTATGACCATTGTTCTTTGAAGATGTTTTAATTATATTTTCTGCAACAAATCGTATTGAAGCCCCACAAATGTCAAAGTTTCTACTGGCTTCATTTATTGATTGAAAGATTCTCTCCTCGCTGGTTTCTAAATCAAACGATTTCACACCCTTGGGGTGTTTTGCGTATTTGCCGGTTCCACCTAATTTTGAATTCCGACTTTGTGAGACGGCTTGAAGATTCCCAAGACAATTATCAGTCTTCACGCCATTTATGTGATCAATCACAAGGCCGTCTTCGATTAATCCGTTATGACATTCAAAAATAATCCTATGACAGAGATATGTTTTATTTCTAACACTAAACAGCAAATATCCCATATTATTCAGAAATCCAATCGCTCTTTTTAGTCTGCGGTGCCTGACAACACCATCACGGGATGCTTCGTAATCAACAAGCACTGGATGAGGTCTGAAATCTTGGCTCATTTGTATAATAATACTATTTGTCTAATTTATATCTGCTTTAATTATAAACCTCTTGATATAATCTTGAGGTTTTTTATGATTTTGTCGCTGACGGAGTCATTGTTGGGGTCAATGATTCGTTTGTCATAATAGCGTTTTAGTTCCCTGTATCGTTTGCCGCCGCAACTGAGACATAATTGTGATTTTCCTCTAACGCCCACCCCACATCGGAGGCATGGGAGAGGACCGAAAGAACCGTTGCGAACGCTTTGTAAATGATGCCCACAGAATTCGCTTCTGCATGATTTGTTACACGGGGTTGTTGATCCAATCATTACCCACTTGCAGTGATTCATTATACTTGTTTTAATTATAACATGGAGGAGTTCAAGAGATTATCGAAAATTAAGCCCTGGAAAAAAGCTAAATTCAATCTTGATAAGGAGTTCCAAAGATTATCGAAAATTAAGCCTTGGAAAAATACTAAATTCAATCTTGATAAGGAGTTCCAAAGATTATCGAAAATTAAGCCTTGGAAAAATACTAAATTCAATCTTGATAAGGAGTTCCAAAGATTATCGAAAATTAAGCCTTGGAAAAATACTAAATTCAATCTTGATAGAGTCTCTGATACACCAAAACGTCTAATCGGTGATAGAACTATACTGGGTAAAATCAGGGAGTGTTTTAATGAATTCTACCGAGACGGTGCAGTATACTGTTGGTCGACATTTCGAATTATTGATGAAGATGTCAATGTACCCATCATCGATGCTACTATGAACGTTGAAAGAGCAGCTGAGATAATTTCACATCTTGGCCCGCCAAGGGGCTGGAAATTCAAGGGTGTAAAATCCAAAGGATTTTCATGGAAAATCAAAGATTTTCATTGCAAAGCAATTCCCAACAGAAGTATTTTTTTCAGAATAAAATTCATTATCGAAGTCGAAGGCAAATGGATTATCAGGGATAAATTTGAACCAATCCTCAAGGATAAAAAACTGTCATTGTAAGTAGAGATTCCAAACCAGGAATTCTAACTGGAATTGACAAACCATACTACGAAAGATCTTATCCCGTAACAGCAATTGTTTATGGGTTATATCCGTTAAATGATAAACCCGATATTGCAAAACTAGCTCCTATGAAATATTCTAGTTCACTGAATTGTGTAGCAACACGGGTAATGGAACACTTCACAAATGCATCCCGAGGAAATAAACTAACTGATCTGCGACGTAGGAAAATAACCGAATGGGAACTGACAGTGAAACAGCACGGTGCAAAGATTTCTGATATAGTTAATTAGAAGCATCATTAAAATTTCCAATATCAGTAACAACAATAACCGGAGAAGTATTATACGAACCGAAATATCAATCGCGAGGGGCTCCAATTAAAATTATTGATCATAACAAACACGCGTGGACACCTGCAGTAACAATATTTCCACGAGATAGAACCATGAGATATATCTACCCGGAATTCGTCGGGGATGTTTTTTATAATGAGAAATTATTCGATGCCATTCACACGCTGTGTAAGGATGATCCTGTGTCAGTGTGGTTACTTAGAAGTGATGAAGATCCCGAAATAGAATTTGATAAATTTGTAAGACCAAATGGTGAATTATATCGCGTTGAAGTATTAGATAACAGAATGAGAAAAATCGCTAGTGATTTTTCACCGGAGAGTTCCCATGAAAAACTATTAACGGATAGTTTTACTATTCCATCAGTGGTAGTTCACTTCGCAAGAGAAAAAAACTCATGGCGTCCAACACAAAGTGATTTTCTCGAGGACGCTAAATTGAGTTGCATCGAATTTGGTCATGGAGGACTGTGGAATACAAAATACCATCGTGACGGTATGATTTCAATTGATATATCCGCGTGTTATCCTGGAAGTTTTCTCGGGTATGGAGAATGTAGTAACTATTTTAAACGATTTGGACACCCCACACATGAAATGACTCGTGTTGCGATTAATGGGCCATTACCTGATTTTGATTTAACCGGATTCGCTCGTGTGATATCATTTGAACTCGCTACAGGGTTACATCCGTGTAGTTATGTTTGGCTTGGTAGACATATATCTGAAAAGGCCTGGATGCCAATAGTGTTACTACGATATATGACTGATTGTGGTATGCTAATATCGTTGATTGTTTCCGAAGCTATTATATGCTATCGAGCTCAGAAAGAAGTTTGGCTACCACAACCCGATCTAGATCGTATAATTAGCGAACAGCGAAAACAGTTTCTAGATGGAAATTCTTCGAATGGAAAATCGGAGATTTTCAATGAACAACAAATCATGAATTGGTCTAAGAAGTTATTTGAAATTAAAAAAGAACAAGCAAAAGATTTTGGACGAAGAATAATCGGTAAATTTACCCAGGGTGGAAGATACGACAATGCAAAATATTCCTCGCGGTTGATCATAGACATCGCTGAATACGATTTTATTGTAACGGATTTAACGAAACAGGGAAAACTTGTAAATCGTAAAGACGCTTTCCTATCCGATGGAAGACGATTAGGTACAATTGTTACCTATTGTGATGGATATATTAAACAATATACGCATTTGAGAAGTTATATGCTAGCTTATGCTTCTATCAATTTATTTTCGATGATAAATAGATTTCCTAATACCGCAGTTAGAGTAGCCACTGATTCTATTTATATCCACGAGAAATACAAATCAGATGTAGCTAAATTCACAGATCCAGAGGCAAATTGGGGATGTTGGAGATTTAAAAAGGAGACGCTACATGAGTATTGTGAATCGGCAGATGTTACCATGGATGAAAAGTACTTAAAGTGTGATGAGATTCAATCCGAATTTTCTAATGCACCACCGGTATCTGATCCAATATGTAGATACAAGACAGTTTATTTAAATGGTTGTGGTGGGTCAGGAAAGACAACTCGTGCAATTGAATTATATCGTCGGTTAAGCATGATTGTGTTAACACCGACTCACAGACTCGCCAGAGAGACGAAACAACGAGGGGTAAATGCCTGTAATTATCACAGTTTTTTTCGATGGAAGGGTGACAAATGGACTCCTGAGCGTATGGGTGATAAATTCATTCCTGAAATCATAATTTGGGATGAAATATGCACAGTGTCATTATATGTATTACAAATATTTCTCGAGTGGTTGTTAAACAAAAACACAAAAGTCGTCATGTGCGGTGATCACGGCCAACCACCACCATTTGTCGTTGCATCTCCACATGAATGGCTAAAGGGTTTTGTAGACTACTATGATGAAATAACCACTGATTATAGATCACTTGATGAAAAATTACGAGAATTTAAGAAACTAATTAGATTACAACCGGATAGAATCCAATGCGAAATAGCGCGTGAAATAATTTCAGAAACTCCCATGAATGATTTTTGGGAAACATGGAGACCAAACGATTTGATAATTGCAAGTATAAAAATAGTCAGAGACACACTTCAGATGAAGTTATTTGAAACGCATAAAAAATTATTTGCAACACTTCCAGTACCGTTATGTTATAGGCCATCGGATACACGAAAACAGAACGTTGAAGTTGATATTCCAGGACATCGTGAAAAACAAATTCTCGTATTAAATGATATTGTGCTGGTTGATATCAGCGTCGGTGAAGATGCATTGCGTGCTAATAAATCCCCGTGGACGCTAGGATACGCAGCGACGATACATTCTTCACAGGGATTAACTATATCGGATACAATTGTTTGGATGGTAGATAATCGCATCGAATGGTCGAATTTAGTCTATCTCGCAGTATCCAGAGTACGAAGAATAAATCAGCTTCGAAGAATTGTCCTGACAGAGTCAGGCGATGATGACACCACAATGGATGATGCTAGCATCGTTGATGTTAGCATCATTAATAAAAAAATCTCCGGTTACAAACAACAAAACAAAAAAAAACAACGAGAATTTGACATTGATGCTGAATTAATAATTACGCTGAAGCAACAACAGAATAATCACTGCGCGAGTTGCAATTGTATAATGCGTTGGCAGTATTCGGATAAAGATCCTCGCCAATTTACCGTAGACAGAAAAAATAACAGTCTCGGTCATGTCAGAAACAATGTGATGTTGACTTGTCTTGAGTGCAACAGACGCAATGGCGCTAGTTAAGACCCCACGGTGGCAATTGAGTATCGTCAGGAATCACGTGTAATTGTTCGCGTGTAAATCCCCGCTGAGGGGCAGTTGAATCCAATTTATAGATTGGAGGTCTACCAGTTGATCGTCTTATAGTAGATATCTTGTGTACAGTAACACTCCAAATAGGATCAGTAGCCCTTTTTCTGCCACCTTCAAGCTCTCCTGGTTCGTATAAATATCTCACGGTGACATTACTACCAAGAATTGGCTGAGAAACGCTATCCCGCTGTGGTTGTGGTATATAATTTTCTTTTATTGCGTTGTTAGGTTTCATATTGATTGCTCTGGCAATCTCGTTATTTAGCGCTGCAACTACCCCTGGTAACCTTTTGACCCATTCACGGGATCTTTTATCCTGAATAATCTCCTTCGCGTATTGATATCCAAATAACCGCTCAGCAAGAGTCCGATTAAATCGTTCAACAATTGCCTGATCGCGATGTAGTGCAGTATACCCACGTCTGATGGTGACATTGTGATGTTTCATCGCTGATAAAATAGCGCCTTGAAATTCCTTGCCAGGATCAACATGTAACAGATTTGGCCAGCGTAGTGGGCCTCGTCGATAAATCTTTTCAAATGCAGAAGCAACTTCAGGTGATGATTTTGTTTTTAGCGGTTCTGCTTGTTTGTATCGACTCGCAACGTCAACTACGGTTAGCGCGTATTTGTAACCGTTGTCATGTGGTAAAAACAATAAATCAGCTTGATGAACTTCATTGGGTACAGTAACATCAAAATGCGAGAAATTGATTTGTTTAGGACGCGGTAGATAAATTTGCCATATAGCCTGTTTGGATAACCAATTAGCCGCAGTAGCCTTTTTCACTTTTGCGGCGTTGGCGAATTTACTGATTGCTGCTTTACCCTTCCAGTATCCCCTCGGAGAATAATAAATAGATTCCATATTATTAATTACCAGCGCCCATCATCAATTTGCCTTTCATAGCCGATTTTACCAACCACGAAGCCAATTTTTCTTTCAAAGATTTATCAGGAACAGCATTTAACGCATGAATTAATTTCACATCCGCGAGATGCCTGTTTTGCAGATTGCTGCTTTTATATGCAACATCATGAGCATGACACGCCTTATCAATAGCGTTTATCGGATACTCGCCGGGTCGGGGCTGATTTTGATCATCAAGTCTGATATCTAATCGTGTTCCGGGGCCAAAGTAGCTATATCCTGGAAGGTGCTTTTCTCCGGGGTACTTTGTCCATGGGGTTCCAGGGAGCTTTGCCAATTTGGCTGTGATATCACCTCCTCGTTTTTTTTTAAAACATCTCCGAATTGTAAAATCCTTGATTTTGTAGAAACAAATCTAAATTTTTGTATACCACATGTTGCACATCTACCAGTTAGTGCTGATCTGGTATTTTTAGTTGTAATCGTCGTCACATCATTTGTGCTAGTACGCGTTTTACACTTCACACAATATAGATCCATAATTTATGTATAGAGATATGAATATAATTGATTTTTCAGCGACTAAAACAAGAGAACCAGTTAAGCATCATGCAGCGCTACAAAACTCTATCCGCGCAATTATAATCGGGCCATCTGGATCCGGCAAGACGCAATTGTTGCTCAGTTTAATAGTGAGATGGATGAAGTGGGATAAGTTGTATTTAGTTGCTCCTAGCGTAGATGATTAACGATGCTATGAAGTGTTAAAGGATTTTAATGAAAACGCTTCAGAAATTAAGGGTGAGAACGCCATTGAATTTATCACAGATATTGACGAGGCACCATCCGTGGATGACCTTGATGGAAGCATTAGCAATTTAGTCGTATACGACGATGTGATGTTAGACAATCAAAAAAACCCAGCTAGAATATTTTCCAGAGGAAGGCATAAAAACACTGACGTGATATATGTCACTCAACGCTACACTCAGATTCCAAAAGTGATCAGAGATAACTGTAATATTCTTGCTGTGTTTAACGGCGTTGATACACATACGCTACGAAATATTTGGCAGACATGGTGCTCTGATATGGATTTCAATCAATTTAAAAGTTTCTTTAGTAACGCTCAGTCGACCCCGCATATTTGGTTGAAATCATTTATTATTTTTTGTTAACTTGTAGCAGCAGAGAGGGTGATGACCACATCGTTGCGACCGAAATTGATTGAAAAATCGTAAAATCTCCGTTTGCTAAATGGAGACTTATTTTTTTTTTGGTTAAAATGAGATTTCGTAGGAAGCCTTATTTTTGCTTGAAAACGTGGTCTGTTCACCCTCTCTGCTTATGCTAGAGCTAGCAAATGTTAATTTTAGTTCTGGGTGTATTTGTTGTACCTATTTAAATTAACGTTATCATCTCGTCATTTGGTGGAAAAATCTTGTGAAGATACATTGTTTTGGGATTTACAAATCAAGATTGCTAAAAATTAATAACGGATTACTGCACATTCTTATTAATATATAGTGCCCGTCCAATTAGAGCATCTTGTAAGTCTTGAAAGATAGCCTGTTGGAATTTAATTTGTTATCCAGTCTTCCTATCGTTTCGTTCTTTAAGGTCTTACACATACAGGTGGCGTATGTGACCCTGGTCATAGAATAGCAATTGTACAGGCAGTTGATTTCTTTTGGACGGTATTTACTACCGCACACGAACTCGGACACAGGTACGTAAGTCCCAGACGACCTATCGGTCCCTCAAATATAAGTTTACTTGTTTTTTTATATATGGTTTAACATGGTAGATTCTGTATGTTCACTTTACCAACTATAATTGACCGCTGTATCCTATTGCAGTGAGTTTCATACGAGCGTATGATTTCCAACACGTTATTCAACTTACTACCTAATCATCTAGGATGTCTAAGATAGCTAATATTTGATTAAACTAAAATACATAGAGTTAGATTATCAAATGACCTCTCGGATTTAGAAAACTCTTCTGGCCAATGCTTCTGTAGCTATTTTATACGATCTTTTTTATTTCAATCTTCCGGAACGATGCCATCTAGCTGAGAACTACGGAAACGGCTTGTTAATGATGTTACACATTGATTGAGTTTTGAAGCGTTAATATCGTTAATTGTTTATATTATGGGACAAATAATTAACAATGTCAGTCTCTCTAGAACGTCTGACACTATAGACGCAGGGGTACACATTATATAGTGTGTATATTTTAGTTTTGGACGAAGATAACCTTCATAAACAGATCGTATTGGTAAATTTGTAAACTGTATTTTAGGACAAATATATTACGTAGGAGACCATAGGAAGAATCGAGGGAAACATATATTCCTTAAAGCTGCATATAAGCCTGTGTTAATTTATGATCTAAGATTTATCTGTGTTCAGATATAATTGAATGGGATGATTTGTATAAATTATTCATTTGCACTTTCAAAGCGCACATGACATTTTTGGACTAAAACAATACCATGGGATGATGATAAATTCAGTCAGATACTTTCTAGAGTATATAATTGTGTTACATCAAGAGCATTGGTACATCAACACATTAAATACTATGGGTAATTGAGCACATTTAAAACTAATAGAATCCAATGGTAGCATTATCTGGACTTGAGATATGGCATGTATGAGTTTCTTTTGTTTATTCACAGCACGAATATTTCATATTAAATTTGAAATTTGTTGCATGGAAAAATATATATATTTTTTTAAACCAGAGATGCCGGTTTCTCTCTTTCAGATTTACTACGCGATGTTAAAATATTATTCCAACAATATTTCGACATTGTATGGATGAATTATGCTGGAAATTCCTTATAAATAGTATGATCCTTTTCTGGTGTATTGCTATACAAATTCGATTGTTTACGTAAACAATTATCGAGACTAATTGGGTTATGTTTTAATATTTCTGAAGAAGAAATATCATGTTTGCATTTTAATACAAATACTTTTGGAACGAAGGACAATACAGTTATTGTGGATTATTTTATATAGTCTAGTAATATTATAAATCAGCTTCAATATATATCATCAGGCTATTCGACTTTCCGCTTCTTATTTCCAGTCTTGGAGCAATTCACGACGGTGACTCGTGGACTGCAGGATTGTGTAAGGCTGAGGATTTATATCTTATGAGCCCTAAGTTTGTATCCCTCGAGATGACAAGAGCCACTAGGGACCCTTGGATATTTTCTAACTGCTCAGTGAAAGACATGAAGGACAAGTTAAACAAAAAGTATGACTAATGCATATAAGGACACATAACATTATGCAGTTCCAATCATTTCAGGCAACAGACGTGACCACTAACTATTTATGATCAACACCATTCATCTTAGGAAATTGTGCCTTCTATGAATTATATCTTCATCAATTGCTTACTTGTGTTTCACATTAGTCAGTAATATTGCAGGCGGAATACTATCATGAATTTTACTAAATAATCCATGTATTGCGTTGTGTTTCTTCATCAAAACAAAAGTGTTAATCCAATTAACTTGCAACCAAAGGATGTCTATAAATGTATCTCTTTTGTTCTGTTTTATAATAATTGTTCCTTCTCGAATCCCACATTGAGTAAATAATTTAAATTGCTCTTTGTTAACGTATACGACTAGTACGAATTGATACCGTTCATAAAATGATTCGATGATGCACCAATACGTCTGTTTATGAATTTTGAATGCATGTTAACTGATTAGAGTTTGGATCTACTAAATATTTTAAGAGACTTGATACATCATAATTATATTTATTGTTATTGATTATAGGTGCATCGAATCCCTTCGCCTCCTCCGTGGTACATGTCGCATGCAATTTAAATTATGCTGTAATATTATTTATTATTGAAGAATAACCGTAGAAGGCGTTATGTAGAATTTATTATATGCAATACATCTATACAGCTTGGAAGGGGAGTAAAGTCTGCCCTGAAAATATATTTCCCATGGAACTTAAACCCTAGTGAATGTATAACACAAACCAGCTGTTGGTGTGTATCACTTCTAGTCCAGTGTGAGATATCTGATTACATTTACTGTCAAGTAATATTTCAAAGCTAATTAGATTAAGGCTTACACTACAATGCTGCGAACACATCTGAACAAAATGCGTTTTATATATAATCGTCTAATTGTGTCAGGGAATGTAGTTAAAAGTTGTTTCCTTATCGGTGGTAATGCTTCTTACCGAAGACAGTTTAAATGATGAGATAAAAAATCTTTGCGGTGTAATTTTGTTATTATACCCCCTTGGAGCTAATAATTGAGCATATTTTATTTTATTTTATTTTTAACTTTATCTGTTCCAACACAGTAAACACATTCATTGGAAACAGGTATATGCTTTAGTAAATTTAGAAGTAATCTTTAAAACTGAACTGTATTTGTATAATGTCCCAGTTGCGGTTTCGTTTACAACTGTGAAAATGAATATTTACCGTTGTACCTTGCTTTCATAATTTATCCCTACCATGTCATCTAGCACTATGGAGAAAAGATATTTAAATATGTAGAAAAGATGCACTTCAGTGTAAATTGTTTTTTTAATAACTCATTTACAGCAACAATGAGAACAGTTACATTTTTTATCTTATCTCGGTACACTTTGCACCATCTTGCTTGTGTGTGTGATATTTTTTTTAAACAAAAAAGTAGAATGCATATCGATAATCTGTTACCCATCTTCAGTAAAAGTAATACTGATTTCAAAATCCATATTGGATGCATGAATTGCCGAAACTGCAAAATAAAATTCTACTGCATGAGTTGAAATCGTTATTGTCTTGTAGAAATAATATCATTGTGATTTACGAAGCTTAGTAAATAGTTTTGTATCTAGCCTCTAAAACAAATTTAATTTCTATATATACGTTAAGAGACAAAATGTTGGAGCTAAAATAGCGTTTCGTGAGTGATAAACATATATTCTATTTAACTTTCAACTGAGTTCTTAACATGAAGGAGTTGTTTTATACAAGTATCTGTTTCACTCTTTCTCTCTCTCTCTCTCTCCGTATATATATATATATATATATATATATATATATATATATATATATATATATATATATATATATATATATATATATATATGTGTGTGTGTGTGTGTGTGTGTGTGTGTTCTTGCTTGAGTATGTATGTATGTATGTATACATGTATGTATACATGTATGTATGTATGTATGTATGTATGTATGTATGTATGTATGTATGTATGTATGTATGTATGTATGTATGTATGTATGTATGTATGTATGTATGAATGTATGTATGCAGGCATGTAAAAATGTTATGTATGCCACTAATTAAAACTAATCATGTCACTATTTTCAAATTAGTAGCCACTGATTGATTGAATGTATTAATGTTAAAGGTCTATTGTTAGGTTACAAAATGGAGTTCTAATGTTAATTACTCTGTTCGTACATGGTCTCTCTCGTCAATCAATACGATAAATCCTACTTATATACTCAATTTTTAGAACGTGCGTAACCAAGCCGGGTGCCTTTTACAACCCTCTGGAATATGCTGAATCTGTGTGGAAACAGCCAGGAGAGGTGTACACTTCACACGATCAGTGTAGATTTATTATTGGACCTGGTTCGCTATGCTGCGAGGTATTTCATAACGTGTGTGCGAGTTGTATAGATTGAAAATGCGTGGGTAAGTTTCCATGTCCACGAAAGAAAATATCGTACGTGAATGTAAGCAATGGAAGATGATCCACGCACTGTTGGATTGTATGTATATGCAACAATATGCAGGTGTTATTTGTATTTCATGAGCGTAACACACCCAGAAGCTGGGCTTGCAGAACGGCATAAGTCTAAACGTGTATTAACGTCTCGTCTGATTGTACCTTTAGGTCACTAAGTGTTTCGTCAAAAGCATTATTGTACGTTAACTAACGTTGTGTTTGTCTTGATTTCTCATGAACTGTTTGCGTTAAAATCGCGAAATGTACGATATGTTGTCAGACTCAGAATTGCTTTAGGTAATGCTTGTACATCACAAGGCATATGCCTGCATAATATATGTGTTGGCCATTCATTTGCGTTATTAATGATCTGATTGGTGTCCATATCTATATATACTATATATACTATATAGATGTGGTCATGGTCTAAGTCCGATGGCAGATGTGATCGATGGTTCTGTTATTATATCAATTATTTTTGATTTTGGAAAATGCTTGATTCGGGGTCTGATGCTTTTACATTTTTTAAGCCGTGTATAATGTATGTGCCGTGGACCTAGACTGTTTAAATATTGTATACCACGCCTTAATTTTAACAATCTTGATAATTGAGCATGTACGCAGACCAAGGACAAAGAGTCCTGCATCTATAGACCTACGCCACTGTGGTGTTTGTTTCTTTTCTGACCTGATGGCTAATGGACTGGTAGTTTGGAAGTTAGACTTATTACATTTAATCTCAAAACCCCAAAGTTATGTTTATTGTTACAAAACGGGCTTGGAATGGAGGTTCAACGACTGTAGCAAAAACTATTTTCGAGATATTTTGTCAGCATAATCAATGGCGACTCTTGTTTTGTCAGTTATGATAACCTTCTCTGTACATTTTCCTCCATTATCTATTATCTTAGTTAAATAAATCAGTTCTAGATCATGGTGCACGAATATTGTAGGCCGATTTTGGTTTGCATCTGTTGTGAAAATTCATCCTAAATTCTTGGGGAAAAAATTTCATTTTGCATAGTTGGTTTCCAATGAGTTGCCGCCAGCGGTGTCAGGAAGTTATAGAGTCTCTGGTTATGCAGAACCTACATATATATACATATATATATATATATATATATATATATATATATATATATATATATATATATATATATATATATATATATATATAAGCTGTTTATATCTTCTGCGGTTAGAATCAAACTTATGAGAACATATATATGCAGTACATGCGCCTCTTTAAATGTCTGCAGTATTTCGTGCGCATGTCAAGTAAACCGAAAATTTATCTTTTTAGTTTGGTCATTATCTTCAACGATAGAAGTAATGACGCTGTAATTACAGCAGTCCCAATTACTGCAGTTGTCTTTGTTAAAGAGCGGGAGTCATAAACAAAAGCGATATTACAACTAGCTGTTGATTCCAGGTTATTCATGTTTATCCAGGAAACCATGTTTTCGAGGACTCCAACAGTAGCTATTGGAGTTGCTTTTTAAATGATGATTGTTAAACAAACACGATAAACATAATATCAATTATGTTTTTTCTTTCATCTTTTTCATGAGGTACGTCACCTTCAGCTCAGTACACGTTAACGATACTTATGCTGTTTGTATTTTTAATCCATTCTTCAGTACGCAGGACATGTAGTTGTACGGTTGATAAGAAAGGTCATTGCTTTAATCAAAACATTTACTATTAAACATGCTCAAAATATAAAAATCGATAAGATCAAATATTTACGTTTGAATTACGTACCGCTACATAATTTTAAAACTTGTGCTCCGTAATGAAAAAGTGGTATTCACAACTGTGAAGTCAGTCCTGGAATGATCAATTACTCTTCAGATTGCATTCTGGCTATATATTTGGATGCATCAATAGTTCAAGGGCTAAACATCATTTTACATCATTTGTTTAAGACTGAGCCTGCGGATGTGTGTCACAGAATGAGGTGTTCAGATCCATTAACAGGCAAATGCATGACAAAGCATCACGGTGCTGCCAGTGGAACAAAATGTGGACATAATAAGGTATTCTCTCTCTCTCTCTCTCTCTCTCTCTCTCTCTCTCTCTCTCTCTCTCTCTCTCTCCAGCGATTTATCACGTGATTAAAAGGTCATGAATCAAATGGGAAGACTATATTTGCTAACGAAATTAAATACCTTGAGCATTTAATGTTATTTCGCTGTGAAATAAATTAGGAATTCTTGAGATTCTATGATTATTTAGGTATATTTAAGAGAAAGACAACATATGTATGTTCTCAAATAGCAGGTAAAGAAGCTGCTTCTCAAGTCACGATACTCTACAGAATACCTTTCAATACATATTCATATGAATGAATTTACATTGACTATAATAATGAATGTAACCTGTTTTTCACTCTTTTCACGTACGTTTATTATATATATATATATATATATATATATATATATATATATATATATATATATATATATATATATATATATGTATATATATGTATATATATATATATATATATATATATATATATATATATATATATATATATATATATATATATATACATATATATATATATATATATATATTGCGTTGTTTACAGTGGTGCATTTATGCATGGTGTGTTCCAAAGGTAACAGCAACGTTGAAATAGGAGAGGCGAAGACAAGAGGAAGGGGTGCACTAATCAGTCCCCCATACAATGACGGCTAGAAACATGTCAGGATATACATCTACGAGGCGTAAATTACGCAAATATACCCTGCATGCTATAATCCTTTTCTCTAGAGCGTGAAATAAAATTAGTAACACGTTCCTGAGAATTGTGTAAAGTCAACTTTTTCCTCTAATTATTCTTAAATCATTAAAGTCTGGTGAAAATTGACACATTGTCTCGTCTGTTTTGATTATTAAGTTGTATTATGAGCAGCAGAAACGGTGAACAGGCCACAAGTTAGAAGTGTAATGTTGTCCATTTGTTAAACAAATATGCTCAAATTTAAAAGTAAACGCTTTTTTAGTCATAGAAAGTTTGCAATTATGGATTCGTTTTGGACACGATTAGACGGAGAAATATAAATACAAGAAATTACACATTTTTTAAATAAGGGACAATTGTTCTTCTTCAGAGGTAGCAAAGATGTTTTCAAATCATTGTGAAAACAGGTTAAGCAAACAAAAAGCATACCTATATCAGACTTTTTGACTTATGATAAAATGTTACCATTGAAAACGAACAAGTTACAAGCACGAATAACATATTCGTTTTTTTTTTTTTTGTTTTTTTTTTCATCAGACGTATGTGTGGTTTATATCTGATTTGAGAATTCATTTAAAATGTTCCGATCGACATAAATTTTGGTAAATATCTAGTAAACAAAATGTCAAGAAAATACTTATGCAAAACATAAGTAACTCCAGAAACAATACAATGGAATCTTTGCGAAAAAGAGTCACCGGTTCCAACAAAACGATTATGCAATATTCAGACCCAGATAAGAACAAATACATAGCAAATAATGCTGATTAAATATCCTCAACAATGACTTAAGCTGGATGATTGTCACTTTTGTGTAATATGAGTGACACTGTACCGCAGTTAGAGGGCCTGGCAATAGTAGATGAAGCCAGGAATGCTGAAAATCAAACGGCCAGAAGATGAATGTCATAAGGTGTCAATTGAACGTGTAAAATCATAGCTACAAGAGAGAGAACTCAGGTTGGTCCAGTGGCAGAATTTAAACCAGAAAGTCTGTCGCGAGACGAAGATGCTCACACTAAACCACCACAGATCCTTTTTCGATTAATCGCCTCTTAGTACTTACAGGAAGACGCTTCTACGCATCTACTATATGCCCAGGTACCCATGGAAATGGCACGAGACTTGCACAGCTACTGTAATGACCAGACGAGAAAAGGATTGAGAGGCAAAGCAAACATTTGACAACTAAATACAAAGTCCATATTTTATACTTTGTCTTAAATAAATATTTCATGGACAACTACTAAAACGTTGTTAACAAGATATATAACAATTGTTCAGTGCTAATTATACTCAGTTTCAAGACATACAATAATTCGTGGACGCAAATGGACCTTTTCTGATACCAAGTCATGTGACGGACGCCAAACGTACGTCCACATATCACTCTCATACCTGGCAGTGGCAGCTAGGATAAACACTTTATTAATGCGGGCTTCAGAATAAAATTCCAATGTATTTGAAATGCGCCAATTCTCAGATGTTAGACGCCATCTATTTGCACTTGTCAAACGATATAAATACATTAGAGAATAAGACCTTTTGTTATTGCTTTTGTTTTCTTCAAAATGAAAATCTCATTATGCAAGGGTAAACTCAGTCTGATATAATATACGGTCATAGTGTGAAGAGGAAAAATTAAACTCCATTAATACTCAGCCAGGCTAACGATAATGCAAACATTCCAACAGGTGAATCAACACAGTTATTCTGATAATAGCGATTATGTTTTTAAGCATAATCTCCTTCTTTCTTGTACAAATAAGTAAGAAAATGTTGAGATTTGATATATCTATAATCATATGTTTGATATTACCACATGAATGGCAAAACGTATCTTGTTTTGCAATTCTTACTTTAACAAAAGTTAGCAGTTAATATTCTCCAGTTCTCGAATCTCCTTTTTGACTTCCTCCTTGAGCTAATTCACCTCAGACAAATCTCTTATTCCCAAAATATTCTCATTGGGAATGAAATAGTTGATGAGCTTCTTGCTGTCCAAACTCTTCAGCAGCTCTTTCAGAGTATCCAGAAAGCATATGGACAGATTGCATTGATTCCAATAGCCAGGCTCTAGCTTTCTCTCATTCATCCAGAATGTCAGGTGCTGCAAAAGAATTATCTCGGAAAATTACTAAACATTACAAAGGGAATTGTATGGCAATAACCGTAACGACTATCAATCACAGCTTAGATACAATTTAAAGAAAGGATTGTGTTGAACTATTTACAACAAACGTGATATGCACTGATTGACATGGTAGATTAATAAGTGGTATGACAAATATACCTGAATTTACTAGACATCATTGTTAGCCAGTCACCTACGGCTAAAATCGAAGAGATATTGATGTATTTCAAGTTGATAGTTCTCACGTGAAAATATATAGTCGAGGTTATAGCTTTCTCTCTTCGAATATTTTATAAGCAACACTATCGACAGGAAAATGTATTATCTGAGACGATCTAAGACTCGAGTCCGTATATACGGTTACAAAATAAACAATTCCATACCGGAGTACTCAGTTGTTCCAGTCTATATTAATATGCCATTCCAATATGTATACTGTTACGTATATTTGATTTAAGTTATTTATTTTTGTTATAATTGTTTGTTTGTCAGATTCAAATTTGTCATTTTAAGTTTAAGATTCATTCATTGGGCGATATTTTTTTTCAAAACGTGGGATGATCTGTACTCTACAAATAAACACCAGATGTTGACTCATTCTGACCTGGCTAAAATAGAACGATGTTTATAACAAAGCTCCATAATGTCCTTGGAATCAACCAATCAATGTAAAAGCTTGTTTACAACTCTGAATCTGACAAACAAACAATTATAACAAAATTTCGGACATCTTATTTCAACGTTACTTGCCATTTTTGTCTGCAAGAAAACGTACTACTGTTGCATTTATTATTACAACCATCACGAACATAACTTCAGCGCCACCACCAACAACAACATCTACTACTACACCATCTACGAAAAATACGGACGCAAGGTGAAATATTACTACAACAAAAACTTATATGATATAATATTAATAGCAAATAGATATTACTGCTACCACCACCACTAATATCGTTACATCAACAACAATGAATGATACTACTAATGTTAATATTACTACCACAACTAACATGGCAACAGCATGTTCTATTCCTACCTCTATAAGTCTCTCCACTCACTCAGAGGAGCCCCGAGTGGCCGAGTGGTCTAAAGCGCTCCCCGTTTCTGATCACAGCCATCTCACCACTGTCTGCGTGGGTTCTAGTCTCCGATTCGGCCAATGTGGGTATGTGAGAAAGCTTGCCAGTCGGTCACAATCCTTTTCTGGAAAAATCGACCTGACGGAAGTAGTCCATTCTACCAGTTTCTACCCTGCAGTAAAGATGCGTTAGTGTCTTCTAATTGTATTGAACACGGTGCAGAATCTGTGTTATCTTTGAATATTAGGGAAATTTAAGGATGACGTCATCAACCGTTATTTCTACTATCCGAACTTTGACTACATGTTTCTGTTCTGGAAATTAAAATAAAATTATAAAATGATACAATCTAAAAAAAAGCAAGATAATCATTTTATTTTGTGAAATTACTTTCATCATGTTATTCATTTTTTTTGGGCATCTGTAGAACATTCTTAAGAGGCTACTTAAAGGTCAAGCACTACACGGTAAGTTTGTGTATTGAGTGCAAATTTTTCTTTTACAACTGTAATATTTTGTTTTCTGCCTACTAAGCACATCGATCATTTTACACACTCATAACACAGTCACATGATATGTTCTTTTCCCCTTTGATTTTATTTCATTATTTATTGGTTTATTTATTTATTTATCAGCGGAATTTATATTGAATTAAAGTATAACACAATGCATGATCTCAGTCAAGTAGAGACATTTCCATGACAACCGCTGTATCTATGAGAATGATACAAGTAGAGTACATTTTACCGTGTTTAGATTTATATTCACTGATATCTAGGTTATGTAGTAATACACAGGAAGGAAATAGAAGATGTGTGTCTGTCTATATTTCACTTCTATAACTTGTAATTCGCACAAGTGGGATAGGTACCAGCCTTAACTTGTAAATTTTATTAAAGACTCGTCTTCTAACATGGGGTGATACTACGTCAAAAATCTCTATCTCTGATTGGAGTGGCTGGATGTCCTTGACCCGAATTAAGCCTAACCACTCATCAATTTTCTAATGAAAGTTAGACTACATACCAATTAGTTGTCGGGATAAAGTGCAATGTATTGAAAGTAGAAGTGAACGAAACATGTACCTACTTGCAAGCCTGCAATCATCATCATCATCGTCGTAGTCGAATGATCATTCTCATAATATCATTAACATACCTTAATAATAATGTCTGCTCAAACACCTCCTACGCAGGACTGACCTCTATAATTTCTTCACAAAATGGTTACGATTGTCTAGGTTTATCGATTTAAAAAAGAACAAAAACAAACGATTACATAAAGCTTCATCATTTATCTATAATGTACGATGAGACTCGAATACACGCTGACAACAGCGTGATGTAAGTGATATGTAAAGCCTGGGTCTCCTGATATTCGATACGAAAAGGCACGGGATAAATCTTGATCATAATAAACACTGCACCAAATTCACCTCCCAAAAAAAGTCTTCCTCTACACCTCCCATGATACGTTTTAGGGTGGGCAGGGTGGGAATTAAATTCAACAAAGAATACAGTTAAAGGGGCAGGCATCATGAACTTAACCATTTTTTCTTCAATGAAAGCATTGAGAGGTTCGAGGCCCATAACGCTTCGACACGCACCAACTCAACAATTAATACCGTTAGATATACACCTTAGACTACGATTTTAGCTCTTCATTATTTGTATATGTGTATGTAACCGTTTCAAACAGCAGAGAGAGAGAGAGAGAGAGAGAGAGAGAGAGAGAGAGAGAGAGACCTTACGTTGTCCTCTGTTCTCCTATGATGTCTACACAGGCCTGTTTGTTCTTGACATTGCTGCTTGCTCCACCAGTCATACGTAATAATGCAAAATGCAAAGCTCAGCCAGGTCTATCTAGCACACGTCGATAATTACCTTGCTGCGCAAGCTTTGTATTTTAGCCCATTACCGATACAAGAGTTGTTTCCCTTGCATTATATATGCTTTGCAAAAAGTGTGAATTTGATTTGTATAATCATGGATAAATAAAATGCGATGTAACAATTTCACCATTGGCTTAGTTGTGTTGAGCAATTTGTAGCAGCACATATTACCAAATTCCAATTAAACCATTGGAAGTATCTTAGAAAGCATCACTTTGTTTGTATAATGGAGTGATATCTGTTTCTAAGAAATCTTCGTGAAAATCAACAAGATGATGATTGAAGTAAAGGTTGTTGTTGTAATGTTTAACGCCATTTTTCAGCACACGATTGGCTTTACATGGCGGCCAGTATTATTGGTGGAGGAAGAACATGGGAAAACCCCCGAAAAGAACCACCGACCCACGAGAAGCTACTGGCAAGCTTTCTCACATAACTACATCATCCGAATCTTAGACTCGAACCCACGCAGAGAGGTGAGATGCCAGTGATCCGGAACGGAGTACGCATTAGACCACTCGGCCACTTGCGGCTCCTTGAAGTAAAGGAAGAGGGGCGAAGGAAAGAAATATTGGTATAAGGGGAGAGTGTACATGACATGTCTTTTATCTCCCCCAAAACATTCCTTAAGGCGACAGATGGAGCATTTGCATACCTTTCCCAAACCCAATGCGACCGTCGGATCAAACATTGTCAAAGAAACTACCCTAGCGAGGCAATGGTAAACTGGTAGCCAATTGCTCACTGCCACCTCGTATATATCCGCGTGGGTTCTAGTCCCAGACTCAGACTTTGACAATGTGTGATGCGAGAAAGTGTGCCGAAGTTCTTATTGATCTTCTCACAGTCTTTGTATTCTAACTGTGACGTTAATTTTTACCTTTTGTACCCTCCCACATACCGCTCGATAATAGTTTTGTAACTTATTAATATGAAGTGTAGGTGTTCTTCTTTGTGCATGAATGTTTGGGGCATGGGACGTTTAGCCAACAACTTCCTTGTATTTACTTTTAAATTTAACAAATACAGCAATCAGTATATTATTGGGTTTTATTTATGAATTATTTTGACATAATACTACGGTAGTGTACTATGACGTCATTGTATTCAACTTTTACATTAAATATTGCCTAATTTAAATAGATATGATAATGCATAACATGTGATTTAATAAAGGAATATGCCATTTAGGTTTTATTTCGATCGAAAATTCAGTGACAAGCACGAAAGAATGGCGATCAGCAATTAAGTGTGAAAATTCCGTCACTAACAATTTGGATTATTAGCGGAAAGGAAATTTTCCGTGATTTAATTAGAAATTAAAAAATGGATGATTGATGTGGAAATACAAATTTGCATGGCTTAGGTGGACATGATAAATCGCATGATTTGTATGGATATGAGTATTTTGTATTATTCGTGTCGAGATGACATTTTGCATGATTCATGTAGAAAACTAATTATTAAAAAATAAGTTCTTGAAATCTGCTTTCTCTTCTTTAGGGTGCATTGTTACGAATGCGAGATGGCACCTTTTCGTTGATTGCATTTATATTCTAGCTATTCTTAAATCGGTACCCATGTTGAAATCTACGCATCCTGAAAGGGGAGAAAATGGGTAAGGGTGGAAAAAAGAAAGAAGAAGAATAAAATAGGTCTAAATATGGAAATACAAGTCTGAAAATATACCGCGGGGCAGATATATGTCATACATGTGAAAAAGTAGTTACAAAAGTGATACTGCCACTGGGGCAATATGATTTGTCTCCCACTGATATATTTTCGTATCTCATTATGAAATATACAATAAATCGATATATTGATTAAACAATATACGTTACTCCTGCGTGTTGTAATCGACACATTTCACGTTGCAACGTTATGGTTATATCAAAAAAAATTCCCGTATAAACGATTGTTGGACAGCGCTCTCTACACCGGTATTTTGAATTTTCCAATGTCTTCAAACCAAAATATTATGTCTGAATCAATATTATTTACAAGTGACAAAACATTCACTAAACCAAATGACATAAATTATCCAGTAATTTTGGCAGAGGCTGAACAGAACAAAGCAACATGCCACGAGTCACCGATTCATTTCGATAATGGTATGTTGACGGGTTACTTAAAGTGCATCGTATCTTCAGTACTCATTAGAATCGATTACTATAGCATATAATCTAAGTGATCAATTACCTTAAAACCACTACAATGAATACCCTTATCTTAGCCTAAGATCATCGCCATCTAGTGAAAAAAATCGGCTAATGTTTTTTGATTTTCTTTGATATCTATTTTTTTTTTACTTTGAATGAACTATCCTCATGTTATGACGGCTCTATAGAGGAAGACCGCAGTCACGTGCTGAAATATCTTGGCATGACGGTGTTTTCTAGCTTAGACAACCGTTGGAGGTCTCCATTTTCATCGCTTTACTGCTTGTCCTACACAAAACACTGTTATTTTTGCTTTGTTTCGTTTTGTACTTATTTGTTGTTGTGCTCTGAATATCACTTATATTTAAGGTGGCGCTCTACAGTTATGTATTTTGTATAGAATTAAAAAAAGAACGAATCTTCCCGGATTTTCGCACTTGTTAAACTGGATATGTAAAACTGACCTTGTATATCCTGGGTATTATTCAAAGAACTTTTAATTCCCTTTAGTTTCTTGACAAAACAAAACAATTTACATTATCGCTTGTGCATTGCCAACGTACCCCTATTTCCATCAATGCTATAGCATTGCCAAAACTCCCCAATTTCCATCAAAATTGCTTGAGCATTTCCAAATTTCTCCGATTTTCATCATCGTTTGTGCAGTGCCAACATTCCCATATTTCCATCATTGCTAAAACCCCAGGACTCCCATGGGCAAAATACCCAGGAGAATAACACCTTCCAGGATATAGCTACTGTGGACCAGGGACACGGTTAGATATTCGACTTGATGATCAAAATCAACCTCGACCTGGTGAATCACCGATAAATGCTATCGATGAATCGTGTCGAATACATGATATAGCGTATAAAAGCGATAATTTGCAACAGAGGCATCTCGCTGATGTTTCATTGATTCATGCGATAAATGCTATTCCGGGTAAATCTTTTAAGGAAAAATTGGCTTCATGGGTTATTAAATCTGCCATGAAAGGTAAATTATTGTTTGGTGCAAGTATATAACATGGAGAAAATGTATTATTCTCCAACAGGATATTACATGGGTAAATCCGCTATTAACAAATTAGCTAGCGCCGCTAAAGTATTGTGTGATGTCGCTGCGGATTGGTTATCCCGACAAGCAATATGGCAAATTTATCTACCCGGTCCAACATCAATCAAATATGGATCGTTTGATGTTCATGTTCCAAATGAGGTTCATTAGGCTGATATTTTATATTTTCCATATGATAAACAAAAGCGAGTTTACAAATACGCGCTAACAGTTGTTGATATTGCCAGCAGATATAAGGAGGCGTCGTCGCTATCAACAAAATCATCATCTGAGGTCGCTGCGGCGTTTACAAAAATGTATCAAAAAGGTCCTTTAAGATGGCCAAATTTGTTACAGGTTGATCTCGGTAAAGTGTTTCACGGGGATGTATCATCGTTAATGGCTCAACATAACGTTGGAATTCGACGAGGACATACTGCAATTCATCGTGATCAAGCAATTGTTGAACGATTTAATAAAACCCTTGCTGATAAATTATTTTATTATCAAACTGCAAAAGAATTTATTCAACAAGATAGATCTCGTGAATGGGTTAAACGACTCCCTATGGTGATTTCATCACTTAACAATCAGATCACTTCACCGATAAATGATAAACCGGCCTCCGCGATAACAAAAATATATATACCAGGAAAAAAATCACTACGTCGCGATACGCCATTGCCGTGGAACACTACTGTTAGATATTTATATGAAAGTAGTAATATGGGACGATATAGCGTCAAGGGAAAATCCAGTCAAAAAGGGCTTGGGATACTATGGGGTCAAGATTTATAGCGTCAAGGGAAATCCCAGTCAAAAACAGCTTGGGATACTATGGCGTCAAAACAGCTTGGGATACTATGGCGTCAAGGGGAATTTAACATGGTGGGACTATATAGCGTCAAGGGAAATTTAACATGGTGGGACTGTATAGGGACATGGGAAATATGATTTGTATTTGTATAGGGGACTGTAGAGCGACAAGGGGAAAATGGAGGCAATGAAAGCTAATATCTTTTCGAGACCTATGAGTGGCCCTGAAAAGGGCCGTTATGTGTAATGTTAACAGTATCTTGTTAACACAGAGGACATCTCACAGATCTTCTTCTCTTCCTTAAACTTCTCCTCACTGTGGGTTCATAGAAGAGAACTCTCTTTAAGCAACCTTGTCTTTCTACGTATACCCTTCTCTTCCAAAAGGCTGTATCCGTCATATGAATGACACTCCATGATGATCTGACATACATGGGTATGTCAGTCCTAAACAGCATGGTAGAAATAAGGGTAGAAGATTCAACATTAGTCCACATCTTGTGATGAGAAACAGGTGAAGTGAATGCCGTGAACTGCGGTTATTTATAGGGGAAGAGCGGATCGAAACGGATTGAGTGTATCCACCAATCCAAACACGCGTTACAAAAGTCAGTCACAGTCATCAAATTGGAAGAGAGCAGTCTGTGACGTCACCTTTTCTATATAGAGGTTCTAGCGCCTGTGCACAGTCAATCGATGAGACAGAGTTGTCAATCATGGCGGACACTAAGAAGACGATGAATTGGAGTGAGCCAGGAGTAGAGACAGCAAGTCATGGGCCAACAGTGACTACTAAAGTCATGACAAATCTACATCCAGAAGAAGTTGATTTTAACTGGGATATTGTGGATTTTTTAACATCGCAAGAATTTATTCCGGAACCTTCGTTGCCTTCTGTATCTTCTTATGGACACGTCGATGATTTTAAGCAAAGACAAAAAGAAGAATTGGAGCGATTTTTACAACAACAGAAAGTAGAAGAACAAGCTTTTCTTATTCAACAGAAGGAAGAAGAAGAAGCAAGAAGGAAACTCCAGGAAGAAACAGTAGCAGCAACAGAGAAGAAAGAAGACCAAGGACAGAAAGAAAATAGTGAAAATCAAACGGTCACGACGGTACTTTTAGATATTTTAGCAGAGTTAAGGTGTCTGAAACAAATGTATCAGACTTCTTTATCACGACCGAAGAGAAAAAGACCTTCTCGAGCTAAACAACCCAATCTCTCTATGACTACGTCTACCTTACCACCGTTAGTGATTTCTACCAAATCATTGACAGGAACCACCAGTCCCGAAGTAGGCCTTGGCCGTGGCAAAGGCTTAAGACAGCTCAAGAGGATTTCGTCCCGTTTCTGAGTTTGTTTTGTTTTAAACAAACAAAACACCAACGGTCCTTTTCAGGGCCACTCCAATTATTTCGAAAAGAAATACTATTTCAATTGCCAAATTCAATGAAAAAACAAAAGTCCTTTTATATATTTTAAAAAACCCATAATGTACGTGTGAGTGAATGAATGTGTGAGTGTAGGTTCTTATTCTATCAAATCAAAACCAAGAGACACTTACGTTTTTTTCTCTCTGATGTATTCTAGTACAAACGTTACAATTCAATATCACAACATAACATAACACAATACCACTTTTAAAAAGTTCATAGTTTTTCTTCTTTTTCACTCTTTCTTTTTTTTTTCATTTTCTTTACTGTCACAGCTTTTTCTTCTTCCTCTTCACTTTCGTTTCGTCTTCTTTTCTTGTCTTTGTGAACGTGTCGGGGTTCTTCCTTGGGGGAGGGTACCTCTTCCTCCTCCTCCTGTTCAGAATTCCTTTCCCCCTCCTCCTCCTGCTCCTGTTGTTTCTTAGGGCAGATTGGAGACCAATGTCCTTTCTCTTTACAATAATAACAGGTATCTTGACTGTTGTCTCTATTGGTACCTTTGTGGAGAAAGGAAAAGACAGTAAGAGACAGAAACGTAATGTATCGCCTAGCACGGTAGCTGAAGTCTTGGCTCAAATTCATGCTAGTGATTTTGAAGATGACATGAGTGAGCCCGAATCCACACCCAGACAATCGACGCCCAAGCAAAGTGCACCACCCTTAGTAAACCCTGAAAATTACTATCTCATTCGAGAGACGGAAAAGCGTTCCTCTCGAAAATTTAGAACAACAGCTTACACGTATGCCGTAAAGTTTAAAGATTTCAAGTCCAATGTACCTTTGGAGAATACAGAAGGGTTCATTACCGAGGTGTGGGATTCTGTGTTAACTGCACTGAAACAGCAATGTCAAGCCAAGAAAGACGATCGCTTGAGACTTTCCATTCATCACGATAATTTGAAGTCTCCCGTATGGATCGAGTTTACTAGCCCATCACAATTAACACCTTCCAAAGTCATCGACAAAATTCAACATGTTCAACAATCCAACGACAAGTTTCACATCACCGATGGAAAAGCCACACTGTTCATGACTCACGTGTCTCTTCCTCAGGGGACCGGACGACGCAAAAAAGTGTTATTGGTGGACAGCCTTCGCAACATTAAGCGAAGCCTCGTCCAAATTAACAATCCTCAAGACCAGATGTGTTTAGCCCGTGCCATCGTCGTGGGACAAATGTATGCCAACAAGAACGAGACGATAGAATGGAAAACAGCCTGGACAACTATTCGACAATCGGACAGAGCCAAACAACGAAGTGAAGCAGAACTCCTGTTACAGTAAGCGGGGATATCGAAACACACCCCTTGCGGTATTCCAGAAATGCAACAATTGCAAGGTGCCTTGGCTCCACATTACACTTTGAAAGTACACCCTCAAGAAGTGCGTGGTCCTCTTTTGTTTCGAGGCCACGATTTCAAAGACGGAAAATACATTCACGTCTATCATCACGATGGTCATTTTGATCCATTACCAGTATCACTGGATTTCTGGGATACGGTTACTATTGTGAAAAATGTGACTATGGTTATAACAATCGAGAACAACACAAGCATTGTGGATCAAAATGTGAGGGATGTTTGGACTCTCAACCTTGTCTGGACAAAGGACAAGTACGAGTGCATTGCCCTGTTTGTCAGCGCACTTTTGTCAGTCTTACCTGTTACCAACAACATTTGAAGATGCAAGGTTCACAGCAGAAAAGTACTTGTCAGCTTCTGAGATTGTGCCCTACTTGTGGACAAGGCATACGTACCAGTAA
Source organism: Unio pictorum (assembly GCA_030141615.1). Lineage (NCBI taxonomy): Eukaryota > Metazoa > Mollusca > Bivalvia > Unionida > Unionidae > Unio > Unio pictorum. Next base: position 5,459,270 of record JARLTB010000034.1, on the reverse strand, counting down.
TGCCAAGTTTCACGTTTTTCGAGGTAAGAAACGATGTCACATTTGTCACCAAATCGTGGACTTGGAGCACGAATGCTTCATTCAAAAATATCAACCCCAACCAGAAGATACCCAGAAGAAAGGGAATTTTATCTTTTTTGATTTCGAATGCATGCAAGAGACCGGTATTCACATTCCCAATTTCTGCGTGGCTCACCGTGCGTGCGAGAAGTGCATCAAAGAACCCATCTTTAGTCATTGCCCTCACTGCAGCAAGATTCCTGGAGTACGTGAAAAAATCTTTCGAGGGTCAAACACGCTAGCCAATTTTGCCCAATGGATCCTAAACCCCATCGACGAAACGTGGAGTTCAGAAGACATCGAACGTTACGGCGATTGTCATTGCCATGCCATGGTCATGGCTCACAATTTCTCGGGATACGATGGGCAATTTCTGCTCAGATACTATACGGAACAAAGTACCGAACGTCCTCAAGTGACTTTAAACGGAGCCAAAATCATTTCTATGCAATTAGGACAAGTACAGTTTAAAGATTCGATGTGTTACTTGGCCATGCCTTTGAGTCAAATGCCTAAAACGTTTGGAATGTCAGAAATGGCCAAAGGTTATTTTCCACACTTTTTTAATACCGAAGCCAATCAACATGCCGTTCTACCCCATTTGCCTGAGGCTGACGACTATGACCCCGATAACATGCGCACCGAACAACGAGAAGCTTTCCATGCTTGGTACCAGACTCACGCCTCGGACCCTTTTGACTTTCAAGAAGAAATGTTAAAGTACTGTCGATCTGACGTGGACATTTTACGACGTTGCTGTGAAAAATTTCGAGAATTGTTCATGGAGTACGGTGGGATCGATCCTTTGAAAGAAGCTTGTACCATCGCCAAAGCATGTTCCTTAGTGTACCGAAAACGCTTTATGCCCGAAAATACTCTAGCTGTCATCAGTCCTCAAACGACGAACTTTGTCAAACGTCAATACTCGGTGAAAGCCCTACGCTGGCTCCATTATTTGTGCGACAAGGAAGACAAATGGATCCAACACGCTCGCAACGGAGGAGGCGAAAAGACCATCGGAACGTATTCGGTGGATGTTTGGGACTTAGAAAACCCTCAGATCGTGTACGAGTTTAACGGATGCTTATTTCACGGATGTCCCCTGTGCTACCCTCAGCGTGACACCAAAAATCAGTTTTTACAACGGACTATGGAAGATTTGTACCAGACTACTTGTCAGCGACGTTTGAAGTTAGAACAGCAAGGATACCAGGTAGTGGAAATGTGGGAACACGAGTACGATCAGCGATTGAAAACCGATCCCGAGTTTAAACGCATCGTAGAAAGTTACAAGTTGGTGAACCCTCTGAACCCCCGGGATAGTTTGTACGGAGGACGAACAAATGCTACCTGTTTGCTGTACCAGGCGGACGAGGAGAAAGAAGAAATCAAATACTTGGACGTGTGTTCGCTGTATCCTTACGTGTGCAAATATTGTCACTTTCCCGTAGGACATCCAGAATTGATGACAGAACAAATTGACTTGGACCACATTCGACAGTACGAAGGATTGATCAAGTGTAAAGTCTTACCTCCCACAGACTTGTACCATTCCGTTTTACCTCACCATTGCCAAGGAAAACTGATGTTTCCTTTGTGTCGCACTTGTGCCGAAACGTGCAACCAAGACCAACTTTGTCAGCACACCCAGGAAGAACGCGCCTTGACAGGAACGTGGGTGAGCGTGGAATTGTTTAAAGCTCTGGACCTGGGATACCGTCTGTTAGAAGTGTACGAAATATACCACTTTCCCAAGACACAACAATACCACAAGGGCAACGAGACACAGAAAGGTATTTTTGCAGACTACGTGGATGCCTTTTTAAAACTAAAACAAGAAGCTAGTGGCTATCCTTCCTGGTGTCACACTCCCGAAGACCAAAAGAAATTCAAAGAAAAATATCGGGAGCAGGAAGGCATCACTTTAGACCACATCGAGAAAAACGAAGGAAGGCGATCGTTTGCCAAAGTGATGCTCAATTGTTTGTGGGGTAAAATGGCACAACGCCCGTCTTTACCCAAGACAGAGTATTTGTCCGAACCGTCTCGCTACTTCCAGATGATTCACGACCAAACCAAAGTCATGAAACACGTGGAAGCCATTCGTGAGGATTAGATCTTAGTCAATTACGAAGAAGAACTAGACTTTGTAGAAGCCGACAAATTTGGAAATGTCATCATTGCAGCTTACGTGACAGCCCACGCTCGCTTAAAATTGTACGAAGTGTTAGAACTGTTAGGAGATCGTGTGTTGTATTTTGACACGGACAGTTGCATTTACATTCACCGGGCGAACCAGTGTAACCCTGTCATCGAAGGAGACCGTTTAGGAGCCTGGACCGATGAACATCCCGACGACAACATTCTATGTTTTGCAAGTGGCGGTCCTAAAAATTACGGCTACGAATACAGAGACCCCTAAGGAGAAATACACACCGAATGTAAAGTGAAAGGATTGACTCTCAAATTATCGCACCAGTCGAGTGGTGAACTTTAACGTGCTACAAGAAGCCTTACAGTCGGGACAGGATGAAACGTTTAAAGTGACTACCCACGAACCGCACAAGATTGTCCGTTTACCCACACACCAAATCGTTAGCCGACCTTTGGAAAAAGTCTATCAAATCGTGTACCAAAAAAGAGTACGACTTCCCAATCACTTTACTCTACCGTATGGTCACGTCGAAATTGGGCAGCATATAAAAAGGGACATCGTCCACGATCAATAGTTCATTTGTCACTACAACGACCAAGCGAAAAGAAGATGAATCCATTTAAACAGACATCATTCAAATTTGGGAATTCTCAAGTGGAGTGCGATGCTAAACCTTGCGATTGTAGTGATGCCAGGCGCTGTGACCTTAGTGATTCAGCAGGATATCGTGGGAACTTTGCTATGACTACTACCCCTATATCTACCCTGGAAAGTGATGCTGTGCGTGTCAAACCTGAGGGATGCGAAAGCGGTGCCACACGTTATCGTGGACTCCTAGGAATTTCACCGTACCTGCATCGAACAGAAGTGAGGAGAGTCGAATATTCGTTTCCGACGAGTTTGCCTGAATACTGTCATTTCAAAAGTCGATTCCAAACCTTCAAAGATAAATGGCCAAAATATCTGCCTGGTCCAACTCCTGAAGAATTAGCCAGAGCCGGATTTTTCTACTTGGGCGAAGGGGATAAAGTCAAGTGTTTCAGTTGTGGTGTATCCATTTACGAGTGGGAACATAAAGATTCCGCTTACCTGGAACATGCTCGATGGTCTCCGAATTGTCAATACCTGCCTTTAGTAGGACCTAGTGATTGGAAGTGACACTGCTGCTCCATGTCGTGTAACAAACCTAGTCCAGTATATAAGCCCTCTCTAAAACATTATATTCAAGGATTACCACAAGAATTGCAAGAGAAGATCTACAAGGATGTTTGGCAAGGCCTTGCTAAAGAAAAATCTCAATGGGTGACTGTAGAACTTTTGTGTCGTGAAATTCACAAGAGGAAAGTGACAAAAATTAACCAACGTGTTAGATTTCTCTGGATCAAGGGTATTTGTTTGCTCTGTTTCCAATTTAGTACGTTTACATCTGAAGATGTTTTGATCCTTCTTAACCGTTACCCTGAATGGCAGTGGGATGAAATTACACGTTATATTAATCACTTTCGCTTTTGGAGGAGATTTGATTCTTTGTAGAATATACACTGATGGTCTTTGACCTAAAGAAGTATAAAAGAGAACGACCATGCCACAACCTTTATCACTTGTGATCGAACAGATTCCGTGGAAGGATATCAATGAGAAGATTCACACAGTGAAAGATTACGAACACTTATTGCAAGAACTGCGCCCTATGAATTGGGGTCGACGTGTAGTGTGTGTTTTAGTGACTTGCTTTCTGGGATTTCGTTTACCTGCCGATTCCTTGTGGACACTTTATGAACACTACCTATCAAAAATAAGACAGTATGGTGACTCCTTTAAATGTCCACGAGAGACTTATTCTGTTCAAAGCCTTACGCTTTCATCTGGATACGTCTCGACCTCTCCAAGAAAAAAAGATTCGTCAACTTTTACGTACGGAAGCAGTGTATGAAGATGTGTGTGTAGCTTGTGATTTACACCCTCATTGGACAGATGTACGTGACTGGAAAAGTTGGGATTTTGAGGCTTGGACAAACGAAGCATTCCATTATGCCCAAACGTTATGTTCCTAAAATACATCGTCGAGTGAAAAAAGTCACTTTTAAACCTGTGTTAGTAACAGTACCAGAAGAAGAAGAAAAAGAATCTGTCACCCAGGACAATCCCTCTGTTCAAGACAGAACTGTCATGGACATTCCCCCACAAAGACCCTTTCGAGAGGATACGTATGTGACTGTACCCCATGTAGAGGAGACTATAAGATCATTGCACACTATCTCTAGGACACCTTCGTTACCCAAACAATGTTGAACAGTGACTTGTTTATATGCCACTTTGATCGTTTCCCTATGTATTTTATCCCTGTATTTATCCATTTGGCTTTTATGTATATTTGTCTTTCGTGTTGTTCGAATTTAAACATGCATTGAAATAAACGTGTCTTGAAAAAAGTATAAAAACCTCTTGTCTTGTCTGTTTTTGTGTCAATCGTGTCATACCACTACACGACTATGGCTCACTCTGCTATTTCTACTACTCCTTCCTCCTCCACATTCAAAGTCATTGACGAACACTTAAATCATTCTAGTTGGAAAGCCTTGTATCTTCGTCATCCTTTTAACATGTTAATTGCTGGACCGAGCGGTTCAGGCAAAACCGAATTTGTCAAACGTTTGATCGAACATAAACATCATTTGATCGATCGTCCACCTCAACGCATCGTGTGGTGTTACAAAGAGTGGCAATCGGCATACAGCCTTTTGCAAGAAAGTCAAGGTGATTCCATTGTGTTTGTAGCAGGTATTCCTAAAGAAGACGAGGGGATCGTGTCTGACCCTAGTCAAACTCATTGGGTCATTTTTGACGACATGTTAGGAGAAGACGAAGAAGAAATTAAACTGTGGTTTACACGTAAAGGGCATCATCGTAATGCCAGTGTCATTTACATTACACAAAATTTATTTCAACAAAGTAAAGCCCATCGTACCATTAGTCTCAATGCTCATTACGTGGTCTTGTTTAAAAGTCCTCGAGATAAATCACAAGTGCAAGTTTTAGCCAAACAGTTAGGAACACCTTGGCTGACTCATGCGTACGATGATGCCACTCAAACGCCACACGCCTATTTACTCGTGGATTTAAAACCCACTACCCCTGATTATTTGCGATTTCGTACCGATTTGTTTCACAACTGGTGTCAAGACGGAGGACCTGTTGTGTACACGTCCTCCTCGTCGACATAACCATATGAAGCACTAAAAAAATCTATAAAAACCTTGGACACTTTGACCTTGTCTCATACATTGTCAACATGACGTCCCTTCAGTCTCATCTTCCCATCAAATTGATTCGTGCCTTGTACGGCATCAGTCGCGAAAAAAATCCACAAATACGTGCTCACGTCTTAGAAGCCAGTCTCAAAGAAGTCTTACGTTGGTTTACAGTGACAGCACGTCAAATACTGCAAGGCATCATTCACATTCCACATCAAACCAAACGCTTTTTTGACAGAAACAAAGTAGCCTTGACGCAACTGGCCAATCCTCGCATCGACACTCACACCAAAAAGCAAATCATATTGAAACCTGGAGGTAGTAGTTCTCTAGGAGGTGTCATCATTCGTTCCCTTTTAAAATGGGATCCCAATACTCCCAAAGTTCACCCCAAGAAAACAAAAAAAGCCAAACGAACCCCAAAGAAAAAGAATAAGGATGCCAAGACCAAAACACAGAAAAAGAAAAGTCCACAGAAAAAAGCGGTCACCCGCAAAAGAGGTACCTCGGCCAGGACGCAACCTTACCTTCGTCAACCACGACCTGTAAGAGAAGATCTACAAGGACGTTTGGCAGGGACCGCATTGCCAGTAGCCTCTGGTGCTTCCATTTCTCCGTTGCGGGTGATGCCAGCCAAAGCCAATTTGTCACCCGTGTTTCCTAATTTGATGAAACATTGGAAATCTGCGCCTCCCAAAACGTCTCCTCCACCGGTGACACCCTCGTCCACATTAGCGGCAGTAGCAGCTGCTCACAATGTACCTGCCCCGAAAGTCAAAGTTCAAGAAAGATCTGGCATGTTAAAGAGTTTACTAGATTTGTCCAAACAAGAACTGTCCCGATTGAGTCCATTGCGAACTCCTTCACGACGTGTGTTACCTGCCATGAAGTTGATACGACGCAAAGATAATCAGTGGCGACGCATTCCAGTATAAAATTAACTTGAAGACCACGACGTGAATCAGTATTTTCTGTGCTACTGCTGAACACTTAAGGATGCCTCCTCAAAAACGTGCACACCACAACCCTCGACGTTCTACCGTCCAAAGAGGAAAAGGAAAAAGACAATTTCGTCATCTTACAAAACGCTCAAAAATCAAACAACGATGTCCTCCCGTAAAAAGACACAGTCATCCAAAGAAAAAGAGAAGTCACCAAAGGGGAGGATCTTTAATAAGAAAATTAATCAATTCAGCTAATAACCGAACTGGCATCTTTAGCCCTGCTTTTGAGGATTTAGCGAGGCATGCCGCTACCTTTTTGAGAAGACAATAGAAAAAGAAGATAAAAGAGGGTGTGTATCAAGTCTTTGACGCCAGTGTATTTCTGGAACGAACAAGCAAAGATGTCACCTCGCAAAAAACATTCTTATTCACCCCACAAAGGAAAGAAAAGGAAAGGACTACCTCCTCGTTTAGCCAAACACGGAGATATGTTGTCCGTCCTGTCCAAAGCCTCTCCACCCATGAGAAATCAAATCATTAAAACAGCCTCCAAAGATGTCATCGATACCGTGTGCGAATGTTGTTTGAATGTTTTGAAAGGCACAATACCTTTGTCTCCACACCAGAAAAAAATGCTTCGCCAAACATCAACATGTTCTTCGTCAAATGGTCCAAAAGAAAATATCCGTCCGTCAAAAGAAAAAGATGTTGGTGCAACGAGGAGGATTTTTACCCATTCTTGCTCCTATGTTGACAAGCTTAATACCAGGTTTGATACGACGGATGACACAAGGGATGACTCAAGGGATGTCCCAAGGGTTTCCCCAAGGAATGGGTAGAAGATAAAAGGACACTATGGAGCACCACAATCTCAGACATAACCTTTGGAAGCCCATGGAAGGACGAAAACTGACTTTGGTTCCTTACAAACGATGGATACAATACCATCATTGGCAAGAACAACGAACCCCCCATTTACCACCCAATCCTAATTTGGCCGAGATGTCCCAATTACAACATTGAATTGCAATCCTTGATCCATCGCCACGATTTATCCGAAACCGAAAAATCGCAAAAGTACGGTCAACTCTTGCAACGACTGCAACTCTTTCATCAGAAAGCTGCAGAACAAACTGCTCTACCCACATTGTCCGATTTTAAGGCTCTAATGAATAGTCCGTCGCCCTCACCCTCTACAGTGGTCAAAACAGACGTTACCCCACCATTACCCAAGGAAGAAGAAGAACCCCATGATCTCTTTCAAACACCTACTACCACTCCCATTCCGAGTAAGATTACCGCTTCCTTTTTAACCCCTTCCCCCACTCCCCCACGAGAAGAACTCAAAACTTGGGTTAAAAGATGATGGCTACTCCTTCTTTAACAGATGTGAAAAAGAAAGAAAGGAAACCAGAAGTGAGAAAAGAAAAGAAGGCCAAAGAAGCTATTCCATTACCTCCGCCACCACCACCACCACCAGTACCCTCGACGTCAACTCCTGTGGCACATCGGACACGTAACACCGTTTCCAAACAACCCCCATTTCGTCCCACCCAAAGCAATATCCTCGAAGAGTGGGTACCTTATTAACAAAAACCATGCAGAAGGAATTAGCCAGCATTTACTACGATCCAGCTCACCCTACAGGTTACGGAGGCATTCAGAAATTGTATCGTGCTGCCAAAACTCGCCTGAAAAAGCTCCGTTTACCTGCAGTACAACGATGGCTACAAGAACAAGCAACGTACACTTTACACAAACCCATTCGACGAAAATTTCTCAGAAGTCGCACTCAAGTGGAAGGCATCGATCATCAATGGCAAGTCGATTTAGCCGATGTCTCTCATTTAGCCACTTACAATCGTGGCTACAAATATTTGTTTTGTGTCATCGACGTCTTTTCTAAATTTGCCTGGGTCGTACCGTTGACATCCAAATCGAGCGGAGAGTTAGTACGAGCTTTGCAACTAGTGTTGAAACAAAATGGTCGTCACCCTCCTCGATGGCAAACCGACAAAGGCACCGAATTTCTGAACCAAGCTTTCCAACGAGAATTAAAGAAACGTGACATTCATTTTTTCACCACCGAAAATCCTGAAACCAAAGCCAGTATCGTGGAACGTTTTCAACGTACCTTGAAAGAACGCATGTGGAAATATTTTACGCATCAACACACTCTCAAGTACATCGACGTCTTACCGCACTTAGTCCAAGCCTACAATCAATCTTACCATAGAAGCATTGGACGTTCCCCACAAGAGGTGACACCTGACAACGAAGTGACTGTTTTTGAGCGTCTATTTGGTGCGTCCCGAACGAGGGCTGTCCCCAAGAAAGGTAGAGAAGCGTTAACGCCGGGAGATTGGGTACGCATTGGCAAAACCAAACGCACTTTCGACAAAGGTTACTTACCCAACTGGACCACCGAATTGTTTCGTGTTACTGAACGAGTGTGTGGCCGTCATCCTGCCGTCTATAAATTGGAAGACATGAACGGAGAAGTATTAAAAGGAACGTTTTACTTGCCTGAGTTACAATGTGTCACCAAAACAGAAGACGACGTGTACGACATTGAAAGCATTCTCGAACGAAGAACCCGTAAAGTAGGAAAACGTCGTGTCAAAGAAGTCAAAGTACGTTGGAAATGATATCCTCCTAGTTTTGATTCTTGGATTGACGCTTCGCAAGTCATCGACTATAAAAAGAAGTGACCATCATGCCCTTCAATACAGCTTCAGCAACCACAGTGACTACTCCTTCACCCACGTCATCTCTGCAAGATTTACAAAAGCAACCCTTGTGGGTGTGGAGAACGTGTCCCTAAAACCCAAATCGTCTTTTTCTCTCAAATCTTTGTGGTGTATTGTGTTATCGGTGCAGCCATTGCTAATTTGAGTTTGCAACAAGGAGACAAACAATTGTGGACTATTTTACTCAGCAGTTGCATCGGGTATCTTCTTCCTAATCCTTCCCTGAAATACTCTTACAACGGGAACAACAGTAACAATATTGGGAGCCTTGCGTCCAACGTTAGTCATTCTCCTGACAGCCACCCTTCCAATCACAATCCTCTTTTAGACACTCCTTTAACCTCGAGTGACTCCTCGGACAGAACAACATTGGAATTATGAACAACACTATTAACCAATTTTACTTAACGTTACCTAGTGACAGTTCCATGGGGGTGTTTCCTAACAACACGTTGTGCTGTTACACGGCTAAATTACCTCAAGCCATGCATTTGGATCAAGATGATCATTGGGAAGTGGCTTTAGTGGAAATAATACACCCGACACAAATCAAAAACATCGTCGAAAATCAAAACTCTTTTTCAGTACAAGTGTATGACACGGTATTGCAAAAATCATTAAACGATCGAGACAAAATCCTTTCCGATTAGGCGATAACAAAAGAGCAGAACGCCATAACTAATCTCGCTACCTATCATTTCAAGATCCCTTCAGGCTATTATTTTAGTGGTCAACATTTAGTGACTACGACTGCAAGCAAGTTCAATATTTTGTTTGGTAAACCCCTGGACAAAACTGAACAAAGTGTTACCTTTGAGTACCATAAAGCGGCTCGTCGCCTCATGATGAAATTTTCAGGTGACAAAATGATAGCCATTACCTTTTGTCGTGAATTGTATGATATTTTGGGTGGGGACCTCAAGATACTCAAGAACAAAAAGCAAATACCAGGCATAACCAGTAACTTGGATTTTGCAAAATATTTTCGATCCCCTATAGAAATGAACCAAGGACTCAACTTGATGTTTGTGTACTCCGATGTGGTGGAGTACAACGTGGTAGGACACACCTCTGTACCGTTACTACGTGTCATTCCTTTCAAAGTGGATTCTGCCGTCGTCGCTGACGAGGAAGGTGGAAATACCTATCACGTTCACCGCGAATTTGTACATCCTCATTATTTACCGGTCAGTAAGTAGTATTTCGACAGTGTCAACATTACTATAAAAGGAGAACTAAGACAAAATATTCCATTTACCAAAGGGAAAGTCACAGTGAAACTCCATTTTCAAAAACGATTCTCAAACAACTGAAAAAGTGATGTATCCTGTGTACCAAGGAGTCACTCGACAACGAGGACATGGTTTAGGAGATATGTTTAAATCAGCCTTTCGTTCTGTGGTCCCTGTTTTAAAACCGATGGTGACACGAGGATTGCATGCCTTAAAAGATGCCGCATTGACTCACGGCAAAGATTTTCTTCAAAATGTTCTCATTGACAAACAAAACCCTAAAGAAGCTTTTTTGAGAGCAGGCAAAAATGTCTTGCTTCAAACGGGTAAAGAGATTTTGGGTCGACGAGAAAGTCCTATAAATGCCCTGAACGGTACCGAGTCTGGCATTCCTGCTTCCCTGAGGACACAGCAAGGACAAGGCAGAAAGCGTCGACGAAGGCACCCTTTCAAAAGTCTCCATATCTCTAAAGTTAGAAAGACGAAGAAAAAAAGAACCACTCGAGACTTAGACATTTTGATTATTAAAAGTAAAACATAGAGACTGAGAAGAAAAAATGATGCACCAAGAATCTTGTGCCTGTTCCAAGTCGGAACTGGATCTCTTTGCCATGCCACCCACGATGATGACCATGCAAGAAGCCCAATGGGTCGAATTTCATCCCGTCTCCTCCTTGACGGATTCAGCTCCCATCGAGTTTGAAATCAAAGGACAACCCGAAGATTACATCGATCTCAACAATAGTTACTTGTATTTGAAAGTGAAAGTGATCAAAACGGATGACAACACCATTGTAGCAGACGCGAACAAAGTAGCTCCCGTCAACAATTTCATGCATTCCTTGTTCAGCGATGTGGATTTGTACATGAATAACAAACTGGTCAGTAGTAGCATGGATACTTACCCTTACCGAGCGTACCTCAAAAATCTCTTGACGTACGGAAAAGAAGCCAAGAACACTTATTTAGATGCTTGCTTGGTATGGAAACCTGACACCGCAGATAAGTTTGACGACACAGCCATAGCCGCAGAAGCTAACAATTCTCACAATGAGGGTTTTATCGAGCGTCATAAGAAAATTGTAGGACGTAGTTTAGAACTGTTCGATCGTTTGCATTTGGACATGTGGTTTCAAGAGAAGTATTTGCTAAACGGGGTGGATATTCGCTTGAGACTGAATCGTAGCAGTGCTGCTTTCCATTTGATGGCTGATACCAACGAGTACAAAACCATGATCGAAGAAACCAGGTTATACGTGCGTCGTGTGGAAGTGTTACCTAAAGTGGGAAATGATATCAGTCACACTTTGAGCAGAACGACAGCCAAGTATCCGATACGCCGCGTGGAAGTCAAAACTTTCACCATTGCCACTGGACTCCGATCTAAGATCGAAGATCATCTGTTCCAAGGACAGTTACCCAAACGTTTATTCATCGGTATCGTCAGCAATGCAGCCCTCAACGGTGCCCACGATAAAAATCCTTTCGAGTTTAAGCACAGCAGAGTATCCAAAATCGAAGTCAGTCGCGATGGCAAAACTTTGTGTACCAGGCCTTTCGAACCCAACTTTGCCCAGAAGAATTACTTGAGGTCGTACTTGTCAATGTACGAAGCCACAGGACAGTTAGGAACCAACACCAGCCACGGTATTTCCTACAACGATTATGCAGGAGGTTACACTTTGTGGGCTTTTGATTTCACTCCAGACCAAGGCAGTGACGAGGGACATTTCCACCCTATAAAATCGGGGCAACTGCGTGTGGAACTTCAGTTTGCAGGACCTCTTACCGAAACGGTGAATGTCATTCTGTATGCCGAATTCGATAATACCATAGAAATCAACAGTTTGAGAGAAGTCATTCTAGACTATTAGACACTATGGAAGACTCTTGTCCCTCTTTGAACAGTGGAGAATCCATGGAAATGGAATGGGAGGTTACAGAGAAAGCAGACAACCAAGACCAAAAAGAAGAACATGATTAAGAAAGATTGTTATGGATGTCAAATCGATCATCCCAGTCAAATTCAACACGATAAATGTATGATGATGAGTCAAGAAGAAAAACTGAACGATTATCTGAACGAAGCTTGGAGTCTCATCTCAGAAGAAGCCGTGTTACTGCAGTGGTATAAAGGCTTACGTGATCATTTCTCTCCTCCATTGTTTGCTCGAGAAATTGATCGCATCGAAGCTCTCTTGGCCAAGAGTAAAGAGACGAAGCAAACCATCAGTTACTTGTCAGACCGTTTCAAACAAAAAGTCTGGATTGAATTGATGACTTATCATCACCTGTGAAATAAAGGGAAAGAAACAAGGCTACACAACAAACAAATGGATACCTGGGAACTTTATTATCTTTTGAACCGTAGTTCGTACACTGCTTCTTGGAATCCTGTCTTGTGTGCTAAAGATGAACTACGTCATCGCAAACCTCAAGAGAATCAAGCTTATGTCATCAACACAGATGACAGTCATCTTCCAGGAACTCACTGGGTAGCTGTCTACTTTCCTCAAGAGGGTTGTGTGGAATATTTTGATTCGTATGGATTACCCCCTTTCGAAGATGATATCATTGACTTTATGAGAAGAAATGCCTTGACGACACGATTCAATAATGTGAAATTACAAAGCACAGATTCTATGGTGTGTGGACAATATTGTGTCTATTATCTTCATCATCGCAGTCTTGGATATTCTTTAGAACATTTAGTGACTTATTTTGATTGTCATTCGTCTCGAAACGATGACAAAGTAGATCGATGGTTTTGTGACCATTATGGCTATCTGTTGTCTTTAGCTAGGAAACGTAGTGTACATCAATGGCCCAATGACTTCCAACAGTGGAAATCTCAATTTAATTCACAACGTTGTCAACCATGTCAAAGATAATGTATTAGTGTTATTGAAGAAAAACATGTTTGTTATTTGAAATGTTTGTTATTTGAAAAAATGTTTGTTATTTAAATAAAAATGTTGTGTTTTGAAACCAATGCGTCTGTCGTTTGTTTTACATTTGTATTCATATAAATGTTCTTTGACTTTTCTTTCTATCCCTCACATCAAACTATCCAAACGTTTCAAAACCCTAAACCGTAGAGGGGTGTTTTCCATCACGTCCGCGTGTTTTGGTGATGATAGGAATAATGTAAGTTTTTGGATCGTATGGGGGTTTTTTACCATCACGTCCGCGCTTGAACATATAAAGCAGGGGTAGTCTCCAGTCTGACCATTTTTTATTTTTTTATTTTTTTATTTTTTTTTTTTTTTTTTTATTTTTATTTATTTTATTTTTTTTTTTTTTATCATTTTTTTTAAATTTTTTTATTTTTTATTTTTTTATTTTTATTTATTTTATTTTTTTTTTATTTTTTTATTTTTTTTATTTTTTATTTTTTATTTTTTTTTATTTCTTTATTTTTTCATTTTTTTATTTTTTTATTTTTTTTTTCACTTTCGAGGCGTTCAGACGTATAGTGCTGAGCGAGCGAGCGAGCGATAATACATGTCTATGAATACTACTCACTGTAACATGTCAAGAGTTACAAGATCGCAGGTTAAAATGACCACAAATCGCAATGCGATTAAAAAAGCCGACAAAATTATTTCAATGGCCAAAGGAGTTAGTCCCTTACAACCGCAGAACTCGACTCCAACTGATGCGAAGGATCCTAGTAAAAAAATTACAACGCCCTTCGTCAAGGTCATGGGATTTCTTACACCAATACCACATCAAAGCTCATAATTGAGCGCAAGCTGGATGTAATATCTCTCAATCCTCATGTAATATCTCACAACCCGGATGAAATATCTCTCATGCCGGGAATAACAACCAATAACAATAGCAGTAACAACGAGACTACTCCAAGCAGGAACATACTAACACCGGCAACAACTAGTACAACAAAGACAACTACAACAACAACAACAATGTCTCTTAACAATGCCACAAGCGTATATGAGATTTTTAACGAATCGCCAGACCAAAAGAGACCACTTCAAGTCACTCTCAAACAGGAGATAGAGGAGCTGGAGAAATTTATGGGATCAAGCAATGAACATCTAGAAAGAACGGACCTTCTAGATAACATTAACAATGCAACCAATGCCAATGATAGAAACAACATCAAGAAAGAAAGCGACAATGATGTGACAGAGATCAAAACTTCTAACGGATCAACAACAACCACAACAACAATAGGCATAGAAGTGATAACAGATGAAGATAACAAATCTAACTTTACCACACTACTTAAGTGCCTACCACCACTACCAACATCATCTTCAACAACGGCATTATCACAGGCCAAAACTGCAACACACAAAGAAAAATACAAACTATCAACTTATACCTTGAACCAAATAGAAGCAACGACATATCTCTCAAGTCAGATAACTGGCCCCGCGAAGAGTCCTACCATGAAAGACCTTAGATACAACACACCGAAGAAAAGCGGGTCAGAGAGTGATAATGACAAATCAACTAATATCACGAACCAAATAAAAGCACCCCAACTTACTCTCAATCAGGAGATTGAGGACTTAATGGACTTAATGGGATCTAATTATGCCATTAACGAACATCTGGAAGGAACGGACCTACTAGATATCATTAACAATGCATCCAATACCAACGATTGCGATGATTGCGACAGCATCAAGAAAATCAGCGGCAATGTGGAAACAGATGAGGACAAGAACTCTTCCTTTACCACACCACCTAAGTGCATATCTCCATTGTCGCTATCATCTCTAACAGCGACACTCCCACAGGAAAATACCTCTCTATTCATAAAAAATTACAAACATTCAACTAATAACTTGAATCCAATAACAACAATAAAAGCAACAACATATCACTCAAGTCAGTTACCCGGTCACTCGAAGAACCTCACCATGGAAGACCTTATCTACGACTCTCCAAAGAAAAGCGGGTCAGAGAGCGACAGTAACACAAGTGCCCCAATCTTAGAACAAACCAGAAGGAAGAAACAGATCAAAAACAAAAAGACATCAAACCCTTTCATAACAACCAACGAGGGAAAGACTCCACTAAATGGAACCTCGAAGTCAAAGAAAAACAAACAAATGAGAGTGGAAGCACCAAAAACAACGGAGAATCTACATAATATACAGGAAAAACCTAATCTCAATGACGAAACCCCGACACTACTATTACAACAACATCAACAGCAACAGCAAGTAAGAAAAACCCCACAGGAAAAAACAGAAGAAAATGTGAATACCAGACCAAGAGATCATCCAATCAATAATAACGAAAATAAATCAGTTAACACGCCTAGGACAAATAAATACCACAGCAAAGACCACACAATATTTATCACCAGTGGCAACTCAAAACTATTTAATATCAGCAGTAGAAGCATAGCAAACACACTTTCCAAAGCCCACAATGGGAAATATCAAATTATAAGACCAAAGACAAACTACATTATAGTCAAATGTAGCACTTTGGCACAAGTAGCCAAATTTATGGAGCTGGAAAAGATTGGTGAAGTCAACATCCAAGTGACTAGACACCAATCGTTAGGGAAACAAGCCAATAAAGTTAGCACAACAACAGCAAGCATCCCAAAAAGGACTGAACCTGACTACAACCCAGAAGCAATAAGACATACACAAAATAAAAAGGGAGAGGAAGGGATCAGTGACAATCAAGAACAGAAACCACCAAATAACAGTACTGGGATAAGGAAAATCATTCAATTACACCCCAAGTATAACTTACTCACCAACAAGGAAATAACAGAAGAGCTAAAAAAACCAAGGGGCAATGATTTCAAAGGCATATAGAATGAAATCTAGCAATGAACACACCTCAAATAAAATCCTACTGGAATTCAAAACTAAAGCACCTCTACTTGTCCAATTTGATGGCTACAACCAAATTCTTATGGATTACACAAACAAAGTCAGATTCTGCAGCAAATGTAAAGCATGGGGACATTACACAAGGAGCTGCAAAAACAGAATTAGATGTGGAAAATGCGGTGGCAGCCACACTAATGTTTGCACATTTATCGGACTCAAATGTGCCAAATGTAGAGGACCCCACAGTCCAAAAGACTTAGAATGTAGCTACTACATCAAAGAGAAGGAAACAATAAAACTAATGGATGAAAAACACCTAAGTTACCATGAGGCAAAACAGCAAATATCAACTAATAGACCAAAAAATAGCAAACAACAGCATTTGAGTAAAAATGAAACAACTCAACAATCAACTCAACATAACCAAGAAGAAAGTAGGCAGACACCAGGAAGGAAATCTAATCCTAATCACCAGACCAAGAACAAAGCCGACATATACAGAATGATAACAGAGACTAGAGAAGAAGCTAAAATACAAGCATTAGGAAATCCAAACCATTCCAAGGAAAATCAAAGAAAACCCAATAGCAGGATAATAAACACAAGCATTGCAAGCAACAAGGGCAACAATCTAAACAATGCGAGTATCACGGGAATCCACACAAACAATACAAACAATACAGATAATAGAGATAATCCCATAATAAATGAAAGTAACGGACTCAGTAACTTTCCGAAACATGAAATAGAAAATTTTCCTAGCATAACCATTCTCAAGTATATAAGGGACCTTATTGACGGGATACTAATAATCTCACATGATAATGTAATCCCCAGTATACCCTACTTCCAACTGCTAACTGAAGTACTAGAAAAACACCTTGGAAAAACAAATAGTTAACCTAATTTAATATATATACATATATTATAAATAAATACAACTATTGCAATGGGTAGATCAACCAGATCAAAACTAGTAATTTGGCAATGGAATAGTAGAGGCTTATTTTCCAACAAATCCGAATTACAAATTAAAATTCAAAATTCCAAAATTAAACCAGACATCCTTTGTATCCAAGAAACCTTCCTTAAAACAGATTCCCAATACATCCCAAAATTCCCAGGATACTCAATTCGTGAATTCATAAACAGAGAAAATGGGCAAAAAGGAGGGGGACTAGCAATTTTCGTTAACGACCTGTTACCAAACACAACTTTCGGAGAAAACTCACACAGCCTAAAAGACTCAAAAGTCCCATCAAGCCAAAATCCAGTTGAACACCAATCAGTCATCATTACAACAGGATCATTATCTTTCACAATATTTAATATCTACGACCCAGGAAAATACCATCCAGCAGCAACAACAAACTACCACAATTTAGGGTGTAATGGTGACTTCATCATCTGTGGAGATTTTAATGCCCACAATCAGATGTGGGGAGGAAACCATCGGGACAAAAGAGGAGCACTGATTGAAGAATGGATGCGGAAAAAGAACCTGGTACTGCTCAACGACGACTCCAAAACCAGGATCTCCCCTGAAGATGGTGCCTTATCAGCGCTGTACCTGACAATATGTACCCCTAAACTAGCAACTAGGACAACCTGGGAAGTGGAAACTGATTCTACTTTAGGGAGTGACCACTTCCCTATACAAATTACGATCAACTTAACATCACCTCTTGACACGAATGGTAAACTCCCCAAATGGATCCTAAATAAAGCAGACTGGAGTAAATTCAGTAATCTACTCAAAGACGTATCTATGGCCAACACACATGACGACGACATCAACATCTTTAACGAAAACATCATGAACAATATTAAAAAGGCTGCAAATCTAAGCATACCAACCACTGGAAAGGAAAAGAAAGATCAAACTAAACAACACGTCCCGTGGTGGAATAATAACTGCAAGGAAGCATTAAAAGAGAAAAAGAAAGCCCTCAATAAATTTAGACGCAGTGGACAATCCACTGACTATTTGGAATACAAATCCAAGGAAAAATTAACAAAAAAAATAATAAAAGAAGCCAAACTAACAACATGGAGAAACTACTGCTCCACTCTTGAAATTAAAAATTGCAATGCCAAACAAATATGGAATAAAATTAAATCCATAAAAGGAACCGGAAATAACAGTGCACCCAACATCAAAGGCATAACATCAAATATAGATAAAGCCAATGCCATAGCAAAACACTTTGCCGGCATGAGTGGAAACAATAACCACACCAAAAAATTCCAACAACACAGAGCAGAAGTAGAAGATAAACTTAAACACCTTTTTATAGACCAAGATAACAGCATCTCACATCTAAATGAAAACTTTACCCTGGAAGAATGGAGAACAGCAATCCAAAACAAAAAATCAACATCACCAGGAGAGGACAATATAGGTTATGAGATATATAAAAACGTTCCATATAACGTCGAAACCATAATACTTAATTTGATCAATCAATCATGGCAAACAAGAACCATACCAAACAAATGGAAACAAGCCATAGTCGTCCCAATTCCAAAAATAGGGAAAGACCCGACCGAAATTACATCATATCGGCCAATCTCACTGACAGATACAATTTGTAAATTAATGGAAACCATGATTAATAATAGGCTGAAACATCACCTTGAGAGTAACAATCTCATCTCAAGTAATCAAAGTGGGTTCCGGAATAAAAGGTCTACTCTTGACCAGTTAGTCCGATTGGAGTAAAATATCAAACTTGCCTTCAATGCTAAGAGGAAATGCGATAGGCACCTCATAGCAAATCTTCCTCGATCTAGAAAAAGCGTTTGACTTGGTCTGGACAAACGGACTAATTGCCAAGCTAAATCATTATGGAATAAATGGCAACATGCATGCCTGGATAAAAAACTTTCTAACCAACAGGCGCATCAGAGTAAAAGTAGAAGACCAATATTCCGACGAACTCACTTTAGATAATGGCACACCACAAGGGAGTGTCCTCAGCCCGACACTGTTTAACATCATGGTAAACGACATGGAAACATCAATCAATCTCAGTAAAGTGGACCTATCACAATTCGCAGATGATAGTGGTCTATGGAAAGCTGGAAATCCTTATAGCAATAAAATAATCTCTGAACTGCAAACTAACCTTAACAACATTGGGAAGTGGGCAGACAAATGGGGATTTAAGCTCTCCAAAGGAAAAACTTCAGGCGTAATCTTCTCTCCAAGACACAGATACAATATTAGTCCACCTACACTCTTTATACAAGGAGACCCAATAAAATTTGAAAAAACAGTAAAATTCCTGGGAATGCTCTATGATCAGAACCTCACCTGGAAACAACATATTAACGAACTAATTATTAGATGCAACAGGGACATAACCCTACTCAAAAACATTAAGGGACTAAAATGGGGAGCAGACCAGGACACTCTACTAATCATATATAGAGCCCTAATTAGATCCAAACTGGATTACGGGTGCCAATTGTATGCCACTGCAAACATCACACATCTTAAGAAACTTGACAAAATACAAAGACAAGCCCTTAAAATATGCACAAACAGCAGAAAACATACATCAATAGAAGAAATGCAAATACTTACAGGAGAATCACCACTATCGCTTAGGAGAGAAGAACTAACCCTACGATACGCAGCACGATTATCTATTCACCAAGCAAATCATCCAACAAGAATAACAATCAACAAATGTAACATCCCATTTAGCAGAAAACTAGTCCCACGCCCTCCGTCTGGAAAAATCATACACATATTATGTAAAGAAATGGAAATTGGTAAGCTCCAAGCGGAAATTATCACATTTCCAGACAAAACTCCATGGAACAACAAAAAAGCAAAGATCAACACTACAGCCCTAAACTTCGGGTCTAAAGAAATAAACCCTCATGAAATAAGATCCAAAATCTTACAGAATCTGGAGGAAAATTACAAGGATTACACCAAGATATATACGGACGGATCAAAAGCCACCAGTCCATACAAAACATCAGCAGCAGTAGTAATACCAGACCTAAAAATTAAAACTGGTAGTAGGCTCCCAGACCTCTGTTCCGTATATACTACTGAATTCTGGGCTATTCTAGAAGCGCTTAAAATAATAGTCGACAATAAGATACAAAAAGCAATAATAATTACCGACTCACTAAGCGTATTAAAATCCTTAAAAACAGGGCAATCAAAGGGGAGGGAAAATTTCCTGAAAAAAGCTAAACTAGAAATTAACAATCTCATTTTACAAAACTGCAACATCGAGTTCATGTGGGTCCCATCCCACATAAGATTACTCGGAAACGAACTAGCAGACATAACAGCAAAAGAAAAACTGCAAGAAGACTACATCACCAATATAGAGTATGGGATAACAGAACTCTACAGTATTATCAACAGAAAAATCTTAGCCAAATGGCAAACAGAATGGGATAACTGTACAAAAGGACGTATCCTATACTCTATACAACCAATAGTCTCACGAAATAACAAAGCACCTCCCATTGACAACAAGCACAATCAGGGAATAGTTAACAGATTAAAAACAGGAAAAACCCTCCTAACTGGCAGTATGGGACAGTACCTTAAGAAAAACACAAGGAAAACAACATGCCCACACTGCCCGGAGAAGGAAGATCTCAACCATGTCTTCAACATATGTCCCAAATACAAAGGACAAAGAAAAAAACTTATACAAGAGCTAAAGCAAATCAAATCCCCAGCAACCTACCCAGAATTCCTTCAACAAAATAACCCAAATCCTAAACACAGTCTAGAAATTATCCTCAATTATCTTAGGGACATTGACAAGACTGATGACATCTAACACTGTATCCTACTCTGAATCTTACACACACAAAAGGAACAAAAAGACTAATTACGAATAGCTCAATCGTCCTACATGAACCAAACCCCCAATCACTAGCTGATAATTAAGCATCACGAAACCGTGAATAAATGCGTGGGGGATGTGGCTCCATTCCGTTACCCCGAAAAAAAATAAGTAGCACCAAACGGTGCACTAAACAGTCGTGCATGCCCGAAGGGGCGAAAACGACTTTAATTTAACTAACAACAACAACAACAACAGTCTGACCATTAGGAGTGTCAACAAAGAAGAAAAAAGGCACCCATAGGAGTAACAAGGAGTTCGCTATAATTAGCGCTCGTCGACAATGACGTTGTAAATCCACCGTTGGAACTCTGTCACAAAAGGACTTAGCTGTACAATCTCTGACTCGCTTACCAAGGGAAAATGGCGGCTGCCACGAGGCAATCCAAGATGGCGTCCAAGCACGAGGTAGAGAATACTCCCACGGCATGGTTCAAAAATCAAGGAGCCTGTGGATTGTAAGAACCGGACCCCGGAATTAATTAGCGAAGCAGAAGATATAACAATCGGATAAGATGATGGAGACTACAATAGCGACCATTGTTGGACTGCCCCTGATGAAACAATGCCTGTACAGCAAAGATGTAATAACCTTTTTTGCCTTTGCCATGTTCGTTTGCTTGAATAATAGGGGGCTCATTTGTTTACGAGTACCCCTATTTGAACAACTTTCCGTTGCCCTAAATACACTAATTAGACCTTATTGGTATTGCCTCCGGCAAAATTCAAGACTAAAAATTACCTACCATTGACTACACTACTATATGTCGCTTAGACATTTTAATTTCTAAATTTATTAGGGACTTATCTTATGTACGCTTATGTACTAGATTTTTTGAAGTATAGGATGATAAATAATAATTCTTCAACTTATATATTTGATTAATTGCATAGGTGGCTCACACAATATTGGATTTTAGTTGTCCATTAGTATAACTGGACTGAATTTGAAATAAGTATGACCCTTTCGTTTCAGGTGTGGACTGCGTTCGTGGCCTTGCTGTCTCTCTCTTGGAGTGCTCTTGTGTGTGCTGCTGTGTCGTCGGACTCCTGGACCTGGGCCCTTGCCTTCTTTTCCTCTTCCGACTCACCAAAATTACTAGCGAAATGAGAAAACGTTTTCCCTCGCTACCAGTACTTTGCTCCGATTAGTTGTTATCGATAAGGGTGGGTGTGTGTAGGTACTATTCCTACCCACCCCATGAGCTTCCATTTTCCTGATAGTTACTTTTTAGTAATTCAGGAAACGCCCATTTAATAGTGCAATTAAGCACTTAACACCCGAAGGGAGGGAGTAGCGACCCCTCCCCTAGGGCTTAAGTGGACGCCAATATGGCGTCTATTAAAGTTATACATATGTCCCTAGTGGACGGTTATAACTTTAAAAATCCCATTTCAGTCAGTCTGACCATCCATTGTTTGACACATCCTCCTACGAAGATGTGCTCAAGACTAGCTAAGCTGAACGAAGCTTACGTCACTCTGCATCGTATCAGACACAATCTGATGCCAAAGCCTGAAGAGATAGAGAATGTTAGAATGCTGCAAGTAACAGAAGACCTCATAGAAGAACTCTTCAGAGAGGAAATTCAAAAAGACAAAGGAGAATGGAATGAGAAGTATCGACTTCAAAAGCAGCAGAGAGAGCAGAAAGAACAGCAGCAGCAACAACAGCAGCAGAACCCAGACAGAAGTTTTGTCGACTGCCGTGTGGACACGAAAGAGTTCTCTTTCTCTTTCCGAAGAAGCAGACCCTATCCTGTTGCCAAACGAGGACGCAATCTTAGACGATAAAAGATTGTGATCCCTCCTCGTACACAAAAAACAGCCCTTTTCAGGGTTACCCAATATTCTCGAAAAGAATTAATCATTCAATTTGCTAATGGTATGTGAGGAAGTTAGAAAAAAAAAATAGAAGTGAGTCTTTAATCACTGTCTCATTTTACTTTTGTTTGAAGTGCGTCTATAAGCACAACGTTTTTTCAAAATAACTTGTTAAAATTTATAATTAATATGAGTCAAGTATAAAAGTGAGTGAGTGTTTTCTTTTAAGTCCGCGTGTTTTGTTTTTTTTGGTAATGATAGGGATAATGTAAGGTTTTTGGACCGTAGGGGGTGTTTTCCATCACGTCCGCGTGTTTTTGGTAATGATAGGGATAATGTAAGTTTTTGGATCTAGGGGGTGTTTTCCATCACGTCCGCGCTTGTGCTATATATAAAGAAGCACTCGTCAGTCTGGCTACCCATCAACCCACACACACATCTTCTACTCCAATCATTCTCCCAATTCACTCTTGTGATTGGGAGCGCAGAGGGAGAATGAGTGGCTTCACTATCCCAATCTTCTGTTTGAGGGATAGTGAAAGTCTTTTCATTTCTTCCTCTATTCCGCAACCGTGGATGAGGCTGTGGTTGTTGCAGCTGAGACTGTGGTTGTTGCAGTGGGGACTGTGCCTGTAGTGGACGAGATGGTTCTGGTGGTGAGGGCGTCCTCACCACAGGCTTGACTTGACTAGTTTGTCTCATCATGCGGTGAGGAAAGATGGGTCTTCTCTTCTCCTCCTCTTCTTTCTTTTTTCTTTCCTCCTCTTCTTTTTCAATCCTGGCCTGTTCTACTATGGCCTCCATTGCCAGCTCCTCCAGGAGACGTCTAGCATTCTCCAGGTGCATTTGAAGCTCTCTTAACTTTTGAACTCTGCTCATCTTCTTTGATGCGCCAACGATAGGTAGCCACACTGAATGAATGAATAATATGGGTTTAAAGTGACACGTCCCTAGGGCTCTTGCCACTGTTTTATTTGCCAAAGGGCAATTATTTAATTTTATCCTGAGGATGGGAATGGTGCCGCGCACCCTCAGGCGTTTATGGGTTCATGGAACCCTACTTAATTTGGCCGTCACATCTGGCCAGTAATTGTACTGGTACGGTGTGATTGGTGGGCCGTTTGGGAGGGTAGGAATAGTACCTACACACACCCACCCTATCATTCAACACTTAGTATGGCGAAAGCATCAAGTTTATTCAACAATTTAAGACACAGCTATTTCTGGATATTAGACGGGGAATATGAAGTGGAAAAACTACATCATAAATGGAAGATTACGAAGAGTTTGGACTTTGCAAAAAGACTGAAAATAGCCATGGAGCTCTTAGGAGGAATGCTAGAAGAAGAAGCCAAAACGTTACGAGGCTGCATTAACCCACCCTATGTTAGAGTGGGGACATTGAAGCAAGTGGTAGATATTGTCGAAAACGTCAAGTGTTTTTTGGATAATATCTTGACAGAGTACCCCCATGTCCAAAAGGGTTTGGACCCGCTCAAGAAAGCTGAAGAACTGATGAGAAAGGAGCTATTAGAAGAAGTGAAGAAGATAAAAGATAACTGGAGTAAGGAGAGAAAGAAGAGAAAGGACAATGAAAACCAAAAAAAGAAAGAGGACTTTGAAAGATTAAATAATAATTGGATGAAGATACAAGAGAAGTTTAGAGCTATGGGACATCCTGACTGGATTCCCGAGGACAAAAAGAAGAAGAAAAAGGGAATTATTGGTAAAATCAAAAGGTGGTGGAACAAAGGCAGAAAATAAAAGAAGAAGAAGAAGTATCCAAAGGCCCTTTTCAGGGCCACTCATAATTCTCGAAAAGATATTAGCTTTCATTGCCTCCATTTTCCCCTTGTCGCTCTACAGTCCCCTATACAAATACAAATCATATTTCCCATGTCCCTATACAGTCCCACCATGTTAAATTTCCCTTGACGCTATATAGTCCCACCATGTTAAATTCCCCTTGACGCCAATGTATCCCAAGCTGTTTTGACGCCATAATATCCCAAGCTGTTTTTGACTGGGATTTCCCTTGACGCTATAAATCTTGACCCCATAGTATCCCAAGCCCTTTTTGACTGGATTTTCCCTTGACGCTATATCGTCCCATATTACTACTTATGAACCTGGTGAATTTGAAAGCGGTGTTAGACGATCTACAGATCTTCTATGAAGTATTACATAAAATATATTCTGCGGTATCAGCTGCACACAGACCAACATATTATAAATTGGATCCAACTGCACCTCAGCGAAGTTTTACTCGAGAACAACTTCAAGTTATTCCAGATGATATTCAATTACCACCGAAAAATCTAACATGAGTATAGTAGTGTAACTGCGACTCGTCTAAGTTGATTTATTTTTCTTACTCTCGACACAGCCAATTAAATTAAATTGTCCCATTCGATAAAATCATCAATAATGTACACGACCGTATCAGTGATAGTTAATCCCTGTGATGAATGTATCGTTGTAACATATCCTAACCGCCACGGAGAATTAATTGCGTTTATTGCGTCTCTAACTACAGATAAATCAACTTCAACTATGTCATTTAATACAAGTTCTTGTTGTTGTTCTCGTCCTGGTATATCAACAAAAATATGTTGTCGTCTATTATCTTTAGGTCGATAACATAATGGAACGGGTTCGTTAGGAAATTTACTCTCATGAAGATAAAAAAAAATTTCAAAAGAATATCTCTGGTGGCTTTTATACTAGCTACAACTATATCAGATGGTTTCCAAATATTGTAAAATTCATCTAATGGTGTTTCGGGTATTACCTCACGTAACTGTTCGGCCTGATGTTTATTACTTGTACATCTAATTGCAGCTTTCAACGTAGTTAACTCCGTATCAAGATATCTGCGGTCAATTGTCATTTCTTCGTAAAATTCAACTTGAAGTTTTAACCAACAATGTGGAGATATTTTCCAAAATGGCGGTGGCTGTCCTCGATCTCCACATAACACCACAGCGTCCCAGGTTTTGTATTTTTCGATAAAATGAATAATCCACCGTTGTATGTTACTATTCTGCGATGATGAAATATCTTCCATGTCCGAGCGTTGTTTTCAAGTAGTCGATGGACTTCAACAGGTTGATTTAATCGTTGATAGTATTTGATCTGTTTATCTAATTGTTTTCGTTCTTTTTTGGATATTTTTTTTCTCAAATGTCGTGTAAATGACATCTAACGTATATTTGTTGTTTTTGATAAAAATCGAGCCGTGATATTATATCTGTGGCGCGTTCTAACTTCATTGCGTTATCGTCGAAGTTTGTTAAAAACGTCGAGTATGTGTATGCGGCGCCATTTAACCGGTGTTGACGTTTTGCTTCTCGGATACTTCTAGTGATTCTAGATTTATACCTAGTTCGTGATATTTTCCCATCTAGGTCATATTTGATTTTAACCCGTACAGGTTCCACATCCACATTTATTTTGAAAATCTGTTTCATTTATATATTAACGAAACAAATCTTCAATTAAAAATTTAAATGCTAATATAATATAGTGATGGCACAAAATAAATGTAAATGGTTATGGAAAAACGATAACGGAGTATGTTCTCGAAGATGTGTTGGGGAATATTGCGCAATGCACAATCAACAGATTATAAACGGTTCTTCCGGAATGGTGCCGTGTATTAAATGTGGATGTGGTGTTCGAGGAAAGATTTGGATATGTGCTGAATGCGGTAGTAAGCGATTTCGTGAATTTGTTAGATATTATCGAAGCAAATACGGAGTTGTATATGACGAATATGATTTTATCACCGGAAATAACCAAAAACATCAATTAAACCCATGAATTTTGCTCAATTAATATATGGATCAAATAATGTTTGTATCTCACCTCCTTGTTTACGTTGAATACGAGGCATCTCGTGAAGGTATCATACGACATCGGAGATTTAAAAGAAATCTCGGTCGGATTAACAGTATGGGATTTTTGAGGATCAGTATTTCAGTCACTGGAAAAATAAAATATTATAAATCTCATAGATGTATTTGGGAATATTATTCCGGTTTAATTCCACCCGGTCTAGTCATAGACCATATTAACCGGAATAAACTCGACAACAGATTAAAAAAAATCTACGTGCGGTGACCCAACAACATAACAGTCTTAATAGTGCACCAAAAGTCAAATCACAACAACGACGACCAGTCATAGCTGTCATGGACACAACAGAGCGATATTTTCCTTCCATATGTTCCGCGGGGAAACACTATGGCATTAGTCCATCATCTATACAACAAGTCGCCGATGACATAACACTTGCCGCATACTCAAAGCGATTTCATTGTTGGGTTTCTTTTTTATATCAATAAAATATGTTCGAAAGATACATACAATTAGATAGAAGATTTCCTATAGGTATATGAACGACGAAAATATTGCTCAGTTGGTTAGCGAACTTGACAAACTTGCACCATATGTTCCTGCCGGGAACAAGTTTACGTCTGACTGGCTTGAACAAGAATATCTTGGTGTTACATCAATGAGAGACTAGGGAAAGCCCTTCTTATCGAAACGAATACATAATTATAAAACTTTTCATTTTGGCACGTACAGCAGTGCTTTTGAAATACAGAGACAAATTGGTGTTGTTTGTTCCGGCGGGTAGAATAATTAAGTCGATTGCAGATTCTCTCAAAGAAACCTACAATAAACGTCAACAAGCTAACGCTGTTAATGCCGAATTGGAGAAGCTTTTGAATTCGCCGTTGTAGGTGATACTATCAAATGTGTTTGTTCGCGGTGGTTTGTTTTTCTTTGATCGCCGATGAGTAATCGAGTAATTACGGCGGTAATTATGAATAAAAAAACGACTTTGATATGTTTTCATTGTGTATTCATAGATGAGTAATTGTGACGAATAAATACGACGAACAAATATGACAAACAATTATCGCAGTAACAATAAGTGATTTTCAGGACTCGGTGAGCTAAATCCAGCGATAACAGCGATTATTAATCGCCGACTATTAATTCTAGAGATATAATTGCCACGTAATTACCTGTATATAATTTTTTGTCTTAATTACTCATCCGATTTTACTGGAATAATTTTATGCTACAACGGCGCTCTTGCCCGGAATTATCGATCATAATTACTGATATAATTATTTGTCATTTTTAGATTTTTTATTTGTTTTAATCATATATTTACATGCCGAACAAAGCAAAATATTTATCAGATCTTGATGTTAATAATATTAGCATCACTAGCAAATAACGAATTGGACTGACAAGGTTGTATAAAATTTGGGCAGACGCTTCCCCTAATCAGAAATTTCCTGGTGGTTTCGCTGGCACTCAAGCTGGTAACAAATTAAATGAAATGGCTGAGCAATTACTAGATGAGACCAATCGAAAACGAGAAGAGGTTTTGAAAATCCGAGACAATTATATAAAATTACAAGCTGAATAAAGCGCGGACATGAACAGATTGAACAAAAAAAAAACACTACAAACAATGATAGGTAAATATAATTTACAGCTGCAACAACAACAACAACTGAAAGAACTTCTAAGTCAGTTACCGAATAATGAAAAACAAATAAAAACTCTTACTGAACAACAACAACAACAAATAATTAAGGATTTAACACAACAAATCAACGAGAACAATAATATTATTGCGTCACAGCGTAAAAGTATAGAACAACTTGAAAAAACTATAGCGGATAATGACAAGATCGAAAAAGAACTTACCGAGATTTTAGCTTAAAAAAACACCAGTCTGAACTCACCTGCGGTGAATTCGTCGTCGTCTAGATCTCCGCAGGTAAATTTGCCACTATCAACGCCAACGAGTAAACACACGAAGAAAACTATTGAGCAACTAATGGCTGATGGGCTATTAAAAAAATAATACCCTGTCTGAATTTTATTTTTGAAAATAATTAATTTTTTTCTTCACATTTTTGGTCGTTTCTATCGTAAATTGCTTGCAATTCAAGGATTTTCACCAGCGAGGATTCTCAATAGTGTATCTTAGTCAATACAGTTACTAGCGTATTGTGTTATTTGATCGTAAAAACCGGTAATTGTAGCAATCCCGTTAATAGATAGCCGGCCACGTTGAAAATCTTTTAGCAAACATGTATCGTTACCTGGTTCAGATACAATAACGTTAAAACTCGTGATTGAGTTTTTAGAACATTCTTTAACAACATCGTACAATTTGACTTTGTCGTGGATGGTCACATTGGCGGGACGATACATTATTTACATTGATGAAAATTTAATTTAAGTTGAAATTGCTTTGTTGAAAATCTTTGATTTTCCTTTTAAGATTTTACTTCGAAGGTTTTTTGTAATTGTTCACCGCGAAGATCAATCGGTGAAAAATCCGGATCGGATATACTGAAATTTATCCGCGTGATAAAATCATTTGCAACAGCCAAATATACCAGATTGGGGGGATTCGTCACGATGAGAGACCCCGGATACACATTTGGGGAAAATGTATACAATATATATCCTGGAGTAGCCTTTGAAGACTTTGATGTGTCCATGGAATAACTATCTAGTATTATATCCGCGATGATATGTATCGCTATCGTAGATGTAATATTGGCAGGTTTCGGTGATCTGT
Organism: Unio pictorum; assembly: GCA_030141615.1. Taxonomy (NCBI): domain Eukaryota; kingdom Metazoa; phylum Mollusca; class Bivalvia; order Unionida; family Unionidae; genus Unio; species Unio pictorum. The sequence goes on along the minus strand of JARLTB010000034.1, from coordinate 5,429,715 downwards.
ATCTGCCAGTTTTAAACGTTGAATTGTTTGATCGTAAAATCTCCGTTGGTGGGTTGATTTTTACCCACAACGCATGAATCTGTGGAAAAAAATTCATCAATGAGACCCCGTAATGATTTTTCCAACGTTGGTACACACCAACCGGGAAATTTGTAAAATACTATATTGTCGTCGGTGCGACAAAATGTTTTTTTGAACTTTTCTCTGTGGGTTTTTTATCTTCATAAGCAAGGGAAAAAAAACATATTTGGCCAGCTATAATAACACCGTAGTTGTGTCAACGCGATTGTACTTGCTGGTATTGGCTTGGGAAACTCTACTGTGAATTCCGGTGATTTCGTTGCTAGCGAAATTAACGTTGTTTTCACCGGTGTGATATTTGTTGCGATTTGTTGGAGTATCGAGGGTGTCCCTGTCATTATTGTTATTGTTGCTTTGTGTTTCCAATTTCAACAACGCTGATTTATACACCGCGGTGATTGCAGAAAATTCCGCATCAGTGATAATTGAGTCATCGAGACACGTTGAAATCATCGACGATAACTGCGAAGATGCATCTGACACAATTGTGTATTTTAATTTCAGCGATTTCATTAAGTTTTTTGATTATTTCCGAATATGTAGTTGACACATTTTAGGATGTTGTTGTTGTAAAAAATTTATCATTGAGGTCATTGATAACTTTTTGATCATCAATAAACGAATTAATTTCAGCAAGAGACGGCGTAATTACAATCGGGGATACAAAGAACTTATTGATGACATTTCTGCGAAATTGGTTATAATTTTTCACATGATCGTCATATTCTTTATCGTAGATGGAAATTGTATCTGTGATCGTGGACATAAGTGCACCCGATTTGAGTTTGCCATCGCTGGAATATAACGCTATTGTGTTTTCAACGACATCACGTTGTCGTGTTAAAATGTCATTCAGCGACATATTACTGGTTTTCAATTTACCGGTACGATCCTCAAATATAACTATTTCATTCGGATCTACATCAGCGAGAAATTAGCGTCGTTGCGATACTATCTTGAACACTTTTCTTCACATCTGTGCCAGTTATTTTTGAAATAGCATCACGAATAAGTTTTTTACCATCGCGAATGTAACTTCGGGCCGCCATTGTGATATCGATCTTCCATAAATATATGCCATGAAATCTTTGATTTTATATATTATGTTGCGTCTAAGTATGTTTTCATCGTGTATTCATGAACGGCTTTATGAGGTGGTAACTTGTTGATAAAGCTTTTAATGCGTTTGAAACCTCTCTGCCACATATTGGAGGATCAGTTCATTTTTGTGTGGGTAACGTTGAATACCTAATTGGTGAAATTCTTTGAGTTTTTGAAACTCTTCGAAGTTTAGACACATATTTGATAAATTCACGCGGTGGAGGTAACCCATACGAGTCAAAATAAATAATACACGACGGTGAAATCGCATAACATGTCCAATGTGTACCAGGTCCAACGTGGTTATATAGATTAATTATTCCAGTTTCTGGGACATTTGGTTGTGCTGGTAATTGATCTTTCATGAATATACCTCTGAAATGTTTTATTGGAAGTGCCTCTACAGCGTCGGTGAGATCAAAATTGGACAACGGAGTTACATCGTGTATTTGGTGCGTCTGCTTCCGGGGAGTCTTAATCCCGTTCCCTTTTTTTTATTGGAAATGCAAGCATTTCTTGTAACGGCCCCACCTGTGACTTTATCGAGAACCTTTTTTGTTCCCCAACCTGCTGCACCTGATAACGCCCCAGTTGCAAGCGCCGCAATTGCTGGAATCAAAAATGGAAATATTCCACCGGATTTACTAATATCGGAAAATGCAGCTTTTGAAAATTTTAACTGAGTTCCTTTTGATGCAGATTTAGCTTTATTGAGTTGTCCTAGTTGAGCTTTTGTCAACGACAATTTATGTTCACCTGATAACATTTGTGCCGGTTTCAATGTTATTGTTGCTCCACACGTTATATAATCTATTTATCGTAGTTTTTTAATCTGACCAGGTGTCAATGAGACATTAACGTAATTATATGACATTATTGTAAAACGCGATCATCTAATTGTAATCAAAGATATTCTACAGGTGCATCAATAACTCGCATTTGTTCCAACGCCACCTTCAAGGATCATAAATTTGACACTGAGCATAACCGCGATAGCCCTAAATCCTCCAGCAGGAGCAATTACACGAGCATGAAATTTAACATCAACGATGGAGTGTTTTGATAGATCAAAATGTTGCAACGAAAAGTAATAAATTGGATACAGCGTTTGAAAATCCAACTGGGATATTTGCAAACCGGTATCTACGTTTTGATCTCTCCCCATAAATGACCACAGCCGATGATAAATTCGACCAATTTGATTTTCAGCGTAGTCGAGGATAAGATTTTCAGCTGGCTCTTGCTGATTACTTATTCGCAATGATACCTCAACGACGCCACATTGATCAAATATCATATGAAAATGTGTTTGAAGATCAGCACCTTGGGTCCGATTAAGATTTTGCAACGTAACAAAAACATGTCTTGGCGCTGAACTTTTTTTGTTAGCGAGAGTTGCCAAGTAAATACACCGGAAAGTGTAGATGATGTAGTAGCTGTTGTAACCTCATGCCATGCTAATAGTGACATACCTCAATGATCCATAAAAGATAACAACTTCGCTTCAACAGTTAACGACGGGGTCATAATTGGCATTCATAGTGATAGTTTTGTTAATTGTACAGCCCCATTTTCAACACCAGCACCATGTCACAGCGCAAGATCGTCGTTACCATTTCGCTGCAACACAACTGTGTGACTGGCACCAAATATAACTGTTCTGATATCTCTACAAAATCCAAAAATATGTGACAACGTAATTGTACACGAAAATCTACCATTCGCGTTCAACATCTTTTTTTCGCGTTAAAAATCCAGAGTTGTGATTGGGATTACCACCAAAAACAACAGCTTCAACATCGGCGTCATCAGCAACGGCTGAAACCTTTTTTGGCCGTCGCAACGTAAATAGATGAAAATCAGCAAAATCGGTTTGATCTTTTGCAAACGTCATTGAATGACCCGTCGATTTAATAAAATCATCAGAATATCTAGCTAACCCAAAAATAGTACTAGCAACATCAACATTGTTGTCAATTGACTCAATTTTAGTAGTACCAATTATATACTGCGCGAAACTAAATAACGCCGTTATACAGTTGTTGACAAATCTTATCACAGTGGTACCAAAATTAGCATAAGCCTTACCATCACGCTGTGTTAATTTTCCTTCAACCTCAATAAACGCCTCACATGGTAGAAAATACTTAGATGTATCATCAAATCTAAGTTCAATACGCGATCGTATATTCGGATCCTGAGCGGTATATGAAAAATATTGATAATCCCGAACAGAATCATTTTTCCTCACAGGGACATCTACGTCAAAAGCGTCGTCAATCTCGTGTTTAAACATTATATTGAACATTATGATCTAAATTGATAATGTTAGACCCGAACCAGTAAATGTTTCTAGTTTTTCTGCTGCTATCTTGTTGATTTCGTTAGCAATTCGCGCTGGCATATCCGCCGTTGACGGCAATTTAACCGGGGTGTTATCCGGTTTTTCTTTTTCGCATCAGCGACGCAATCTTTTCTTTCGCAGCATTAAATGCACTTGTTACAGCGTCAGTTGCAGCAGACCTACCAATAGACCCAATAGCCTTTGAAGCTAATTCTTTTCCAATTGGAAGTATTTTTGGAGCAATTCTTGTAAATAATCCGGTAACAACATCACCGAGACCATCCCCGTATGTCAATTTGTATACAGATAATCATGAATTTACAACATGAACAGGCCTAGCTCGATTCATACTGCCTGTTATTATCATGATATTAAAATGCTAATGTTTTCAAATGGTATTTTGTTTTAATCTGCGATTAATCGCTATATTAGTCATCAACAAGTTCATTAACGAAACTACGATACGTTGGCATATCCATAACGTGTCCACGAAATAATCTTTGACAAATTTAAGTTGCCTCGTTAATTAATTCCGGAGAATTATTTCCAGCTCGCTTTCCCCCGATGAGAATTTCCAACCGTGATATATCATCGAAGATACTTTTTGAACATGGTATTGAATTTTGAGAAATTTCCCCACCGTGGTATCCAGTACCTACTTTCGGAAAAGGATCACTTGTAGAAGTTAGTTGACTGACCAAATATGATGTGTACTTTGTTCTTTTACTTTTTGCCGAACTTTACTTAAACCTGTATCGCCACGTGGCAGTATAGATTTACCCATCCTCGCTAAATACAATTTTTTTTGCAAAAGTTTCTTTATCATCAATAACATCTTCATATCCTTCCGCCATAAGAAATTTTCTACTATTATATGTGTTATTGATTTGCTCAGCAAAGTAGTTATCATTTTGATATCCCTTCTCTAACACACTAGATATCACATCGGGTTTAAATATCACATTCGGGTCAAGACTCCTTCGCTCTCTAGGGGATGTCGCTTTAACATCACTGACGTCTATTTCACCAAATTGTCTCGCAGTTTCTTGTTGTTGTTGTTTTTAAAGATGTTTTTGTTTGTTTAGTTCGCGCTGCTATTTTAGTGGTATCTGTGGCAACCTTTGCAACCTCTGTACCATCCCGGTCAGTTGCAGCAGTGACCGGTTTAAATAACCGTTCAGTGTCAGTTGTAAATTCAACACGTTGTTGCTGTTAAGATTGTAAATTATCTCTAAATGCATCCCTGATCGGAAGAAATTTCTTAATTGCAGCTAATCGTTCTCTTGTTAATCTCGTTATTTGAGCTTCTCCGATATTTGACATGTATTAAAATCTTTGATGTTTAATTGTCGGTGATGAAATCCCAACAGCCGCTGATATTTTTTGTGATATCGTTGTAATATTTTTAAGAGCCGTTATTTTAACGATTTGAGACTTCGTTGATGTTTTACTATTGTGGGACCCTCAGATCGCGCTAGAAATTTGGTGGGTTCAGCCTCTTTGCTGCTAGTAGATATAATGTTTCTAAACCAAGCTGAGTGAATAAAATAGAAGAGCTCTCGTTTATTTGTGCTCAAAGAAATTTAACTTCGAAATTTACGGAAGTTTTGAAAATATGAAGAACGGTCAACTACATCATGTGGGTAAATGATCTGGGATTTCTTAAAGTTTTATATTAATCCAAACTTTAGATAGGCATACAACGTCGCATGCGTGGGCTAACGATCGGTACCATACGATTGTATATTTTAATTGCATCTTGTTAACCTCATACTACTAATATGAATTGACACCGTTAAGAAAATGAACCGATGATGTACTAATACGTCAATGTATGAATTTAGAATGCATGTAAACTAATTAGAGTTTACAGCTATTAAATATTTTTAAGAGACTTGTTACATCATAAATATATTTTCGATGTGGTTATTAATTATTGGTGCATCAAAGCGCTTCGCCTCCTCTGTGGTACATGTCTCATGCAATTTATGTCACGCTACGAACACATCTGAACAAAATGCATTTTATATATAATCGACTAATTGTGTCAGGAAATATAGTTGAAAGTTATTTTCTTGGTAACACGTCTTACCTAAGACAGTTTAAATGTGATACCATAAAAAAATCTTTGCTGTGTATTTTTGTTGTTAGACCGCTTTGGAGCTATTATTTGAGCATATTTTATCTTCTTTTATTTTTAACTTTATATGTTCCAACACACCATACACATGTATTGGAAACAATTATATGCTTTGGTAAGTTTAGAATTAATCTTTAAAACTGAACTGTATTTTTCATATATCCCAGTTGTGGTTTCGTTTACAACTGTGAAAACGAATATTTACCGTTATAACTTGCTTTCATAATTTATCTCGACCATGTCATCTAGCAATATAGAGAAAATATTTTTAAATATGTAAAAAATACACTTCAGTGTAAATTGTTTTATTAAGCGCTCATTTACAGCAACACTTAGAACAGTTACATTTTTCATCGTATTTCGTTACACTTTGCACCATCTTATTTGTGTGTCTGATATTTAAAAGAAATAGTAGATTGCATATCGATAATCTGTTACCCATCGTATTTGTGTGTCTGATATTTTTTTAAAAAAAGTAGAATGCATATCGATATTCTGTTACCCATCATCAGCAAATGTAATCCTCATTTCAAAATCCAAATTGGATGCATAAATTGCCGAAACTAACTGCAATTTTTATTTGTACTGCATGCGTTGAAATCGTTATTGTCTTGTAGAAATAATATCATTTAGATTTACGAAGCTTAGTAAATAGTTTTATATATAAGCTCTCATAAAGAATTTAATTTCTAGATATACGTTTAGAGACAAAATTGTGGCACTAAATTAGCGTTTCGTGAGTGATAAACATATATTCTATTTAACTTTCAATTCAGTCCTTAACATCAAGGAGTTGTTATATATATATATATATATATATATATATATATATATATATATATATATATATATATATATATATATATATATATATATATATACACTAATAAATGCTCATTTATATACGCTGGGCATATCAAGGCGTCATCTAACATTGCACACTTAATCCCGATCCTACCTAATGCATATTGTTAGTTTCTCACTCTGTGAAGAGTTTCATATCTAGAGTTATGTATCCATCCGAATATACTGAGTGCATTATCAAGTATTGAACGTATTGTTTGTGAATGTTTAATGTGCATAACCTTTTTAAGTTGATAACCTAATGTTTGTTCAAAAACGGATATGTTGATATTTGTAAAGTTGTTATTTCCGGTCTCACATTGATACAAACATGCTTGATTAGTGTCTAGGACAATACATGTTTATAACTGTAAACCTATTATTTTGAGATGATTTAAAATGCTTTCGTAATTTGCGCATGATTTTACTTCGTATAAGGTAACCTTAAGGTATTGAAATAAAAAGAATCAAGACACTTAAATCACGTGATTAAGAAGAGAATATTCATTCAATAATGTTTAATGTCGAATGTTTAAGTCCCAGAATGCATGAATGCATGCAGCATCATACATGTATGTATCCGTATGTGTTCTTGATTGAGTATGTATGTATGTATGTATGTATGTATGTATGTATGTATGTATGTATGTATGTATGTATGTATGTATGTATGTATGTATGTGTGTGTGTGTGTGTGTGTGTGTGTGTGTGTGTGTGTGTGTGTGTGTGTGTGTGTGTGCGTGTGTTTGTGTTTGTGTTTGTGTGTGTATGTATATATGTGTGTATATCTGTCTGTCTATCTGTAAGTCTGTATGTATGTATGAATGTGTGTCTGTCTGTCTGTCTGCAGGGATGTATGTATCTATACCACTGATAAATACTAATCATGCCACTATTTTCAAATTAGTAGCCACTGATTGATTTTATATTCTAATGTTAAAGGTATATTGTCAGGTTACAAAATGGAGGTCTAATGTTAATTATTCTGTTCGTACATGTTCTCTCTCGTCATTCAATACGATAAATCCTACTTATATACTCCATTTTCAGAACGTGCGTGACCAGGCCGGGTGCCTTTTACAACCCTCTGGAATATGTTAATTCTGTGAGGAAACAGCCAGGATAGGTGTACAATTCACACGATCAGTGTAGATTTATTATTTGACCTGGTTCGGTATGCTGCGATGTATTTTATAACGTGCGTGCGAGTTGTTTGAATTGAAAATGCGTGCGTAAGTTTCCACATCCACGAAAGAAAATATCGTGCATTAATGTAAGCAATGTAACCGGAGGAAGATGATCCACGCACTGTTGGATGGTATTTATATGCAACACTATGCAGGTGTAACTTGTATTTAGCTGGAATCGCGGAATGGCATAAGTCTACGGGTATATTAAGATGAGATGTACATATCCCACAACGGGCAAATGCATGGACAAATATCACGTTGCAGCCAGTCGAGCCACATGTGGGCAAAATAAAGTAATTCTCTCTCTCTCTCTCTCTCTCTCTCTCTCTCTCTCTCTCTCTCTCTCTCTCTCTCAGAAATATAATTGGTTTCTTAGGTTACTAAAGGTTCAGTAGCGAAAAGATAAGATTAAGTCCAAACCATGAAAGGATCTGGGCAATATGCGATATTACGTTATATAGTAAAGAAGTAAAAAGTGTAAAACAAACGTTTAATACTGTTTTACAATAGGACACACTTAAATACTTACAACTAACAGATATATCAACTAGCTTGCTACAGAAACCCCTAGTTCATAACACATTACTGTTTTTAGGTCCAAAAGCTGCGTCTATTACCTGTTACTAATAATGCCTAAACTTTCATGTGTGATATATGATATATGCACACAAGAAGGCGTGTTTCTCTGAAATGCCCATTTTGCCAAAGGGTAAAGTTGTTTTATATTTATTGAGAATATGTAACTCTTAATTACGAAACGTGTTTAAATAGATAAGTGTAACGTTCAGTCTATATATCTTTCTCTATATCTATCTGTCTCTATACCTATCTCTCTCTTCTCTCTCTCTCTCTCTCTCTCTCTCTCTCTCTCTCTCTCTCTCTCTCTCTCTCTCTCTCTCTCTCTCTCTCTCTCTCTCTCTCTCTCTCTCTCTATATATATATATATATATATAAATTTTTTAAGTTTAAAAGAAGGAGGAATATTAGATTTAATGTGCATAGTTTACGAGTTGTTTTCCGTTAAATTGGATGTAACATGCATAGTTTACGAGTTGTTTTCCGTTAAATTAGATTTAATCTGCATAGCTAACGAGGTTTTGTCCGTTAAATTAGATTTAATCTGCATAGTTTACGAGTTGTTTTCCGTTAAATTAGATTTAATTTGCATGGTTACGATTTGTTTTCCGTTAAATTAGATTTAATATGCATAGTTAAAGAGTTGTTTTCCGTTAAATTAGATTTAATCTGCATAGTTTACGAGTTGTTTTTCGTTAAATGCTAACGAAATCTATACAAGACTATTCGACATGTCAGTTAAATTTGTTTGTGAAAAATAATTTTTAATTTATCTTATAGTTAGTGTGTCTTGAACATGTGTCGTCTTTTTTAGTTTAAGTATCAGCTGTGGTGATGATGATGATGATGATGATGATGATGATGATGATGATGATGATGATGACAATTATTATGATTTTGGTGATGTAAATGATGACTCTAAGTGTTTTAAACTCTATTATAATGATGTTTATGAATCGTAGTTTCCAGGAGATATTTTTCAATAAATATGGATGACAGCATGTTAATGCAGTGAAGTTTTTTCTTTCAGATCTTGACGAAGCCATTTGCAAAATATTTGCGATGATTGAGGGATTTTCAAAGTTGATAACTTGTAGGGAGTCTGCTCTTGCATATTTATGTCGAGACATCTGTTATTGAGCAAAATGTATGAGTTTAGTAAATATTTACATGTATATTAATTAAATATTTATAACTGATTATACTTATATATATAAACGCTATATTATGAATTATGCTAAGAGAATGGCAAATACGTGTTTTATTTTTATTTTAACAGATTTGACGCATGAGGCATGGAACTTCGTGTATTTCGCAGGTTCATTTTATTAGTTTCACACATGTCTTGGTGGTATCGAAACTAAATTAAAGGACAAAGGAAATGCCAAGCACTTGATATAATGCAGAAGAAAATCCTTGGTCACGTGATTATAAAGGATCTGTCATGTATTGATTACTATATAAACAATTATATATCATATGTGTTTATTTTACTTTCCCTAGGGAAAGTGAACTAAATGTTAGTTTGACACACAGCATACATTCGCGTCCTTTGGTATCTGATTGGATTTATAAGAAGTAGAAATAACGTGAAGTATATAATTTTTAGCATGTTGCAACTTAAAAAATGAATAATTAAATATTAACAACATGATTCATTGAGCTTAGTAATAAACTACAATAGTTTAGGTAAAACTACTGTGAAAACTATTACGAATAATTTAACTTAATGTATACTTTGTAATTATGTGCGATATACTATTTGACTATTCTTCAAGGATTAAAGTAAGAAGTTTTATTCCAATTTCATGTAGAAAACTATCCCATCAATATGTAGTTATTTCCTTGGAGGTGTTGCTTAAACAAGGATATTAAACGTCATATTTCACGGACTTTTCAATTAAAGAGAACTAACCATCGTGTCAGTCAAGTGTTCTCTAACAATGAAAGGTTCATTAAGTAAAGAGTATAACATTAACAGATGTAATTAAATGACACTTGTATTTTCTCACCATCTGGCAATGACCCGGTTCGATGATCACAACACCTTTCTAATTTCCAAAACATCGGTGTATTGATTTTCATTCACTTTATTTTTCCTACCTTATCTAAATTATATATTTATCATATTGGTTGAAACGTTATTACAATTAAATTTGCAATATGTTTATACGTCCATGACTAATGGGTAATGTGCTTTTGCATATTGGAAGACAAACATATTAGTGATCAGTTTAGATACTCTATGGAGAGTCAATAGATACTAATTCATTCTTACAAGACACACGTGCCAGCATTTGAGAAAATTACATTTTGTGTTCTAGTTGACTCATTACGCAGAATACATACATACTTTGACTAATTAAGTTTAAACGATCTATCCAATGGCACCAAGCAAAATGGGACATATCTTTTTAAAGCAGATCTCACTTCATGCTTTAAGCAGATCTCACTTCATTTATTTGCATCGCACCGGTATCGATATTATCATTTAAACAGCCCAAGCAAATATTCATGATATTTACCTGGCAAACAATATCAGTGTAAACTCATAAAGCATTGGTAAATGCCTATGAAAATTGAAGATGAAACCTTCAGGCCGGGACAGCAACAAACTCCAATATTCATGTAATAAGTGTGGTATCTATGTTCGGTCAACCACCTGTATAATACTCATAATTAGGTAATAATCAGAAGTCTGCCACTAATCATAATTAAATAATAATTAGTAGTCTGGTATGTAATAGTACTACATAGTAACGTATGTCTAACAGGTAATTTCTGCACAAGATATATTACCTCATTAATACTTTTTTTTTGCAAATAAAAACAAAGTAGACCAACTAAACAAGCTGGGAATATAGTAAATGACAATTGTGCACAAACATCTTTGGTAATTATATTTCAACATGTATGCAACATATTTCTTGAATGTATTAAAGGAAGTGAGAAATGATACCTTTACATAATTAGGTAAACTGTCAGTTTTGTGTACAACAGCATGATGTGAGAATTTGATATAAATGTGTATCTTGAAGATGGGTAAGATAAAAGATCAAGATATGATATTCTAACGTATGTTTAGCTCCAAACACAATTAGATTCGAACATAAGCTCTAGTGACACGATGGTTGGATGAGCTGGTTCTGTTCTGTGCATGCGCAGGTTGCTGTTGAGGCCAACCATTGCACGGAATGTCCGTTTACATAAGGAACAGGGAGATGAGTGGAGCATTGCATGGAGGAATGAAACTGGTTCATCTTCTTGCGTCTCTTTGGTGCACCGTCCACGTTTCGCATGCGTAAAGTAGTGCGAGGAGTAAAACTGCCTTGTAGACATTTAGTTTGTTCTGGAAGACGACGCTTCTTCTATTCCAGACATTGCCATACAATCTGCCCGACGTTGCGCTGTATATGGCAATGCGAATGTTCACTCGATGGATGTCGCAGGTCTGGATGATCCCTTTGCTCTTATACGGATGGAGTATGGAAACGTCTCGGAATTCCTGGTGTTCTTTGCCACTGGAGATAAGACATAATCGCTTTAAGTGTCTCAAGCAAAGCTAGAGAGTCATCCCGTGCTTGGTTGATGGTTAATTGGGAGAGAGGACGAATGGATTTATTGTTGATGGATATCAACTGATGATATTAAGCTGCTTTCTGCCAGACAAGTTATGAGTCGGTCGTTTCCTCCCTTCGGTGGTCCAGGCCATTTGCAAATCAGTTTTGTATTCATGGTAAAGCCGACAGGAATGTGCTTCCGGAGCTTCTTTTACAGAGTTTGCCTTCTCCTGCGTATCTAGTCCTTATCAAGGCTGCATGCAACCAGTTCCTTTTGGCGAGTTCATGTCCTATTAGGGCGGTTGTGTTCTGGAGTCTTTTCTCATGGTCTCGGTTCAGTCTGCTGCACTCAATTCATGCACCAAGTGTGAGAGGAAGAATCCACATTTTCTTCTTTATATTTTGACCGCAAGCTGAGGTATGCCCCCTACTCATGCCAGGGAGGGGAGCATTGCATTCATAAAGAGGGCTGCTCAGTCGCTGAGGAGGCTTCCGGACTCCACTGCTGCTCTGTGTCAGTGGTGAACGACCCTAATAGCCTGAGCCGCCTGTGTTCCAGTTTGTGAAAAAATCTGCCTGTGTACCCAGCCCTGTTGCTTCGACGCTTTCATGTTGCCACAGAACGTTAGTGGGTGATGAATTGGGATGATTGGATAACAAAAAATGAGTTTGTTTTATGTGAGGAAGAGTTGCGGATTTCATCTTTCTTACTCACTCGCCCAAAACCGTCGGCGTACTTCAGCCTGACAACGTCGAAACCGCCGGAGACAGAGTTAAGTGCAGTGGGTGGCCAGGGCGGCCTACCTCTTTCGTTGAGCTCGTATCTCTCCCCTTCGCTTTTCTGGGAATCGCCTCTTGCCCGTGGACCAGCTGGTGATTCCTCCGCGAAGGCCGAAGAATGCATTTTTCATATTCTAGATAGACAAACCCTAACTCACTGAGGGATTAAGACCCGTCGGTTACCCGCAGCCTGGTAGATCAGGCTAGTTGAGACCGTTTTCCGACATGTGGCCGCTGTGAATGCCGCATCTTCTTGAAACCACAAATGAGAGCTGAATGCCAAGCGGGGAAAACAGGTGGGCGAGCTACCATCGAATGAGTACAACTGCCTAACCAGCCAGAGGTTTTACCCCGCCTATCCCGCCCATGGACACCATCTACGCCCTCATATGACAGTGACAAAATATAATAATATGCATTTTGTTCCAAAAAGAATCCATTCTTTGATGCAATGATTATCCGTTTATCAGCCTGTAAACAAAATTTAAATTAAGCAGTCAGTTAAGAAATAAACACATTTACGAGTACAAAGATTAATGTAAATGTTGAAATTACTGAAACACCTATTTACAAATTAAATTAAAAAGGATATTCTTATTCCAAGACTACAGCGAATAACCCAATTTTCCGTGAATGTGTGCGGTATTAATAATAAATAAATATTAATTTTTGGTTTTATACCTCTATAAAAATGAAACTTAACAAAATAAGGCGAACATATTACATCTAACTTATAATAAAGCTACAGTTTTCAGGAGATGTCCATTCTGTACACAGTTATAACTATTTTTCGTATTTATATTAAGAATTTTATACTATGGTTTCCTTGAACAGATACATATCATGGTTTAGCACCATTAAATGAATCCTTCTAAGTGTATGTATCTTGTAAACAGATTAATAAGATTAATATATCCGTTTCACGTGTAATTTCATGTCAAATTACATATTTAAATGTTAAATGCTAATAAAGACTGAATAGCTCCTTAATACTACAATCAATATAATCACTCTAAACAGTTTTACATATGGTTCAATAACTTCCTCGTTTATTATAAGTATAAGTGTACTTAAAAGGGAAACAAATATTTTAATAATATAAGTGTAAAGTTTTTCTTAACTGAGACACGGACATTGCTGATAAGGAAATTTGCAGCAACAACAAAAAATAAAACACGTGGTAAACGTATTGGTATTGTCGAGATACCAGATGATAAGTGCAATTATGGATGATAAGCGCGATTACGGATGATAAGTGCTATTACGGATGGTAAATGCGATATAATCATGTGTATTATAACTCGCCCATAATGTCAATAGAAAAAACAATATTCGTGTCCATGTGTTAGCGATACACCAAAAGCCGCAAGCATGTCTAAATAAGAACAGTGATTATATGTGGTATATGTTTTAGATCATCGGACACAATATAGGTCAAATATTATAATTTTATTTTAAAGTGAATGAATGGGTGGTTATAACAATATATATTTAGGTGAACATGAGTGTATGTCTGATGATAACATCACAACACATTTTCCAACGATATTTGAGATCTTAATCCTACATAAGGATTTGTTAACGATGGTCTGGTTTTCCTAACGAGTGATGTGGTTAGATATACTACAGTTCACTAAAAGAATGCTTTAGCAACTTTTTTGGACTCATTATCTGTCATTACTCGTGATGAAAATGTATTACAAAAAATTGACATGTACGTTATAAAATTACATTCATAATAATTGTACAAGCCTGACTGAGTAAACTAAAAGATTGGAAGATAGTCAAGAAAAAATGATCAAGAGACGAGAGAGCGGTTGAAATTGTAACACAAGGGGTAAACATAGGAGAACCAAAAAAAACAAATACTACGACACACTAAAAAATCATTTCTTAATATAATTATGTATGTTGTTGCCTCGAGACTTGTACTGTATTTCTTTTCGTTTGCAATTTACGTATTGGCGCTTTGCAGGTTGTCCTTTTTTTAACTATTTTGGTTTTCATCTACGTAGACAGTATCATTACAGTACACAATTCAATACATCCAAGAGCTATAAAAATAACTCCATTACCAGTTTTAATCCGAAGTATTCTGTATAATAAATGATATATTTTAGTTTATTAAACCATCAATGATAATAATCAACGTTTATTTAATTAAACTATAACGATTGTCACCAAAAGCGTTGATCCATGTTTCATATATCAATGATTTTATTTAAATAAATATGGATCTTATTGCTAGACGAATTGGGAACAGCATCGCCTGCATCATTGATTTTAATGCATTTCTTTCCAAAATTCTCAATCATTTTTATTGATATCAAACGAGCGGTTATCAACCAACATATAGCTCGTTAATGTGCATCAATTGGTACGCCATTGACATAGCATTTAACCAACACACGTATCTGTTTTTCTAAGATATTTCTTATATTTTGGTAAGATAATTTATTCTTTCTGCTAATGCTCAACTATTACCCTATTTAGATTAGCACTGTGAAATAATTCGTTCTATTTCACTTTGCTTTATTCTGGCAGGAAGTGTTTGTTTGTGGCTCATGTTCTTTAATATGACGTATCAACCTTATGCGTCATGTAGTTTATTTTCGGTTTAACTACCTCCATGTACATTTTTAACTTTAATTGTAAGTAATTTATTAAAAATGTCGACTGCAAATCAAATGCGAAATAAACATCTGCTATAATACCAACTTGAATATCCAAAACGTATATAGCAACCAGTCTTTTGAAGGTTGGATACAATGGATTGAAAATAAAGGAAGACAAGGACGGCTATTGTAGAATACACTAATGAAACAACGATACTATCACTATTGCTATAGAAAAAAATCTCCATTTAGTGTGACGATAAGAGAATACAACAAATGTTTGGTCGGAGCTAATTCAAAAAAAATCTTACTTAAATGGAAGCAAAAATGACAAAGTCTATTTATGTAACTGTGGTGGCAAGACAGTAAGAAAACGAAACATATTTCAACGCGGTAGCCAACAGAGAACGGTGTTTGTAATTGCTGAAAACACTACCCAATATTGTAATGAAATAACGGCGAGAAAATCACTAAGAAAAATCATTATCTGATGGTTTAAACAGTTGAGTATCCAAACTCAAAACCAGTTGTGAATGGGCACTAATACCGCTAATGGAAAAAACAAAACGTATATGCTGCATGCATCAGCATACATCTGACGTCTTTTTACCGGCGAAGAAGAGTAATGAACTAAAAAATATATTTTGTTACTCTAAGTTAATATGATTGTACATACAATAATTTGCACAAATATATAATGATAATGGATGTATGTTCCTCGTTCAGCTATAAAATGCAACGAGCTACTGTAATGACATTAAATCAACCTTACTAGACTCTCTACCTACAAAACTTCAATTGTTTTAGACAATGATAGGTAGCCGCTGATACAAACATTAACATTTCTGGATTGGAGTTTCACATAGAATGCTACAAAATCCTTAGCAATTATGAAGCAAAAAATTGATAAGATGAGAAAAAAATGTTATATTTTTCAGGATGTATATACCATGCAAACAGTGCTTCGCATGCATTAAAATCTGCTTTATCAGAAGGAAATGAACCAGTTTGGTTCAGTAAATGGTAGTAAACTAAGTATTACAAATCTGCTAATAAGGGTAAAATGACCATTAAATACATTATTCGCATATTTATGTCGATACAATAAATGTACAATAATAAGGGTAAAATGACCATTAAATACATTATTCGCATATTTATGTCGAAACAATAAATGTACAATAATAAGGGTAAAATGACCATTAAATACATTATTCGCATATTTATGTCGATACAATAAATGTACAACAATAAGGGTAAAATGACCATTAAATACATTATTCGCATATTTATGTCGATACAATAAATGTACAATAATAAGGATAAAATGACCATTAAATACATTATTCGCATATTTATGTCGATAAAATAAATGTACAATAAAGATTAGGATTTCGTAACCGTCTATATAATATATCACTTTGATGCAAACACATTTTCTTGACAATAATGCATAGGGCAGAAGAAACCACTGTTTATAGGCAAGTAAATGTTTACAATGGTAACAATGGTGACAATGGTAACAATGGCTTATATAAGGACAAGTATACAGATCTTGATTTTTTGGTACATTTAACAACACAAATTTGGTGATATTAATAGTATATGCAAAAAAAAACCATTTTTTACAGCTAGACCAGAAATAGGCATGCGTAAACAAATTAAACAAAAAGCTCCTGTATTTCATGTCATTAAAAATGTATAATGGCAATTCTACAATGACCAAAAGGCGATTTAGATAATGATCAAATGTCTGAAAATATATTGCGATTTGAGTTTTATATTTAATGTATAAATACTTATTGTGGATATGAAATAATAATACTCATCTATATGAAATATCTTCTTGCTTTGGATTTAAATATGCTCAATATCAGTTAGCTTATTACATCCTTCGATATATAGGTTATACAGACAAAGACAGTTGTGTTATATTGTTAAACACTAGCTTTATCACTTTCAAAGCTTAAATAAAAAGTAGGCTGCATAGCTGCTTCTGTTATTTTTTCTAGAAACAACAAGAAAATAAATAAGAACCTGTATCACCGGTCTTGCTTGTCTACATATGGTCATTGTTATATTAATTATGATGTCGACATCTAATTGTTATTTGTATTCTTAAAATATTTCACTACAGATATCAAGAACAACAAGTATTACAATACATATCAAACGGTCACCATACACAACGATGTAATTGGTATACAAACAGCTGGCTCTACCATCATAAGACCACAATGCTATATAACTGGTGGAGGCTGTGCTACCGAACCTGTTATTTTAGAATTACTTTCATAACTACCACTGATTGTGTCACAGCTTAAATTAACGGCATTGTTTGAGATAGTTCTAACTATATCATATTATATATGATATAATTTTACTTTAGTTCTTGCACGTAAACAATTTTTATTTTCCGGAATACCTTAAGAATAAGCGAGATAATTTCTCAATAGCATCTAAGGACCACTGTAAAATATGTGTTAAGTATTGATGAGGTTCAGTTGCATTATATGCACTCAGCCGCTCTCAAGTGTCATAGATGATCACCCAGTGTCTCAAACAATCTATGCTTATGACACCCAAATATACAAGTCTAGCCACCCAACTGAAGTTGATGCTACCATCCAGGGTGTAGAGAAGTGCATTTCTGATGTGAAATCATGGATGACATGGAACAAGCAGCAGATGAATGATGATAAAACTGAGGCTATTCTGATCACAACACAAAGACTTTCTGAATTACATTATTTACCTCAGACAACAAATATCAGCAACACCAAAATTAAATTGTCACAGTCATTACGAACCTAGGTGTTACTCTAGACAGTACTCTCACATCGTACGAACATGTCATCAACATATGCAAGGCTGCATATCTTGAGCTGAGAAGCATCAGTTCCATTCACGAATATATTTCGGTAAATGCCACTAAAACACTTGTGTGTTCATTAGTACTTTCACGACTGGACTATTGTAATTCATTTCTGTCTGGTTTTTCACAACATCTACTCCAGAAATTTCAAAAAGTTCAAAACACAGCTGCACGGATCATCTTTAGAGTACCTCGATCAGAGAACACCATACAAATGCTCAAATAACTACACTGGCTATCCATTCAATACAGAATAAAACAAAAACAAATTGTTGTCTGTGCTATGTTTGACTGACAGTCTTCAGTCCAAAATACCTATCCGGCCTCACCCAAGTGTATACACCAGCAAGATCCTTACGCTCTTCTTCTGACATCCGTATACTCATTGTTCTCACTATGAAAATGAATTCATATGAACAACGATCTGTTGCATACCAGGACCCGTCGATGTGGAACGAATTGCCAATTGAAATTAGACACAAATACAGAGTGGTCACTTTATAGAGTGCTCTTAATACTCGCCTTTTTCAACTGCAAGAACAAACTTGGAAACCTAATAATGTTTTATATTGTATATGTTTTCAACATTTTTTTATGTTTTCCAATTTCATGGTTTTTGTTTTTTGTTTTTATTTAGTTTAGTCATATCATTATAGATGCTGTAAAGCGCTTAGAGCTTCTAAAGATAGGCGCTATACAAAGTCCTCATTATTATTATTATTAGTAGTAGTAGTAGTAGTAGTAGTAGTAGTAGTAGTAGTAGTATTGCTACTACTATTATTATTATTATTGTTATTATTCTTATTATTATTATTATTATTATTATTATTATTATTATTATTGTTGTTGTTGTTGTTGTTGTTATTGATTTAGCTGAGTCCATGTTTACGTATAGAATATTTAAAATCCTAGCCAGTAAACACCGACATTCATCGTTGGACGTTTTCTTTGTTATATCTATTATAATACTTATTTATTGGCCATTCAACCCTTTTTAAAGCTTTCTTACGATCTAGTGAAAATTTAATATGGTGTTGACGGGTCTGAAAACCAAACTTGTTTTGGATCAGATAGTATACAAACTGTTATAAAGTAGCACAAGCGCAAGTGGGATCTCATGTTTGTCTTGTTCCACAAACGTAACGTGTGCAGAAAACGAAACACTGAATTATCTTTTTCGTCCATACAGTTGTGAACATTGATGCAACGCTATGAGTGGTGTCAACATCCTAATCATCTCCGATTTCCCATATAATTTTGTACTAGCTGACATCATATTTTTGTTTGTTAATTTTCCCATTTGAATTGTTTTCTCCACAGTTGGAAATTCGGAATGCCCCTGCTTACTATTATCTTATTTCCTGTTTGCATTTACGCCACAGTTTGATGTTTCGATATGTTTTAATGTCATATATAAATTCCCCTCGTTCTTGTTTAGTAGTCTTACCATCTTGATCCAAATTGTGAGCGGCGTATGTTACACGGTTGCATAATTTGTGAAATTGTTTAATGCTAGGGTCAAATGTTACGAGATTCTTTAGCATTTTCCGTACAAAAGTTTGATTAATATTACATTCGGTGGTTGTGCCATCAGTTTATGCTTGGGTAATGCTTCAGCGACCTCTCTTTGAACAGTCTGACCTAACGAGTTTTTGCTGGCTACTATTCAATACTTTTTGCGGATATGCTTGTGGTGTAGACATTCTTGTTTGTGTTTAACCATTTTAAGATTCGGATTCAATTGTAATCACCTCTGTTATGGATGCTCGCTTAGGCTTTTCCTTAATCCAAGGCGCTGGCTATACGTTTCTCTGTTAGTTAATCATTGATGCATCTGCAATTTTTGAATCCGGTTGTGGGATCCGAGTTTTTTGTCATTACTACATATAAGGAACATTCGGCATGCATAACTAATGCATACCGGTTGATCACCAGCATATTTGTTTCTGTTGGGGTTTTTTTGTCGATCACATAATTTTTTTAATAATATAATAGTTTTGATCGTTAAACTGACGCAATCCAGACTCGCATGATTGTTCAGCTCAGTCAATAATGATAAAACCAAACGGATCCTTCTGGCTAGCGGCATAACAGTTCTTACGAATATATACAGCAATATACGCGTCAATAGCACGAAATTATATCAACATGTTACAGCTGTCACGGTTTACTCTAGTCATGTGTGCTTAAGATTGAGTCAAATGATTATATATATATATATATATATATATATATATATATATATATATATATATATATGCGTGTGTGTGTGAGTGTGCGTGTGTTATTGGTCGTTAGTAAATGCTCTTGACGGATATACGTGTTATCTTCAAAACATCTTTTTTGTGATGACATTGAATAATATAGGTTAAAATATCAACATATCACGATAGTGTGGGCGATACCGTAAACGAAAGCCTAAACCCATTAGCCGCAGATTCAACTTGAGTTTGAATGCAAAGTGGGCGACCTGCCATTGCAGGAACCTGTATTCTAAGTGACAGCAAACTTTACTTTTATTGGTATAACTAAAATAAACGCTTTGGATAAACGTTGGCATTGATTAGAACGTTTTATTAACAAACCTACCTGGATAAACATACTCTGATGCAACACATCTATAGATAACGTTAATGTGGGCCTGGAGCAGAGTTTAATATGTAAATTGATTCTAAAAACCATATAAATGAACGCGATTTTTTGTTAAATAGGATTGCCATATCAACACATAAAGACAGCCTTAGTGAAATTCGCTGAAGCCTAAAAAAGACCATTATTAGAAAGAATAGTTGGTCTGTCATGCACACTTAACCGAAAAAGTGGGCTTTCAAGAAAACAACTTGTTCAACGTTGCGGCTGAACACAATGCCATTTCTATTGTGCCAAATATATAAAAAATCATAGGCATTACAAATAGAAAAAGACTGCATGAAATATTTCCATTCTTTTCATAGATTTAAGTATTGTTAGCAATAGAAGGCTCCATAGGTTTCACACGCAGCAGAACTGCACAAGGAAAGGCGATTAAAGTTCATTCTACAGGTAAACCAAAGCGATTCGATATTATAAAGTAATATCATTGATAAATAAAGATAATGTTCACATTTATCCGACAGAGTATTTAACCACGTCTTTGAAATTTTTCATTAAGATATTAGCACGTAATGTACGCGATTAATTCTGACAGCAGTGGTGAAGTTGTGGAAATTATAGACGGGATATTAGAGATATTTAGAGCGGACAGTACTATTTATGATACATTTGTCCGATAATTAATGCGATAGAGTGGCGTTACCAAACATCTAATATAAAATGAAGTCTATTTTTAAGCGACAAATTAAAGTTGACTGTTGGAACACCGCATTAGAATATTACAACACTCAATTTATCGCGTCATCATCAGGTGCGAAAACAGTTGGGGATTGTTTCAACAATGACTAAGTGGTATTTACCGCTGAACCCACTCTGGGTTTGTTCAACAACAAAACTTTACACCAATATTTACACAGCTGAGAAAATGGAGATTCTTATTAGTGTACTTATTCGAGTTACAGTTACAAGGTATATAGATGCAGATGGTACTGATCTAAATGAAAAGAGAGATAAGCCCCAGAAATATAAATATTCTCCAGGAAGATAATTATATTTGTGTATGACATTTGTTTCAGAAACCATCGGTCTGTCTATAGCTGATGTTTCTTGTTTTAATATACAAAATACCATGGACATTCCATGCTACTGAAGTCACAATCCTATGGTCTTAAAATAGGTAAAATGAAAAAAGAAAATGAAAACCGAATCGCTTTGCAAAATACAACAATATTTCTTTTCCAAAGAATATAATGTGAAACCATAAGACAAAATTTCAGTTGTTTTTTGTTGTTGTATTAGATGCCAAATTGTTCGATCTGATCTACCACCGACCAACGTTACTAGAGTTCCAATACTGAATATTAAAAACCGAATATTCCGATTGTAGTTTTCCAAGAATTGACATAACTCCACACGAAATAAAACCCTATTCCACTTAGGATGTTAAGGAAGGATTGAGTAAGCCTTCATATATGATTTATTGGTATAATAAGGTCTAAAACTTGTATTCAAATTAACATGTTTCCATCGATTATCAATGACTGAGGTTTTAATCGACAATTAAATAAATATTTATTTATAATGTTTATTATCAAATATATGTTCCTAGTCACATTGATTTTTATCTCGTTACTTGACAATCACAAAATGCAAATTGCCTATAATCATGGAGAACATCCTCCATGATCATTCCATACAGACAGGCGTGTTTGGTTACGGATGCCATGTGTGTGATTCCTCCAATACATCCATTGGTGTTGTTGTGGGAATCGAGCCAATATCGATAGTATCAAGTGTTTCAAGTGGTTCTAACATGTTGAAACCATTAAAATCCCAAACTACCTACCCATAAAAATGATGTTGACGTAAAATTATGTTCGCCACACATTTGGCCAATTAAAACTGATAGTAAAAAGATGCTTTCTTTACCTATGCCGGTACATATCCCTCGTATTACTCCACCTCATTATTACATGGCATACTTCTATTATATCTGTATTTCCGTTATTTTAATACACACTGAAATAGTCATATATTTGAACATCTCATGATCTAGAAAAAAGACTTGCGTATTGACTGCACGTTACGATGTTCTGCAAGTTTAGTGATAATATTCAATACATGATCATTGTCTTTCTTATCAAATATGGGACTTGTAAACCTGAGGGAAATACGTTTACTTAGAAACGTAAGGCGCAAATGCAGGATAGCCGAAGACTAGATATGAATCGTGGGAAACAAAGATTGTCTACCATAAATAGTAATACGGATTATATATTTCAGATCAACATTAGACTATATATTATATCTTAGAGCAGAAAAAGTACTCTGGATTTTGAGGAACATATCTAGCCTTGACTATATTTTAATTCTTATGACATACATAGTAATATGGATTATATAAGAGATCTAAATTTGACTATATATTAATTCTTAGACCATAAATAGTAATCGGGATTATGTAAGACAGATCAAACCTTGAATATATATTAATTCTTTGACAGAAATAGCGTAATAGATTATGTAGGACAGATCTAACCTTGGCCATATAATAATTCTTAGACCAGGTATAGTAATTCAGATTTTAGAGGTCAGATCTATATATATATATTGATTATTTTATGAAACAACTAGCAAGGACAATACCTTAAATGGGATAATTTGGAACATACCAATCAGAAAGTATCTTCAATGAGACTAATGACATATATACATTATAATTTTACCAAACGTTAAGGTTGAAAAAGAAATTATATGTGTACAACTTTGCTTACTGTTCAAGGTTTCAAACAAGCCAATATATACATTTTTTAATGGAAAAAGAAACACAAATACCCCAAATAAAAAAAAAACATATATGTCGATGGGTTTTCGTACACACACACACACACACACATACATTTCATACATACATACATACATACATACATACATACATACATACATACATACATACATACATACATACATACATACATACATACATACATACATCCATCCATCCATCCATCCATCCATCCATCCATCCATACATACATACATACATACATACATACATACATACATACATACATACATACATACATACATACATACACACACACACACACACACACTCATTCATACATACATACATACATACATACATACATACATACATACATACATACATACATACATACATACATACATATGTAAAAAATAAAAATCATAAGAAAAGGGAAACTCATGATGAAATGATTAATTTCAGTTAGTAATATTTAAAAAACGTTTCACAACGGTACACTTCTGTCTGAAAAAATTCAGATCGTAACCACACTGAAAAATGTATATGTTACAGAGGCTATCTATATATATTTACAATTGGGTTATATGTAACTAATCTGACGAGTTGTCTTGTCTAACCATCCAACTTACCTAATATTATTCATTACAATGAACATCAATCTCACACTAAAGCACCAAAACAATTGAAATAACACAACCAATCTAATGAATAAAGCTGTATTTTGGAAATATTTTAGAATCACGACAGATGGGAAATGTGTATAAATAGAGAGGCATCATTAGTATTGCAAAATGACCCTATGTTGTATAGTTTAGTATGAGACCTCTTATCTACCATGATTTTTGGCACCTCAGCAACAAAGCGTAGAGATAAAACAGTACATTATGCACGTGGTAGTAGTAGAGGGACTATTCAAATATGTGATGTACTATTGTAATGGCAATATACCTACAACAAATTACTGATCAAATTGAGAAAACGTCTCTTTAGGCATAAACGTCAAAGTACATACATGACGGGTTAAATTTGTTTCAAATATAATAGTGAATCTTGTTAGGACAATATAATTTTGTTCGTCTAGCTTTTGAATTGTTCATGGACAAAACAAATGTAATGCATTTTGTTCTAGGTCCATGGGATGATTGCATTCCGGTGTTAATATAACAAAGACAAGACGACTTGCAACCGAATTTAAATTTGGTGGAACAAACGTAATCTCAAATTCAAGATGGGCAAACATGGCCCTAACTATATTATTACAATGAATATTGTACGTACCATTAAATATTGATGGCATGTTATTCAGTTAAGCTATTTTTGAAACTATGCTCTTTAACTTAGATTCTTTAGTAAGAAGTCGTTGATATATTGGATAATTAAATTAGCATTCAGAAATGTTGATATCCTTAAATGTACAATAAGCAATAGTTCATGTGCCAATACGTTATTCATTAACACTTCCTGATTGGAGTTTTCTCAATGTTTCGTATGTTGATATCCTTAAATGTACAATAACCAATAGTTCATGTGCCAATACGTTATTCATTAACAATTCCTGATTGGAGTTTTCTCAATGTTTCGTATGTTGATATCCTTAAATGTACAATAACCAATAGTTCATGTGCCAATACGTTATTCATTAACAATTCCTGATTGGAGTTTTCTCAATGTTTCGTATGTTGATATTCTTAAATGTACAATAAGCAATAGTTCATGTGCCAATACGTTATTAATTAACAATTCCTGATTGGAGTTTTCTCAATGTTTCGTATGTTGATATCCTTAAATGTACAATAACCAATAGTTCATGTGCCAATACGTTATTCATTAACAATTCCTGATTGGAGTTTTCTCAATGTTTCGTATGTTGATATTCTTAAATGTACAATAAGCAATAGTTCATGTGCCAATACGTTATTAATTAACAATTCCTGATTGGAGTTTTCTCAATGTTTCGTATGTTGATATCCTTAAATGTACAATAAACAATAGTTTATGTGCCAATACGTTATTCATTAAAAACTCCTGATTGGAGTTTTCTCAATGTTTCATTCGTTTTTACTTGATCACTATTTAAAGTTTAAACTGAGATAGGTTATCACAAATCTGTATATAACACGGAGTTGGTAAACATTAAACTGTCAAAGATGTATAGTTGGCATAATATGATTATGTCTTTCAATTCCAAAGTTTGAATTTTCAGAGGTAAAGCTAAGAGTTTATTAATATTTGCACAAAGACTTACCTTGTTCCTTTCTCATAATGGCAATTAACATAGCTATTATGTACTCAATCTGTTTTCCTATTATATTTTTTAAGCGTTTATTTTAAAATAAAATAAGAATATCACACAAACTTACTATTTTAAACTATCAGCTAAACACATATGTATCACAATCAATACATCTGTAATTAAACGCAGATGTGGGACTAAGTACCACTGCATTTAACAGCAATAATAACAGATTGAAACATTATAAAACAATTTCCATCACACAGTCGACACATATAGTGACAAATTGTTCGGTAATACAATGTTATTTCAGTTTCATAATCAATTTAACCGTACAGTCCGGGTACAGTCGGTACCAATCCACATTCATCTGAAATATATGAGTATGCCCGATTTGTTTTGCGCAAATACGTCGGTATGTCCATTCGTAATGATAATAGAGATGGTGGCGTAAAGTATTTTTTATACAAAATTCAGCCGTGCACCTATTGTGTAAAATTAACTATAAAATAAACAAAATAGCACTGAATATTATACTTGACTTTGATTTGTCGCAGCAATTATTCTCCTAATTACAGCTTAAATGTAAAATGGGAACAAAATAAAGAAACTCTAATGCCATTATATAGAAGGGTATACAGAATAATGCATGTTTCA
Source organism: Unio pictorum (assembly GCA_030141615.1). NCBI lineage: Eukaryota > Metazoa > Mollusca > Bivalvia > Unionida > Unionidae > Unio > Unio pictorum. Next base: position 5,403,340 of record JARLTB010000034.1, on the reverse strand, counting down.
CAGTTGTCATAATGTTGGAATAACGTTTTAGGTATTTATAGACATCGATAATTGTACACATATTTGCGAGCAATTATTTGATGGTAACATCATAAAAAATTACTGGTTGAGCGAATCGTTATGATGGATAATTCTTTGAAGCGAATATTTTGCTAGATATCTTTGCTTTTCAGGAAAAAAATCAAAGCAAATAAGCCATAATAAGGGAACTTGAAGAAATGAAGGCAAATAACACAAATAAGCCATACTAGTGGAAATGAAAAAATGAAGGCAAATAACACAAATAAGCCATAATAGTGGAAAATGAATAAATGAAGGCAAATAACACAAATAAGCCATACTAGTGGAAAATGAAAAAATGAAGGCAAATAACACAAATAAGCCATACTAGTGGAAAATGAAAAAAATGAAGGCAAATAACACAAATAAGCCATACTAGTGGAAAATGAATAAATGAAGGCAAATAACACAAATAAGCCATACTAGTGGAAAATGAAGAAATGAAGGCAAATAACACAAATAAGCCATACTAGTGGAAAATGAAAAAGTGAAGGCAAATAACACAAATAAGCCATATTTATATTGAGTGGTATGGAAAAACCAGTGTCATCATATTACTTGAAAAGAAGGTAAATAGAGTACAATTTAGTTCCTGAGTATTTCAAAGTAAGACAAAACAAGCATTTTATTTTCTTATCTAACTCGATTGTCAATACAAATTAGGCAACGTTCATTGTTATTGTCAAACACTCCCGGCATCAGATACATGAGTAAAGATAGTGGTTTTGTATTGTATGCCTATCTTCCGGTTTTATTAACGTTTAGAACGTTACATATGTGTGTGTGCGCGCGTGTGTGTGTGAATGTGTGTGTCTGTTTGTAAGAATGGTTTATATTTATGTTTAAATTGGAAATATCGGAAATATTTACTAGAATTAAATAGATGACACCATCAAAAACAGTAATACGTGGAGAAGTTCCCCGTTGTTTGTTAATCTCATAACCAAATTCGGTTAACAATATTTGTTCCTAACACATATAATAAGGAGAACATAAGATATGACAACATGTTCAAGAAATGAAGAATAATATCACAACATGGTAGATTAAAAAAGCAAGTGTTAGATTTTATATTTTTCCAAGCCAAGATGCATAGCTTTTGCTATGGAACTATGTTAGTCCAGAAAGCAGTGCAGAGAAAAGAATTATAAAATTTGTACGCGTCTTGACAAAAACACCAATGCACTTTTCAAGTTGAAACAAATTCGAAATATGTACTGTCCAAGGGATGGTTTAATCAATTGTTTGTATATATCACGCGTTTCCTATAAGTTATCATAGAGGATAATGCAGAGAAAAAATTCAGCTTAAATAAATACTGTAAGAAAACTACTTCAGGATGTAGCACAATCTGCCTAATGTTTTTTTAGAAACGTATTCATATTCCACCTATTTCTTTTTAGACCGACGGCAATATTACCTTTGAACTTTAAACAATATTATATCATACGTGAGTTTGACACTGTGACGAATTCAGTGCTAAAATGACAATGACTCTCTCTTATGGCATCTTTCTACAAATCATGCGACTGAATTAGCGAAACATGATTGTTGTATCTTACCATAACCAAATAATAACATTAAATATGCTTCTGACGTAAATATCATACTTAGTCCAATATTAGACTAATACAATCAGGATATAAGTTGAATACTGGTTTCTGCCCATATTGGCACTCATCTCGCACATCAATCGTTCTCAAAACTACTTGTTAAAGTTTAGAATATGTTCAAAATCATTTTATATTATTAAACATTCAGGAATATGTACTTTATATAATCTAAAACACATAGTTGTGTGTTAAGTGCACCAAGCATATATCTTGCTAATGTATAACTAATTTGGGGGCTTGCCTGACTTTTTTCATCGGTATGATAATATTTATACACCTGACCAGACTACGTTTACTTGGATGCCTAAGTCATACATAAAGAATAGCTCATTATATAATGCGAGTCGTGGCAAATAAAGTTGGCTCTATCTTCATAATTCAATGGTTGGCTAAAATTAACTTTTCCTTCTCTGGAAACGTTTAGAACTTTCCCGTCAGAGAGCATGTTCAATAAAGGTTGTTACCTTCTTTGCGTGAGTTAGCGTGCTTTGTTAAATCTACTTCTGGTGAGCAAAAAATCAGCAACACCCTCCAACACTTGACCATATCAGGCCCTGTTGATAATGAGCTTCCATTATGACTCGTAATAAATATAAGTTTTATCTGCAGGAAAGGAATTTAAATTTCAGTACAAAATTGAATTCCACAAAATGATCGTCATTATGCCATATATATATATATATATATATATATATATATATATATATATATATATATATATATATATATATATATGCATATATATATAAATATATATATATATATATATATATATATATATATATATATATATATATATATATATATGTATGTATGTATTCATATCTATCTATCTATCTCTTACTCTCTCTCTCTCCCTCTATCTCTCTCTCTCTTTATATATATATATATATATATATATATATATATATATATATATATATATATATATATATAAAGACAGATGTGTCGCTTTCGCTCATCGATTTCGAAGTCAATACAGACATTTTACAGCATCCGCAACAAGTTGAAAGAAACTAGTTGTAACATAATAAATTTAAAGGTTGAAGAAACAGGCATGTAAAGTTTTGTAAACACGGTTTTTGTATTTTGCTTGTCTGTTTCGTCTATGTTCTGTATTTGCCTTTGATAAAGACTCATTAAGAGCCGAAAGCGCTCAGGCTAGAGTGATAATAGTTTTGTACTGTTGCTTGTCAGTTTTTTGCAGTTATATATATATATATATATATATATATATATATATATATATATATATATATATATATATATATATATATATATATATATGCATGCATGCATGCATGCATGCATGCATGCATACATACATACATACATACATACATACATACATACATACATACATACATACATACATACATACATACATACATACATACATACATACATACATACATACATACATACATACATACATACATACATACATACATACATGATCTCTGCAAATCTTGGGTGTGCCATTTGTGCTCCCCAAAATTTTGGGAACAGGTCAATATTATTTTTATTTGTGAAAAGCATGCCAAGGGAGGCAATTAATCAGGGGAGATAACAACCCTTATTGAACAGGCCTATACACTGAGACCATCCAACCATATCTTTATTTCAGTCATATATATATATATATATATATATATATATATATATATATATATATATATATATCAAACAATTTGTCTAAAGAAGGGTTATCAACTTTCTGGTGATAATATCATTATTATGACATGACCAATATCCGATCTCCGTATACATTACGATAGTGACTTTAGAACGTTATTTAATATTTTGGATCATAAATAGGTTTGATACTATATCGACTTCATGTCGTAACGGAAGTAAGAATATAGGTTGGATTGAATGTTCCACTGCCTTTTAATATATACTCTGCGATCTAACTTAAAAATTCGCATTTGTGATTTCTATGCTATGCCATACTATTTATGTTTCGCACTTAACGCATATCTTAAACGTAATTTGTCAAATATATTCTCGGATTCCAATTCCTGGTGAATTCAAGATTTGCATTAAGTGAGTACCTACCGCTAACCACCATTCACAGCACCACCTCCTTAACATTACTTTATAACGCTTACCATATTTTCATTTGGATATTCAAAAACTTGTTATAATACAACATTGCATATTCATTCCGCTTTTCGATGATATACGACATGTTAATGATATAAGTAAAGAGACGCGATCTTTGTCATTTGTTTCTAATTTGGGATTTGCGTTTTGATATGTTGACAAATATTTGTACAGTTAACAAAGTATACGTTTACCTAGTGTATCGAACCAAAGGCCAGGATGTAACATGAGCCTTGTGAAACACAACTTCGAAAGCGGACAAGAAATGTAAACCTCGGTTAGGTAATACCGACTAATTATCAAAACATGCCTTTGTATTCGTCGTTTACGTATAATCTTACATGGGCTAGACATACATGGAAGCAGTTAGAGCAATTCCGTCGAAGAATCACTACATAATGGAAAAATAACCATCGATTTATTTCAGGCAAAAACAAAAAAAATTCATACTTCTATTCATTATGTGAAGAAATTGATCAATCTATGTTGTTATAAGCGAAGGATATATATATATATATATGTTTGTAAAATATATATATATATATATATATTTTACAAACATTTACCTACTTTGCAATAAATCAGCACAGTTGTGGCTGAGATCTCATCACCGTTACCACGCCCCTATTAACTGTTTGACCTTAGGTTTGACCAATAGCATTGATAAGAAATATGAGTTTGCCACCCAACTTATTATTGCGACAGTAGCTGATGCACTATTCAGTATTCTAGTAGTCGTCGGACAATCATGACGGTCCATAGAGCTGTGCACACATTTGCTGTCCTTTTATCTCTGCGGTCAGGTACTATATATATACATATATATATATATATATATATATATATATATATATATATATATATATATATATATATATATATATATATATATATATATATATATATATAATTTCGTCATTTTAGACTGAAGTTGGGAAAATATAAATACTCACCACCTATTTACGAAAACATAATTTCAGCATGTATGGAGACAATAAATTGCATATTTGGCTGGCTTCTAGTATATAGATTTCTTTGAATACGAGTTCATTCAAACAAATGCATGTATGTGTGCATCAAAATTCAACATTGACTTTCACACAAAGTGTTCCAAATAAGAGTGGGTAATGCATCAAATTTTTGTTAAACCATAGATATGGCTATTTTGTAACACGTCAATGTTTGCTGACATCAGTGTCGTAATAAAATCGCTTTGAAACAATTTCATTACTTTTGATGACAATGTTTTTAACAATGAGTTTTTGTATGCCTATCAGCATTGCCCACAACCTCGGAACATGTGTGGCTTGTTGATGTAACTACAAGATCCCAGACCGACAAACGCACACTCAGTGATGTCGATCTCCCTAGTGAGCTGACATTTCATCTCAGGCGCGGATCAGAAACGCTGACCTTGTATTTGAAGAGGAACTATCATATTAATCCCGATGCGGACTTCTACTTTGTTCGAACATTGGAAGACGGTCAATCCGTTCTGGAGAAATCACAAAATTTGGTAAAGGAGGTAAGATTATAACACACAGAAAAAGCATTACTTCTACTAACATATCACGTCAAAACAAACGAAAGTATAATTGATCGCAATAAATATACATTTCTATAAAATAAAAACGAATATATAATCAGTTTTGTCTATACAATTCGAAACAGCCTCTTCAACTAGGTGAAACAATAACTACTGTTAAGAAAAGTCACAAGGAAAGAAAAATAGGAAATTAGTCCTGATAACAAATGGGAATCTTGCCAAATATTAGCAAATTCAAACCGAGTACAAGCTTTAGTCTAACGAACTAACAAACAAAACAAACGCTAAATAAATCGTGAACAGTTAAAATGCTTTAAAGCTCAAAGCAAATTGTGAACGTTAAAAGAGTTAATAAAACTGGTATGTAAAGCAAAACAATATAACGAAAAGCAGACACAATGCATAGTAATAAAAATGCATAGAAGATAATGTTGATGACATAGCTACATGATTGATTGATATTTAATAGTAAGGAAGCACTTCAAACCTCTAATCATAAACGGAACTGGGCCATATAGGTAACCAATGTAGTAACAATGCAAATATTTAACGCTTCCTTGAACAGAGGTGTAATCTATCTATCTATCTATCTATCTATCTATCTATCTATCTATCTATCTATCTATCTATCTATCTATCTATCTATCTATCTATCTATCTATCTATCTATCTCATGCAAAATATACATCTTGTTCGTCACAATAATTTCCTTTGTTTCGGAAAGAAAAAACTGTTCACAGTCGAAACTTATCTAGCGTACATGAGGGTTGCCTTTTTTTTGTTATTGTATAATGAATCATCACTCTTAAAAATTATTCTTACCTACCAGTTTCAACGTTGCACACTCATATCGTAAAGTGTTCAAAGCAACGCTATAACAATGAATAAAAGCATTCTGCAATCAATATGTCCTAGTGTTATGCAAAACACACTTTCGTAACTGAACCATTAGGAAACTTTGTAAATGTGACGGGGAAACAACTGCTTGTGATCAAATTAACCTGTTTGTATATCGATCCATCCTGTTAAATACACTACACCTAATCAATTTATCTTCCACATGCATATTCGCCCAAATCCATTTTTACCCAACAATTACATAGGCAAGGAGTTGCCAAAAGAAATTAATTTTAAACTAGAAAAGTACGCGCATAGTACATGTTTATCTAAAGTTACATTAATCTCTTCAAAGCATACTTACCTGCTGTAATACTTTATATATACTTGTGTCAGTATTTATTTAAACAGGATGTGGCATATTACCAGGACAAGGAAAACAGCGCAGCCATGACTGTCCGTTGTGCCAAAACAGCAAATACAAAGTGTGACAGAATCATCGTGAGTGCTTCAATATTTAATAACGCACAATGTACAACACTTGCAGACAGGACTATGCATATAGCCCGTTTAGATTGTAAAGTCCCCTTACTAAGCGATATAGAACCGTTGCATCGTGTACCTTTTAGAAGCAAAACAAATTTAATCTAGCTTTATACATAAATTAGGTGTACCCATCTTATGCTGTTTCGTTGAAAATTGACCGGATCTCAGATTGAAAACCTCAGTTTTGTACGTCAGGTACGCAACTCGAGTTTAAATCCGTTTCCATATATGAACGTAAAATCGTTTAAAATGATTAAATTTTAAACCTGAATTGGAAGTAAATGGTGCGCTTAACAATAAGTATTTGAAAACATCTAGTGTGTGACAGTTCGATATCCCATTGTTCAGTTGTAAATTTGAAAAATAGATCGATAATTTATCAGATTATAAACCTTTACGCTGCTGATATTATACTAGCCTGCCAAACAGTATGAATTCAATATCATACTGAGTCTTCCGTCATAGTTCTTAACCTTTCCAAAGTGAATAAGACTTTTTGATACAGTACCCTGCTAGTTTTGGAGACTTAGTGTCATTGCAGGATACCAGAAGCAGCTTTGCTGCGAGTATCACTGTGTTGTCGTACCATATATATATATATATATATATATATATATATATATATATATATATATATATATATATATATATATATATATATATATATATATATATATATGTCACATTGATTGATTTTAATTCGAATGTACGTCGGTTCCAAAATAAAGATATAACCTCGAAAAGTATATCGACACTATTTAAATCAAGAAGATTTAAACCTTCATATAATAATACTGATAGAGTACAAAACCCTTTAGCAACATAAAAAGTTATCTGCCGATTCTATATTGTCTGCATTTGACAGAACATTAAAACACTAATTTGTTTTAACATGAATTTGATTTGTCTTATTGGGTTTTTGTCCCACTGCTAAAATAATTAAGCTACTGCATCTTCCATGGTAAAGCTCGCAGCTCGAATGCAGAGAGATTGAGGACAAAAGAACAAGACTAAGTAATGCGTTCAAACCTAAGGCTCAGCAGGTTTTTTATTCAAGGCTTATATTGAATGCAGCGACACGCAAACAAAACAGTCTTTAACTGAAATGGATATAAACACATATTAAAGCCAACTCAAAGTTAATATACAGTTCCTGACTCACTACAAAGTCAGTAGGTGTGGGAAGTTATATTCACGTCTGCCATAACCTAGTAACGAATCATATCACCTTGTAAACGTCTATGGTGGATAATGGTCTAATATTTTTACATCAACACACACTATGTGTTAGCTGAATTGTGTTTTCGTTTGACACCCGTTTACTGAGACAGAAGTCAATATGTATCTTTGAAAACTGATTATCACTGTATTGGCTGAAAAAGATCCTTTGCCAAGAAGCAAATCGGGTGCATTGAAGATAACATTAGCTGATGCAGTGATAAACTCAAGCGCGGAACTTCTAGTTTACCGTTTAGAAACATGTGACGCTTCTCGACCCATTGCTCCTATAGTACTAGACAATGATGCAACGGTAAATGAAAATACAACTTTAATCGTGACAGCTAAATACCTGTGCACCTTTGTACCAGTTGTTTGAACACACAAATGAGAGGCCAAGTGCGGCCTATGCGACTGATGTTGTCCTTCCTTTAGTTACGTCAATCACCATGCAAAAAAAAATAATAGAAGTACAGAAGCAACTTCAACAGCCAAGATTCACCACCATTCCAGCACGATTTTCTTTGAAGGCTTAATATGGGCAAAGTTTCCCTGATCACGGTCAACAGACTATTCTATCGAAATATAAACGCACAGCATTTTGCCGCAAAGTAGACTCAACACAGCCATTCATGACTATGTGTATATGGCTCCGTTTCCAAGAAAAATTATGCATTTATTCATCCTGGATGACACGGTTCTCACAAAGCGGTCTACACACATATCAGCAAATGAGCATTCGGTGCATAGTATAATCTCGTGGCAATATAATCACAAGCGCAGGCCACGTGGTTAGTCTATATTTGATGTAGTGAATGAGGTTGATATGAAGATGCATTAAATAATATAACATAAATAAAGACGTGGATCATCAAAGTGGGGAGTTTTTTAATAGCGAAAGATATGGCAAGCTAGTACCGACTATCTCATAAGGTATCGATGCATCTCCCCGAGATATGCCATATAATTCTGTGTTATATTAGGTTTCATGTGCAGGGCCTATGCGCGTGTTTATAAATGTGTGTCAATTACGTAGATAATCGCGAATCCTAAACATGATTGACTCGGTTGGGAGACATTGATCTCAATACAGTTTTTTACGAGAATCCTAATCCGTTTCCGTTCTTGGTACAAGTTGATATTCTGAGGAATTTACTAACCAAAAAAGAGTAATCTGACACGAATAGGGAATATCATTCCTTAAATACACCTTCAATGTGCTGAGTATTAAAACACAGCTGAAACAATACTCTCACTTCTACGATTATATACCTCACAAAATGAACTCATACAATGAAAAACAGTTTCTTAAAAGATAACTCTTTTAAATGGCAAATAATCTTCAAGAATGGTCATGATATTTACGAAAACAATAACATGGATTATGTAAAATACCATAAGAATATTCCAAAACTCCAAACCTAGACCAACATAAACATATTTTGTAAACTAATAATAATTCGGAGTTTAAACCGATACACATGGCTACTAATTTAGCTGTGTGTTAGGTGTTTACACAGAGAAGTAGAAATGAACTAAATTATGGAAAAGCTCACTCACTCTCGCTCGCTCTCTCTCTCTCTCTCTCTCTCTCTCTCTCTATATATATATATATATATATATATATATATATATATATATATATATATATATATATATATATATATATATATATATATAGAGAGAGAGAGAGAGAGAGAGAGAGAGAGAGAGAGAGAGAAAGAGAGAGAGAGAGAGAGAGAGAAAGAGAGAGAGATGGTTTGCATAACTTATCCGACAAAACGTCTTGATCATATACAAACACGCATCTCTTGTAGAACGGACATATACGAATAAGAGACAGTTTGTACGAACTTCAACCAGCAAAACATGATGTAAAAAATAGCATTGTCTTAGAAGCTCCAGATCATCTTGGAAATCTGTATATTCTAAATCAGCAATCAGTCCGTCAAAGTGACTTTTCAGCCGAAGACAAAGGTTTGGAATATTATATCATTCTTGAAACGTAAAACTTGTAGAACGATTCTTTGAATGCAACACCGTGGAGGTGGAATTTGATTTCCTATAACCTGTATTTACTGTAGCAGACATCACACACAAACACAATATATTCACACACACACGCACACACCAGCTAAATATATATATATATATATATATATATATATATATATATATATATATATATATAGTCAAAAACACATGTTTCAACCAATGGACTAGAAATATACAAACATTTATTTATTTATTTGTATATTTATTTATTAAAAAATTTATTTATTTATTTATTTATTTATTTATTTATTTATTTATTTATTTATGTTATAGTCTCAAGGATTGGGGCTACATTATATATATATATATATATATATATATATATATATATATATATATATATATATATATATATATATATATATATATATATATATTTATATATAGATGTGTGTGTGTGTGTGTGTCAGTTTAGTTTCTTTAATGATCTCAATTGATATTTAGTAAAAAAAACAGACGAAATTTCAAATAATTATCGCTAGAAATAAAACACTTATGAATCTATGTCAGGATCCTGTTTTTGATCTCCATGTTTGTTCGTTCGCTTCGGTATAGAGAACATTGACACAATGCAAATAAATGAAGTTGAAGTTTCCAGGCGGTTATTTTACTTGATAAAATAATGTTTGTTTCCAGATGCAGCAATTGTAAACAGAGAAAGGATACAACAAGAATTTAAATCTTTTCTCCACCATCAACGCAAAGAAATTTTATTTCCTCCATCAGACACAACAAAGTTATCCTTCAGAAATGTAGAAGAATTATATGATAAAACGGTAACAGGTGAGAGCCATCTCAGTGAAAGAATGAACACGGTTAATGCAATGCATTCATTATACAGATGGTTGGATATATTTAAATATATAAACTTTCACATAACTCAACATTACAATGATACATTCCTTTTATTATTATACAAAGTTCATGTTCTTAAGAATTATTTGGGTTTTGAGAAATTACTGTCATATATAGGCATATTGCATTTGCTGTTTAACCTTTTGAGAAAACAATTACATAGAGGTAAACGATATCACAACTACGAAAAATGATCCAGATATGCTTGTTAATAAAAGCTATTATTTAATATTAGTATCATGTTTTCCACTTACAAATTACATCCACAGGTAAATATCGCAGGCGAAAAGAGAACGAATTCTACGTCAAGGTTTGCGTAGTAATTGATCCGGGATTATGGGACTTGTGAGTACAATCGTATATATAAATATATATATATAATATTTTAGTCATGCCAAAAATTGTACTGACTTGTTTTTACAGTTATTAGCTAAACTCAGTGCAGATAAAAAAATGACTTGCTTATGAGTAAAAAAATAGCTTCGAGACAGGTTCTGAACGTGGAACCCATGCTTGTAATACAAGGATAGTCTTACTTCGTATTGTATTATTCTTTAATTTGAGAATTCGAAATGCATTTGAGGAATACAAATAACACTGGATCGATTGTGATAATTACATTTCTATATTTGTTAATCATAATCGTGTAGGAAAACGTCACCAAAGAGATGCAGACACAAATGATATCAATAACCTAGGATGCAAGTTAATAGTAATAATGATTCAGATACAGATATCTTTTATTACACTCTTGCTGTACATACTACTCTTTCATGCACAAAGCAAACGAAGCATGAAATATTATTAGCAACAATAAAATCTTATATTTATATATAAATATATAATGTATCACTACAGAAAAGTAAAAAAAAACAAAATCTATGAAATTGGAAAACATAAAATATTCTGAAAATATATTTCTTCATATCCTTTTTCTGGATACGGAACAATCATAACTTTTATCAGCTGTCTTGTTTTCACTGTTAAGACGTTCCTTGGTTTTTAATTAACCGCCATCAAGTGATCGCCAGTCAACCTCCTTACGCTCTGATGGATACTCATGAAGTGCTTTAAATGACAACACCTTGGCTCTCAATACTACATTGTGATCAAGACTAAACGAACTGGGACTACATTCGTCATTACTTAAATGTAAACGGAAGCGAAAAAAGGAACATTGTTTCATAGCTGACCGGCGTAGAACAGGAAGAAGAATTCCAGTTATCTCCTTTTGCCCTTTCCAGATAAACAATTTAAAAATTCGGCCTTTAATTTTGATAACAAGTGCAAATCCATCTTAAATCGCCAACCGTTGTGTCAACTGTCCCAGCGATACCATTGCCTATTGCATTATTCAACGCCCAATCAGTAGGAACATCAAAAAAGCGCAATAATTAGTTAATTTTATCAATGACCAGAATATCGATATCTTCTACCTGATAGAAACATAATTTAAAAGATCAGGCGATGAGCTTGGATTTAAGACCCACCGCTTACTCCATCAAGTTGTTCTCCCGCCACTCTCGCGGAGGTGCGATTACTATCATCACAAAGAATCCATGTTCAAATGTATTAAATACAACACAACCTACAATTTCTGCCACACATCGTTTGAACTAGTAAAACTATAATCACACTGAAACAAAGGTCAATCCAGTTGTTCTGTATCTACCGCCCTCCTCCTTGAAGAAAAAACAAGCTGACTGAATCTCTATATTTGGAGCAGTTTTCCCAATCTTCTGGAGTATGGACATTTCATAAGTGACAACCTAATTATTCTTGGAGATTTCAATTTTCACTTTGAATGTCTTGGAAACCCATACACGTCTAAACTCCTAGATTCCAGTCATGTTTTCAACCTTAAACACTCAGTTAACCAACCCATCCATAATAGTATTTACTTCATAGACCTGATGATATATTCTGCAATCCAACCTAGTATCCCACAAATATGCATAAGATCTCCTCTGCATTATATGCCATCTCGATGTATCAGTCCCTAACGCTCTACCTTTTGCTACTAAGAGAAACCTCCGTATGATAAATATAACCAAACTAATACATGACTTCGAAGAAAACTTAACTTGCTTACCTCCAACAGCAGAACAACTTGATAATTGTTTGCGTTCGTTGCTTGAAAAACATGCCCCATCCACCAAGTACAGAGTACCAATAACATAAAAGTGTTCTCCGTGATATAGCAGTGTTAGGGACCAGCTTCGCACTGTTAAAATACGTCGCCGTGAAGCAGATATGTTTGGGTTTTCCACCAAACTCACTATTCATAAACAACCGCTATGAAGAACGTCACAAACATTGGTCCATTTATCCCAATTATTCCGCTATCGTGCAAAAATCACGGAGAGTTCCAGCTGCAAAAAGCTCTTCGAGATAACTAACAAACTAATGTTAAGGAAAAAATTTACACTCCTTCCACTACTTTCTGTCCATTAGAGAAATTATTATCAAGGAACATGATGGTTATAAGTGGTTTCCAACTCTCCAGTAGACTTTCCGGACAAATTTGCAAATTTCGTTAGTGACAAAGTACAAACCATCAAAGATACACTTGACAACACAATTTTAATTGACTCCTTATGACCATACAGTTACGATACAGAATTCCAGCGACAACCAGTAGGCTCATTGGAACCTATCTCTATGGATTTAGTACGGAACATTGTGATCAAGAATGCACCAAAGTCACGTGAAATTATAACGTCACTGCTGCTTGAGTGCTTCGACCCCATATTGCCTTCACTAACTGATATTATTAATCTCTCTCTCTCTTTCTCTCTCTTCTCTCTCTCTCTCTCTCTCTCTCTCTCTCTCTCTCTCTCTCTCTCTCTCTCTCTCTCTCTCTCTCTCTCTCTCTCTCTCTCTCTCTCTCTCTCTCTTATATCCGGGGAATTCCCATAATGTTTCCAAACTGCCATTGTAAAGTCACTGCTGAAGTAACCAACACTTGTCAAGAACGATTTATAGAACCCAATTTCTAATCTCCCATTCATATAAAAAAAAATCTTAGAAGAACTTGTTCTAACCCAAACTGTATCTCATATATCTCATTTGAATTAAAACAGTCTTTTTAGCCATATACAATCTGCATAGCGCCCTTGCAACAGTACTGAAACTACTGTTCTGAAAGTATTTAATGAATTTTTTTCTGCTTTGGATAGCGGAAAGATTACAGTCAACCCCATCTCTGCTATATTTGACACAATATACCATGATATATTACTTCATCGTCTCCAGCATGTATTTGGCATTCAGAATACATATTTTCATATGTTTAGATTCTACTTAGTCAACAGGACATAATTTGAAACTGCAAATAGAATAAACTCAAGCTCCTTTGATCTATGTTTTCATCTTCCACATGGATCTGTTCTTTTACCTGTCCTCTTTTTTCTATACACTCAGCCGGTTTCAATTGTCGTAGATTATCACCCAGTGTCTCACCAAATATACCATTCTAAATATATCATTCTAACTACCCAAGTAAAGTTGATGATACTATCATAGGAGTAGAGAGGTGCATTTATAATGTGAAATCATTGATTACAAGTAACAAACGGCAGATGAATGATGATAAAACTGAGGTCATTTTTTTCTCACAAAACATTTGCCTAAACCAAATAATATCAGCATCACCAACATTAAATTCACATAGTCAGTATGAAACATAGGTGTTACTCTATTAGCCACTCTCATATTGTACCAACATGGCATGAACATATGCAAGGCTGCATATCTTGCGCATAGACGCATGAGCTCAATTCGCAAATATCTTTCAGCAAGATATTTACGCCCCTCCTCTGACAATCGTATTTTCATTGTTCCCACTATGAAAACGAAGTCATACGGACAATGTTATTTTTCATATTAGGGCCCAGCAATGTGGAACCATGTGCTCATCGAATTTAGAGACAAAAACACAGTAATCCCTTTCAAGAGTACTCTTAAAACTCACCTTTTTTGATCGGAAAAAAAATGGTAAAGAACTAATGATATATCATACCTTAAATATTTGCAGCATTTTTTTTTTCTTTCCAATTTCATGTCTTTTTCTGTAGTCATATCATTACATATGTTGTAAAGCGTTTAGAGCTTTTAAGATTAGGCGCTATACAAAGTTATTATTATTATTATTATTATTATTATTATTATTATTATTATTATTATTATTATTATTACTACTACTGTGAAACACAATATTGTCGACGAAGATATAAAACAAGAACAAATATTATGAAAAGTAGCATAAAAACGGTGGAGCTGCGTCAAGCCTTTTACAAAATAGCGGTCATCTCTACGGAGGTACACACACACACACAAACACACACACACACACACAGACAGACAGACAGACAGACAGACAGACAGACAGATAGATAGATAGATAGATAGATAGATAGATAGATAGATAGATAGATAGATAGATAGATAGATTTGATGTTTACTTGCAGCTATTCATCACTATTTCCCATCGCAGATGTTAAAGCAAAAACTGAGATTGTGATGCAGGAGATAAGACACGCATTCTCTCACATTATGAACGGGGTAATTAATGTATTCTTGACAATTAAACACATTATGAACGGGGTAAATAATGTATTCTTGACAATTAAACACATTATGAACGGGGAAATTAATGTATTCTTGACAATTGAACACATTATGAACGGGGTAATTAATGTATTCTTGACAATTAAACACATTATGAACGGGGAAATTAATGTATTCTTGACAATTAAACACATTATGAACGGGGTAATTAATGTATTCTTGACAATGAAACACATTATGAACGGGGAAATTAATGTATTCTTGACGATTGAACACATTATGAACGGGGTAATTAATGTATTCTTGACAATAAAACACATTACGAACAAAAAAATATATTTTAAGCCAATAGACTCACTATCAACGGAATAATTAATATATATTATTAATTAACCAAAGAATGAATATATATATATATATATATATATATATATATATATATATGTGTGTGTGTGTGTGTGCGTGTGCGTGTGCGTGTGTGTGTATGTTAAAATGCAATTATAAGTTGGATTGGAACGGTTGTTGATCAAGCAGTATTGATTCTTCAAGAAAAAAAATGTATTATGAACCAAATTTGTAAAGGAAGGAAGATGAACGCATTAACAACTGTTGAAATTGTATACTACGTATTTGTACTATGCAACGGTGTTTTGAAATTGTATGAGTAAGGCTTTAACATGCATTAATTATAGTTTCTCGAATTAGAGGTTTATGCATTTATCACATCCATAAAAATGCCATACTGTTGAGATTACCATTATCCCATTTAGATAATTTACCACAATCTCTTTGACGTAAACTTAAATTAGAATGAATGTTATATGTGCACATTCCGTATGAAGAATGATAGCGTCAATAAATATATACAGTTTCATTTTGATATCGTAAAATAATAAACACGTTGGTAAAGAATGTATATTCATGTTCTCGTAGGTAAACCTGATGTACAAAGGAATAGATGCTAGTACCTTATCAATCGACGTTATCCTAACCAGCTTTATTATTTTCCAGGTAAGTCGTTTTGTTAGCTAGAGATTCCTTCTGAATCGATTTTCTGATACAATGTGTTTCGATTTACTAGCATTCGTGCATGCTGGATTCCGTAATAATAGCAGGTTGGATTACATAATATTAGCAGGCTGGAATCCTTACTATTAGAAGGCTGTAATCCATTATATTAGCAAGCTGGAATCCTTAATATTTATCTGGCTGTATTCCATAAGATTAGCAAGCCGGATTTCATAAAATTGGCAGTCTGGATTCCATAATATTAGCAGGCTTGATTCCATAATATTAGCAGGCTGGAACCATACTATTAGCAGGCTGGATTATATAATATAAGCAAGCTAAAATCCATAATATTAGCAGGCTGGACTCCATACTATTAGCAGGCTGGAATCCATAATATTAACAGGCTGGATTCCATAGTACTAGCAACATAGATTCCATAATATTAGCAGGCTGAAATCCATAATATTAGCAGGCTCGCTTACATAGTATCAGCAGGCTGGAATCCATAATATTAGCAGGCTATATTCCATAATATTAGCAGGTTGGAGTCCATAATATTAGCAGGCTAGATTCCATAATATGAGCAGTCTGGATTCCATACATATTAGCAGGCTGGATTCCATAATTTTAGCCGGTTGGAATTTTATAATATCATCAGGCTGGAATCCATAATATTAGCAGGCAGGATTCTATAATATTAGCAGACTGGATTCCATAATATTAGCAAGGTAGATTCCATAATATGAGCAGGCTGGATTCCATAATATTAGCAGGCTGGATTCCATAATATTAGCATAATGGATTCCATAATATTAGCAAGGTAGATTCCATAATATGAGCAGGCTGGATTCCATAATATGAGCAGGCTGGATTCCATAATATGAGCAGGCTGGAATCCATAATATTAGCAGACTTGATTCCATAATATGAGCAGGCTGGATTAAAAAATATTACCAGGCTGGATTCCATAATATTAAAATACAACTCGTGTGCATTAAAGTGGTACTTAAAGAAAAATGTGTTTGAAAAATTATACATGTGCAATACGAACTGACACAGAATAAACATTGACTGTTACCACGGCAGGTAATAAATGCTAATCAATGAAATGAATCATAGACTTTATAATATATTTTGCATGCATTGTTCATCATATCTTTACAGGCTAATAATCCTGTCAATCAAATAAATGTTTGTACACACACCCAGAAAACACACACACACATACACATATATATATATATATATATATATATATATATATATATATATATATATATATATATATATATATATATATATGTGTGTGTGTGTGTGTGTGTGTGTGTGTGTGTGTGTGTGTGTGTGTGTGTGTGTGTGTGTCTAAGTGTGTGTAAGGTATGTGTGTATGATCGTAGGTAATATTTTCAATTAATGTTTATCTGTATAGAGCCTATTAAAATAGCTTGTATCCGTGAGTGTACCTTATGTAATAACTTATCCTGATCATATTGAAAGTGCATTATCCAAGCACACAGAACAGTAGCTGACCCAGGCTGGTCGGTGTACGGGATTCCAACATGACCCTTTTGGTCTTCTTTCCTTTACTAAAACAAAGACTAATATTTTTATATGTACATGTAATAGACGTATATGTTCAAGTATATTTATATACAGAACAATTTCTTTGTGATTTGTAACTGAATTTAAAAATATTGTTGACTACCTTATCTCTTCTCCGTTTTGGTCATATGGTGTTATTTCTTTATACTCAATACTTTTATTTCATTTTATGCTCACTAGTTCAGCTAATAATACAACGTATTTTATAAAGTGCTTCATGCCACAGCTACCTATATAATTAGACGATTTTCATGGTTAGACTATAACGCCTTTTCACCTGCATAATTTTCATGGAGCTCATGACCATGCCAATTTAGGTAGCACATCAAGAGAGTATGTTTACATCGTTTATTTCCTTTTATGAATGAGTATAAAGAGAAACTGATTTTCCTTTGTTACTAGATGATTTTCAATCTATATGTTATTTTTTTTACAAGTCCAAAATATTTCCACACGTAAAATCTCAGTTGGAGCCATATAAGACCTATTGGAAAATTAATGGAGATTATTATCTATATGATTCCAATGTATGGGACAATGGTGGCGGTATGAAGAATGTGCCTGAATTCGATACAGGAATCCTATTTACTAGGTAAGTGTAAGTACACCGGACATAATTACGAAGAAGATTAGATATACATTTGAACGTGGGGTAAGACCAACATTCCAGAGGAATGCGTTTTACAATACATGGGCCAATGCTGTACAAAGAAACAATTTAATTTTGTTTTGATGCTTAATATCTTGACGAACACTTACTACTCAGAATATTAAAATATATCGGAATATTTTAGCTCCTATGGTAAGAATAACTTGGTCGATCCAAGTGGATATAAATTTTAGTAAGAATGTCACTGCGATAACATATTGATTTTACTGACCATGCTATTTTTATTTTACACAAGGCAGAAAAGTCATGTAAAACCATTAATTATTCACGTTCTTTAAATTGCTTTACTCTTTACTAACAATAAAATAATTTGTATGTGTCACTGTTTGGCTGATTAGTTAGTTACATTGGTTTCAACATAAATTGATCAGTTTTGTTGCATCTAAATATCTTCATCATCAAATGTTTCATTTATTTCAATGCCAACGTATATCACTTTGTAAGAAAAGTTTTAAATTAAAGTCATAACCGCTACTGTAGTTTATGAGTAAGAATGCCATGTTACAAATTATAGGTAGACTATTTTATTTCAGGTACAACATATATGCTTCCGGTGTAAAAAGTCGTATTGCCGGTAATTGCTTCTCTCTCTCTCTCTCTCTCTCTCTCTCTCTCTCTCTCTCTCTCTCTCTGTGTTAAGCTGTGTTAAATATCATATCAATTCCAATACATGAAGATATTAATTTGGTCACTTACGAGTCAGTAGCCATTTAATTGAAAACCCAAACGTGTCGCCTCAACTTCATTTGGCATCATTCATTCATACCTTACGTAAACCATACTATTTTGTCTACTGTATACGTTTAAAGTAGAATGGGTTAAACAATTGAACAATTAACCAGCCTATCAATAAAAGGTTTCCGCTCTTAGACATTTTATTTCAAAACCATACTCTTCATATTTATGTGGTTTCTTATCCCTAGATATGTGCAAAAGACACGTCGTAACAGCCCAAGAGATAAACAATAATATCAAAAAGAAAAATGAGAATGTGTTTGACACTTAATATTGTAAGCATCATATGCATTATGCTCTAGTGCCATGCCAACAGAAATATAACAGACTTGCAAAAGCAGTCGTATCAGCCTGCTATGTGGTATGTGATAATACAAATACTACAAGTTAAAGTCTCATACTTTCAAGTTTTTACCCGGTTCGGCTTGGGGTTCATATAATAAATGAGATTATTTCAGCGTGTTAATCGTTGATGTTTTGACGTACATTATAATTTATATATGGGCCGACCTTACCCTAAATGACACCAAGATTCGGTGATATGCATTAGGTAGCCATATTTTGCAAAGATTTTCTTTGGTATGTATACATGTATCATGCTAAGCAGCGTCCTAGTGTTAGCGTGAGGAACCAAAGACGACATAATTTCATTGCTAAAATTAATTGAGTATCAGCTCTAATAATCATTAAACACTGAAATGACCGCATAAAAGTGATGTGCATGAGTAGGGAGACATTATATACAAGCAAAAGGGATTTACATAAGGATGTAGCCAATAAATGTAGGTTGCAAACACTGGTAAGCCATATTTGATAGGTAGTTCTTAAAACAAGTTTGACGATAAATAATGACACAATATAACTGCTGTTTTATAGAGGCGGCCAAAATGTAAGGGTTCATTTATTATTAGATCAATGTTACAGTAAATATGCATAGTAATTCAGGTTTTAAAAAAGCGGCATGATAGTAAAATTTCATTGCATGATTCTTTTTTGCTAGCCTTGTAGTGGCCCAATATTCAGATATCATGCCAATATGCACATGATGAAAATTTTACTTATGAGACCTTAGGACTTGGTAATGTCATATTTATTTACTATACATATATTGTTATTTTTATTAATAGCATGCTGTAGTAATGTAAAACTGCATTTTGGTTTTATATGTATATATGATTTAAGCGGTAATGAAAATGCAACATTGGCATCCTTAATTTTCTAACAGCAAACAGTTTTCCTGCCTTGATATCAAATAGGTTAATAAGTTTTGGCCAATACGATGTTTGTTCAGAATTGAAATAAGACCAAAATGATTTTTATTTGATTCTGGTAATAGTCAATCTGACTGTGGTGTTAGTATATTTGCTCTTACATTGATATATATTTATTATACTGCATTTATTTAGCGTTATCAAAAGCATCCAGATAAGTAAGTTCTTTTAAGAGTTTCAGGAAATGCAATGTGTGTAATATACAGTTATGATATTGTTTTCCTGCCTTGATATCAAATAGGTTAATAAGTTTTGGCCAATACGATGTTTGTTCAGAATTGAAATAAGACCAAAATGATTTTTATTTGATTCTGGTAATAGTCAATCTGACTGTGGTGTTAGTATATTTGCTCTTACATTGATATATATTTATTATACTGCATTTATTTAGCGTTATCAAAAGCATCCAGATAAGTAAGTTCTTTTAAGAGTTTCAGGAAATGCAATGTGTGTAATATACAGTTATGATATTGTTTTTATCTCTTTCGGGCAATAACATTTGTACGGCTAGTTAATTGAACCAACCACAATAAATTTCCCCATCGACGTGACTTCTTCAGACAAAAATACAATTTTGCTGACATACCATCGAAAAATTATAATTTGAGGAAACTAACTGAATTGTTGCTTTAAAGTATGCATGTACTGGAACATTATGGTGTATTTTCCTCTAACATGAACATTTCAGAAAATGCAACCATATCAGAAGTCTTTTGTAGCAGAGAAAGCTAGTAATATCCCATATGGAGACATTATTAGGCCTATTGCAATTGTTCAGAAAGATGACTCGATTTAAATTTAAATATTTGATTGTTCTCAGGAAGTTTAGATTTTATTTTGGTTGTAACAAATGTATAATCTGCAGTTTAGCGTTATTCAAGAGCATATTGATCAATGTGTAATGAAGTAGATTTGCCATTACAGTCAGTTCTAGATTAGTATATGATAGAACAAGCAAGTGTTAATTTTAGTTCTGGATGTATTTGTTGTACCTATTTAAATTAACGTAATCATTTCGTCATTTGGTGGAAAATTCTTGTGAAGATACATTGCTTTGGAATTTACAAATCTAGATTGCTAAAAAAATTAATAACGGATTACTGCACATTCTTATTAATATATAGTGCCCGTGCAAATAGAGCATCTTGTAAGTCTTGAAAGGTAGCCTGTTAGAATATAATTTGTTATCCAGTCTTCCTGTCGTTTCGTTCTTTAAGGTCTCACACATATAGGTGGCGTATGTGACCCTGGTCAGAGAATAGTAATTATAGAGGCAGTTGATTTCTTTTGGACGATATTTACTACCGCACACGAACTTGGACACAGGTACGTAAGTCCCAGACGACCTATTGGTCCCTCAAATATAAGTTTACTTGTTTTTTATATATGGTTTCACATGGAAGATTCTGTATCTTCACTTTACCAACTATAATTGACCGCTGTATCTTATTGCAGTGAGTTTCATACAAGTGTATGATTTCCAACACCTTATTCAACTGATTACCTAATCATCTAGGATGTCTAAGATAGCTAATATTTGACTAATCTAAAATATATTTAGTTAGATTATCAAATGACCTCTCGGATTTAGAAAACTCTTCTGGTCAATGCTTCTGTAGCTATTTTATACGACCTTTTTTATTTCAATCTTCCGGAACGATGCCATCTAGCTGAGAACTACGGAAACGGCTTGTTAATGTTGTTACACATTGATTGAGTTTTGAAGCGTTAATATCGTTAATTGCTTATATTATGGGCCAAATAATTAACAAAGTCAGTCTCTCTAGAACGTCTGACACTACAGACGCAGGGGTACACATTATATTGCATGTATATTTTAGTGTTGGACGAAGATAACCTTCATAAACAGATCGTATTTGTAAATTTATAAACTGTATTTTAGGACAAATATATTACATAGTAGACCATAGGAAGAATCGATGGAAACATTTATTCCTTAAAGCTGTATATAAGCCTGTGTTCATTTATGATATAAGATTTATTTGTGTTCAGATATAATTGAATGGGATGATTTGTATAAATTATTCATTTGCACTTACAAAGCGCACATGACAGTTTTGGACTAAAACAATACCTTGGGATGATGATAAATTCAGTCAGATACTTTCTGGAGTATATAATTGTTACATCAAGATCATTGGTACATCAACACAATAAATACTATAGGTAATTGAGCACATTTGAAACTAATAGAATCCAATGGTAGCATTATCTGGACTTGAGATATGGCATGTATGATTTTTTTTGTTTATTCACAGCACGAATATTTCATTAATTTTGAAATTTGTTGCATGGAAAAATGTATTTTTTCTAAACCAGAGATGCCGGTTTCTCTCTTTCAGATTTACTATGCGATGTTAAAATATTATTCCAACAATATTTCGACATTGCATGGATGAATTATACTGGAAATTCCTTATAAATAGTATCATCCTTTTATGGTGTATTGCTATACAAATTCGATTGTTTACGTTAGCAATTACCGAGACTAATTGCGTTATGTTTTAATATTTCTGAAGAAGAAATATCATGTTTGCATTTTAATACAAGTACTTTTGGAATGAAAGACAATACAGTTATTGTAGATTCTTTTGCATATTCTAGTAATATTATAAATCAGCTTCA